>CM021731.1:16810652-16938620 GCA_011075105.1 Heteronetta atricapilla
GAAGGAAGGAAGGAAGGAAGGAAGGAAGGAAGGAAGGAAGGAAGGAAGGAAGGAAGGAAAGAAAGAGAGAAAGAAAGAAAGAGAGAAAGAAAGAAAGAAAAAAGCCATACACAGCTTTTTGCCATTTATGTCTTTCCACTAAAAATGTTTCTGTTGGTGTTTCTAACATTGTTCATTTCTGTATTTGGGACTATGAAGAAAAATGTCTTCAGAAATGGGAGAATTCTTTATACTGGTGCTACTGTATCCAGAGTCCTATAAATGAAATCACAAGACTAAGTTTGGACAACCAAAACTTAAATTTATTTCATAATCCAGAGAAGGCCACAGTCACAGTGAAAACTGAGGAAAAAGTCCTTTTGTGAGAAAATGCACAAAAAGATAACCAATGTTTAGATTATCAAACATTTCCTATTAATATCATGTACTTCATATTACTGTATGCTTCATAGTATAAATGAAAAGGAATTACATTTGATAGAGAATTTTGTGCATAATGATGTGGAATGTCCAAGGTCAAATATGTATAAACTAATTCCTCTCTAGGACTTGACAGAATAGGAGAAATCATTCTTAACCCCATAATTACATAATTATATGAGGTAGAGAATTCTAAGCATTTAAAATGCCCTAATTGATGGTTGTTTTAAATTATTTATTCTTAATCACTCAATAAGAACCATCAGAGATTTCCAAATAAGGAATTAATTAGAGGCTATCTTTAAAATACATAATTTATATTTAGTAAAATGAAGTAATTTGATAACATTGGGAGGTAGGTGTGTGTTACTACGTGTTTGTTACACTTATGTACATGTATGTTACACTTAGCCACATAAAAATTAGTATTTTAATGACATTTAAACTGCTTATTAAAACTGCAGTAGGGAGCCAGAGCAAGATAGGGAAGAGGCAAAGAAAGTTGTTTTTCTAGAAATGAACAGGTTTATTAATGGGTAAGTCAGTGAAAGTGGCAAATTTAGGAGAGAAAGATTATCAGTTGGAAAATTTTGATTGTCGCAATGTATTTTATGCTTCAGCAAAAAAAACTAAAAGAAGTCTTTTCAGCTTTCCTTCTTTAGACTGTCATGTGTTGTCTATGTCTTTCCTCCTTTGTTGCATCTTATGAAACTTACCAGATTTGCTAGGTATACTTAGTAGTATGAGTGAAAACAAAGCTGGGACTTGCTTGATATATAAATGTGTTTCTCCTCTCTTGCTGATGCTCACCCAATTCTTCAGACTGATCCAGACACTCAGATACTTCTGACCTGCCAAGATGTCCTTGTGTAAGATCCAGGTGCAGGGTCAGACTCCTTGTGGAGGTTCAGCCTGTTACCGTGCTAATTACTGGTCCCTCAGGTATCGAAGTTTCTCAGCTGGAGCAACATTTTTCAGGTGTGTCTCTTGTGCATAAGTATGGGAGGAAGAGAGAACACAAACACTTTTCACGGAATGATCCTGTAAGGCCATTTAGATAGCTTAGCACTACCTCTGACCTGTCCTACCAGAGTAACCTAAGGTGTCTTCAGGACATGGAGCATTTAGACCGCTACCTTCAAACCAACATCCACACTGAGGTAACTTTAGGTATTTTACCCCCTACCTCTCACCAATCATGTTTTCAGGAATCTGAAACAAGCTCATTAAAAAAAAGAAAAGAAAAAAAAAAAGAAAAAAGAAAAATGTAGTCAGAAATGGTGTATTTCAAATTTCCCTAACAAAAAATAATTTATTTAATTGAGGTAAAGCATCAAAATTGTAGGCCAGTGTTAAATCAGATCTTTTTTCCCTTGAAACTCCCTTAAATTTCAACTCAGGGGAAGTTTAAAAAGAAGTTGACTACAGTTTTATTTTACTTGCAGTTTTAATTCAAGGTGAGGTGGAATGAGTAAATAATCCGTACTTCTACAGGACGGTGGTTGAAATTCTAAAGCTAACGTAATGTTTACTTTGTTTTGTGCTCATTCAAGCTCAAAAAGAAAGACAAAGAAGAGATTGCAAACACACCTGTCATAAATCATAGATATATTCCCCCAAAATAATGGTAAGTAAATTCTTTCAGTTTTATAAATCAGTATATGTTGATTTTACAGCATTAATTTGAAACAATATTAATAATGTGGCCTGATTTTAAAATGATTTAAAATGAAAGGAGATTTTGAAAGTAAAATGTAATAAAATCTGAAAAAAAGAGTTCATATGAATAAGTATTCTCAAACTATTCAAATATAGTACTCCAGGAGCTTTCTTTGCCCTGTCTTGTTTGCAAGAATTTTAACCTTTTTACCTCTTCCAGAAAAAAGTCCAGAAAACTTAGCAAAGAGTATCATACCTTGTCTAATATTTAATGAAGGCTTTGATCTACTGTAGTTTCATGTTAAGAAAAGAGTTATTAATTAATTAGATCACATGTTGTTAAGAATTTGCTTTGACATTTCCAAAAACAGAGCAAGGTTAGAAGGTCACAGATGTTGCCTTAAACAGTAGAAGCATATGAAAGGATTATTCCTCCTGTTCTTCATCCACCAGGAAACAGTTTATACTTAGAAATCTTATCTATCACATCTTTCTCTATGTATCTCTCAATAGTGACCTCTGTCATTGCTTCTTTGTTATAAACATGTCCTGGTTTCAGTTAGGACAGAGTTATTTTTCCTCCTAGGGGTCGGCTTCTCGGTGTTGGGATGGAGTGGCTGCAGGAGCAGGAGTTGGAGCAGCTGCAGGAGCTGGAGCGGCTGCAGGGGCTGGAGCAGGAGCTCCAGCAGAGATCTGCCTCAGGACAGATCTCTGGATGAGATTCCTAAGTAGTTGTTTAACCTTAAACAAAACCTGAAGTGCATTCAAGAGACATAACAACAACAACATGCTGGTCTGCGTATCCCAAGGATACTCAACATCTTGGAGAGTTATCGTAACTAGCTCAGGGGATAAGAGGGTGCTGAAGGAGTAAGGGAGAGTGAACAAGTAGGGAAAAATATATTACCCTGTCCCCTCCACAGACTGGCTCCCTGATGAAAAAAGGCAGTAGGTGTAATTGTTAATGGTTTCCGAGATACAGTTTCCAAAATACAGAGTCGACGACAGTGTTGAGTACAAATACCAAGTTAAAGTCATGGCCAGATATTTTATCATATCGTAAGCTATTGTTAGACCGCACAGTACCATAATGATCTTAAACCAGGGCCCAGAAAGGATGAACAGCACAATGGGGATCACATACAGAAAGTAACGTGCTATAAAATTCAGTTTGGAATACAGCCACAGCAGACTTGAGATTAAAGGAATCAACATTCTGATTAGCAACTATTAAGCAGCTCTCATACTTATACCAATTTTAGTTTAACATACTCTGGTCAGATCTGTTATCTCAACCCTTCGTGCCCCACGTTGGGCACCAAAAGGACTGTGGTGGTTTAACCTGGCCGGCAGCTAAACACCACACAGCCGTTCGCCCACCCTCCTCCCTTCCTCTCTGGGATGGGGGAGAGAAACGGGAAAGTGAAGCCTGTGGGTTGAGATAAAGACAGTTTATTAAGATAGATAATAATAATAATAATAATAATAATAATAATATGTACAAACAAGTGATGCACAATGCAATTGCTCACCACCCGCTGACCCATGCCCAGCCCAACCCCGAGCAGCCACCCCTATATATTGTTCAGTATGACGTCAGATGGTATGGAATACCCCTTTGGCCAGTTTGGGTCAGCTGTCTGGGGTCTGTCCCCTCCCAGCTCTTGCTGCACCCCCAGCCTGCCCACTGGCAGGACAGACTGAGGAGCTGAAAAGTCCTTGGCTTAGTGTAAGCATTGCTCTGCAGCAATTAAAACATCAGCATGTTATCAACACTCTTCTCATCCTAATCCAAAACATAGCACCCTACCAGCTACTAGGAGGAAAAATAACTCTGTCCTAACTGAAACCAGGACAAAACATTTTACTGTAAGTCTAAGATTATTTCTTTTTAACTTATATCACTGCAGTGGATACTTAAATGCCACTAATTTTGATCTATTTAGACTTGTTCTATCAAGATAAGTAGAAAGATGCATTTGTTTTTCAATTATGCACTCCAGCAGAGGTAACACAATTGATAAAGTTTTGTTTAGTAGAGATCAGTTTTAGCATGCATTATCTCCTTTTGTTCTTTTGTACTGAGAGTCTATCATGCAATTTCTCTATCAACCAGTAATTCTGAAACTGTTTGTTATAATGATGCTTTCACTCTAGCTTCAGATTTTAAAACGTGTTTGATATATAATAGACTGCTTCATTACATAGAACTAGTTGAGAGGTTTTCTTTCTAAACCCAAGTACCTTCAGTAGGTTTCAACTTTGGGATCAGAGTCTCTCTAGCAGCTGTAACTGGAATACAGGAAAGGATTCTACATGTTTTTAGCTGTTTCCAATGAAATATCTTTTTTTTTTTTTTTTTTTTTTTTTTTTTTTTAAAAGATCTGAACACCTTTGAGAATTTAAGAACAACTGTCACTGATGCTTCAATTTTCTGTTTAACTAGGTGTCTATTTTTCGTGTTTCTGTCAGCCTTATTCTTCCATCTTTACTATTATTTTCTTACACTAGAAACAAGAACGATAGCTAGCTACTTGTCTACCAACTCTAACGGTCTGTGAGCCACTGCCTGCGAACTGACACAGGGAAAAAAATGCTCAAAGAGCTTATGGCACTTCAAAAACTGTGACAGATGACTTTGCAGGCTGTTGCTGTCTTTTTCCTTTTGTTTCCTTTCTTATCTGATCCGTGACATATTCCTTTCCATTAATTCTTTTTGATTTGTGGAGAAAAAAAAAAGTGGGAATGCTCAAAAAGGAGTGAAACAGTGATTTAATTCATTAATTTGCTGAGACATATTGATTAGCAATGGGTTTAAAGAAAGCCAGATGAGGGTTTCTTATAGCCCCAAACAAAAAAATGTAGTCTGGGTTTTGATCGCTTGTTTACATTCATCAGCACTAACTACATACAAGGCTATTGCATCTTGGATGCCTAGTTGAAAAGCATGGCCTCTAGAAGAAAAGCTGATAAAAATGGGAAAGTTAATCAGCTGAGATGGTCTGAGTTTTGTCAAACTAGTAGTTGTTTCAAAACCTGTACAACATAGAGTTGGACTTGTACAAGCTATGGCCTGTATTTTTGGGAAGAGGGGATTGGAAAGGGGTGAATGTGGAGCTTCCATTACAGCCAGTGTCCAGAAAAGGAATTTGCTCCTCTGGCTCAGGATCAGATGTTGGAATGATGGAGTAGTTTCTGATATTTATTCATTCTGTACTGCCACTGCATGTAGGTTGACATTTAAAATGCATTAACACAGTGCTACTTGATGTACTGTATTATGCAGCCTATCAGTTTTGAAATGGAGTTTAGCCTGTCAGCAAAATCCTCCCTGCTGTACTCAAATAAACTTAGTCAACCTTGGATCAAGGTGGCTTAGGGAGCCTACACAGTTTTAATGACCCTGTCATGTTTTCTTGTATTTATTGAGTCTTTTATACTTGAGTTCTACAGGATCTGTCTCTGTATGTGCGCAAATAGAGAGACCGCTTTGCGGTCTGAGGTATTTATCCAAAGAAAAATAGCCTTAATGGTTACATTTACTCAATGCCCTTACTTACCTTGTTCTTTCTTTATGTATTTTATTCTTTCTGTGTGCTTGATGACTTATTTTCATCATTTTGTAACACACAGTGTTAAATAATTGTTTCCTTATACAAGCAGTAATTTTGTGATGTAAAATCTCGTTGCAGATTATAATTTTGCATCCCAGTAAACATTGGAAAAAAACAGTTTTCCTCAACTGTTGTGTACAGCTAGACTTTCGCAGACTTGACTAACTTCTGGTGACAGCAGATGTGGTCTTGATGGAGATCTGATATCACCAGCTTGGCCATTACTACTTCAAGTTCAAGTAACATCAGGTACAAACACTTCCCTAGGAAGATTTCATGTCTTGTTTTTATAATGACCACACGGATTTTTTGCAAAATTTCTTGCTTCTTGCTGTATGAGATCAAAATTCTGCATGATACAGACAAATAAAGGCCCAACTCTGAGGTGTCTGCATAATATCCTGTTCTTAAATTCAAGGACGTCCCTTTCTCCCTGTTCCTTAGTTGGCTTTTCTGGCTTCAGGGAACATATTTTATGTTTAGTAACTGAGAGTTTGGTTAGCTAGTGTTTTGGATAACTGAGATGATATTCTCTCTCATATATTTTTTATTTATATTTACAAGATGCTCATAGCAATCTTTCTTCCATGATTTCTTCTATATTTTTCCCATTACTTCAGAGGCATACATCACTAGTCTTTCATCCAGCAAAATGACAGTTTCAAATCCTTCTGAGTCTTTACTGAATGAAAGGTTGTTATTCTTGTTTGTCTGTGGGGGGTTTCCATTCTTTTCTCTTATGTACAAGCAGCATTTGCTACTGTCATATTTCCTACCACTGCAATGAACTTTCATCTTCCCTTAGTCTGAGGGATAATTTTCTTAAGGGAATGGAAGCATAACGTGCAGTATAAGGATTCATGTTTTGAGATTTCAGAACATTAAGTCAATTCTCTTATTTCTCCTCTAAAGTCATTTTTCTAGCACAGATAACCTTTCATTTTTTTCTTAACATTCATGTCATCAAATATCTCTTGTATTACTTTAATGTTGGTTTTATAGTCCAGTTATGTTGATGCTACTTCTTGGGGAACTAGCCCTTGCCTCTTTAGAGGCTTCCTCGTTAATGTCAAGTAAATTTAATTGTTGTGCTCTGGAATCCACTGTGATTTTTGCCAGCTGACACATTCACCTGCTAAGAAAACTGGAATGCTGAGGGATTTGAGATAAATGTATCTATTTAAAATGTGCATAATTGTTACAAGAGAAAGAGTCTCTTATCCTTTCCTGCTATAGAAACTTCTGTTCTTATTTTCTCCAAGAAGACATTTTCAATACAGAATAAATTCTCCTTGAGGTTAGAGGGGTAGCTGTTTATTTAGAGAAATGAGAAAAATTAAAAAGTCCTCCTATAAAAGCCTTTCATTTGTCTTGGTTACATCTTCAAGTGGGGCTAAAGTACACATTCAAGTAAAGAAATATGTATTTCTTGCAGTCCCTCAGTCCCTCAGGAGGTGAACAGCAATTTCTATATTGCTAAGTTGTTTACAAGTGCTTTTGAAAACTAAAGGGAGAATTCATTCACTAGATGAATTTATCCTCTTAAGTACTACTTTTATAATACCAAGCCTGAAATGGGACCACGCTGTTCCTGAAACAATCATCCTTTCTTTCCACAATTCTTGAAGAGGCATAAAACTCCATGAATTTAACCCTCCACTAGTCATTTGATGAAGGAAGCTTGTTAAGGCTTCCACAATCTTTCAAACTGCAGTGGTGAGGCACAGGAGCTTGCTCCCATTTGTATGAGGATTCTCATGACTGAACAAAATATTTTCTCATTTACACTAGAGATCTGAGGACACTAAACTGAATTCATAAAAAATATATTTACCTTAATGGCACAGATAAGAATAGTAAGTTTGTCTTTACTGAACAATAAAAATAGCCCTTTGCAATGGAAGGAAGTATGCTCTCTTTACAGAACAAGCCATAGGACTGGAATGTACTGATGCTTCTTCCTATGTTTTTGTGAAAGCCCAGTCATACATTCTATCCTATTTCTCACAAACTTGCTATAAGTATGGAGTTTTAAACACAGCTAAATAACCAGCTTTTCACTATCTTAATTATTTCTACTTAGCAGATGAAATAGGTGAAAATGACCATGGCCATGTGCCTTGATGATAGTAAAATATCCATTGTCTTTAGTAGGATCTTTATCAGTATCATAATAATTTTATTTTCCTGTTAAAAAAATATGGTAGCTTTAGTTGCTAAAACAGTGATCATCTTTATTTTGTGAAAGCCTCTTCCAGTCTTACAAAACGTTGATACATTTGAATTCAGACCTAAATACTTCTGACTTCAGTCATTTGAACTTCCATGATCCACATATGTCAAACCCTGTCATTTTCATCTAGTGGATCGTTGGTCTTGTCTTTGTACCCCGCTTTCAGTCTTTATCCCTGTTGCTGAATTCATGTGCTGGTCTCAGGATGTGCTCCCTGCAGAGCTGGGCCCTCTGCTTCTCACAGGAGTCTCCCACCCCCCATGTGAGCTGTGGGCAGCCTACTTCATCCCTGCATGACTTGTCCTCCACCACAAACAGGTCTCCAGGCTGTGTGTGCATAGATGTTTAGATGTTTCTGGGGAAAGCACAATCTCCTCTCCTGTCACTTTTTTACTTTTTTTTTTTTTTTTTTTTTTTTTTTTTTTTTTAACCTGAACGGGACTGCAATAGTGAGAGGAATCAGCCTTGCCCCCTGCTGACCAGCTGCAGCCTTTTCAACACAGCATACAATCTGCAGGTTTAAATTTAAACTGTGAAACTGTGAAACCTGAATTCCTTAAAATCTTACAGCAAAATGTTTTCTAAGAGTTTCGCTCACAAGTTTCTTGGTGAATTTCCCCTTGCCATCTTTCTATTTCCATCTTTCCATGGTCTGATGGCACAATCTTGGTCATTACAGCTTACACAGATAACCATGCATAAAGTTTCATAATCATGTCAGAAAGGGGAAAGAGATGTGCATAGACTGGAACTACTGCTGTTTGTCACCTTTACTTTTCTGGGATGTGTGTGGCCCTGTGTAGAGTTCAGCTGAATGAGCTCATGAACTCAGTTTTTGCCTTCACTGGTCATTTCACTCAGGAGCTATGCTGAACATAGAACAAGTACCATAAAGTGCATTAAGGTATACTGTGGAGCTATGTTTAAGTGAGAAGGGGTATGATTTAATTACAGTGAGCAACTCAGGCCTTGAAGGACTGTGAAGATAATGTAGGCCTAGGGCTGATAACCTTGAGTGATGTTACAACTAAAATATGCGGAACTATGTTCAGGAAGAGAGACGACACCATTGTACCAATTATATTAGTGCTAGAGACGTGTGCATAGAGAAGCTAGACCAATTATAAGTTGTTGTCTGTGCATGCTGTAGGGGTAGCATATATATACCTTGCTAGAACATTCATTAAAGGAGAACGATTATACTCGCATCGAGGTTGAGTCGTTACTCTGGGTCACTCCCATTCCGACATCTGGTAGCAGAGGATGGTTACTCGCCAGATAGTCCAGCTCAGTTGAGTTCTCCGAGACTGCAGTAAGCAGCAAGAGGAGGGGAATGGGAAACAAGATGTCTGGGAGGAGTGCTGCCTGTGTGCAAACTGGGGGCAGACACGGACCTCCCTTCCCAGGAAAAAGCGCAGCCATGGAGGTGGAAGCTGCAGCAACATTGCTCGCTGGAATACTCTCTAAGAGAGGTATCGAGACAACGGGAAAGCAATTGATCAAATTGATCAAGTTAGGACAGCGATGGGGACATTTTAGAGAGACAACCCTGCTGTTCTCTGTTACGGAATTGCAAGAATTTGGGAATACCATGTGGGAAAAGACTATAACGAGAGATTCAAAAGATGAAAAGGAAGTGAAAACTGTCCATGAGTTGTGGCGTACAGTATTAGAGACGTTAAAAACCATGATGGCAGAAAGGGAAGTAGCCTGTGCTGCTGCTCAAATGCTAATCCTGGGGATGGCCCCTATAAACTCTGGGGACTCTGAAAGAAAACCCAGGACTCTTGCGCGTATCTTTGGGCTCCCTGCAGTTACAGGAATGACTGGGGTTCCATGCTCGATGGTCTCTGAACTCCTATCGCGCATTGACGGTGAAGGGCCAGGTAACGGGCCGCCCCCACGTTACGCGGAGTCCCGCCGGACCCACCATCGAGCGCGGAAAAAGCGGAAGTTGGCGGGACCAGGGCAAAGCAGAGATCTGAGCCGCTTGCGGAAACAACACTCCAGGACGCCCAGGGGGGATGTCCTGCACTGCCCACAGGTGAGGGAGGAGAAGTGTGCCGACCTCCGCCCTCGGCTCCTCCTCCCCCCGGCAAGTTCAGCGCACGGTGCAGCCCGGCGGTGCAGGCGGCGCCGCCACGCAGTATACTATTTAGTTTGAATTCATAAACTACCCACAAATCTCTTTGGCTCAGTTAACTCTTGTATCTGTGAGTTTGTAGAACAACCTCACTCACCTTAGGCTTCTTTATTATCAATGGAGACATAAAGGTACATCAAAAGTGTGAGTCATGTCCTCCTAAGAGATGATTACATTTTTTTGTTGTTGTTCTGTTTATGTCTAGAACTGCTCTGGTGAAAGCATCAAGCTGTCTAGGTCCTGCCTCCATTTCCAAGGGATTCAGACTGCATTATTTTAGGCAGAGATGAATTGCCTTCGGAAGTATCTTACAGATCTACTCTCCCATATCAAGCACAATTGTGAGAAAAATGACACCCACTCCCTTCCCCAAGTTCTTGGATTGGTGACCTGCTTAATAAGGAAATACATCAGAGGTAAACCATAGCACCACCTTCCTTCTTCTCTGTTTGAAAAGGGAAATGATGACATGTCTTAGCTCTTTGACAAAACAGCTGCAGGTGCCTGTTGTAAAAATCAGCTTCCTAGGTGGATCAATTTTCTCTCCTTGTTCTCTCCCACTGTACAACCCTTCTAAGCACTTGACAGTCTGTTGAGTGTTCATTTGCAGGCCAGATTCCTAAACATCTGCGGCGCAGCTTCTTGTTGAGCTCTGACTTTCACTAGATCTAATGCTGAGTATTTGTCTTCATTGCATTGTGCATTACCTGCATCAAGCTTCTGCCCATTTGGTTTCTTTTGCTGGGTACTTCAGATGGAATAGGTGCAGTAGATAATCCAGTTTTTCTCAACTGTGTCTTCAATGTATTTTGCTTTGATTTAAGTGAATGCAAAGAATTTTAACAACTTCTTTAGGGAGACAATTAAAAAGTCACATGGATTTCATGGTTAGGAAGACAGATTATGTAACGTTTTATTTTTCATGTTGTAAAGGAACTAATTGTATGCTACTTATTTTATTGGTAATGTCAATTCAAACAAGAGTATGAATGTCACCTGACCATTTTTCTTTGGCTTTTTTATTCTTTGAAATTGCAGGAATTATTAGATAATAAATCCAGCCCTCATATGCTACATTCATACAGTTACAAAAGATACTGGCTTTACACAGTTTCCAACAAACAGAAAAACAGGCATGTAGTAATCTCTCCATAGTCCTTTACGTTGTTCATCACACAGAATATAATTCTGTTTAATATCTGAATCACCCTTGCCTCATATTTTGTATTTCATCCTTATGCAAGTTTAGGATCCTCACCTTAGCAAGGGAAATAACAACTGGGAGACAGGTTATGGAGCTGCTTTTGTCTCCCCTTTATATTCTGTTTTCCTTGTCAAAAGGTGTCTTTCTTCTCTTGATTTTATTCTCAAACAGAAGATTGAAGTATTACAGCATAAGACAAAGACTATTAGTGTAGACTGACATCAAAGTTCATCTTGGAAGAGATTCACAACTAGCAAAAACAGCAGTTATGTAGAGAGCAGCATTACAACTGGCAATATAAGCTTGCAGAAGTATTCACTGCACACAAAATAAGTGTACCTACACCTGATAAAATATATTTTTTAAAGTTTTCCAGGTGACTTGGTGTCTTCTTCAAACACAGAGGCTGATTTTCATAGACAGAAAGAGGTATTTTGCTGTGAAATGTGTTCAGATTTTAATGTGGCAATGCTACATTTAACCTGGAGCGAATATGTGAAAATGTCATCCAGGACCAAATTCGACAATTACTTTCCAAGTAGAACAAAATGCACTTTTTGCAAGTGAACTTTCTGAAAGCCATAAATGATGGTTTATTAAAGTCTTACAATGAGAGCTAAATAAACACCTACATGCAGTGAAAAACAGTTTCAAAAGCACTGTAAAAATAACATATCCAAAGTGGAAAATACTTTTCACACATTTTATTTACTAACAAATTTCCAGTAAAAAGTATAGGAATTGGCAATATATGTTGCAATCATTTATACTAATCAAGAAAACAAAAACAAAAACAAAAACAAAACAAAACAAACAAACAAACAAAAAAAAACCATGAGCAGACTAGTATAATTTTTGTACAGCTCCCAGTTGGTCACTTGCCCAGGGATCCTGGGCAATGAGCCTAAATATCTAGCACTGTATTTTTTTTATCTAGCACTGTACAATTTCTGTGAATTCTAAATATGCATTTCTCACTCTTTTTTTTTTTTTTTTTTCCATTGAAGAAACTGGAATCTGCACAAGCTGATATTGAGAATTCTGTAAATAAATATATTACGAAATTATTTCTGTTCAGTGAGATCTTACATGGGTTCACTCACCTTCTCGAAATGCATGTGTCTTCCCACTGGCACCAGGGAGAGATTAGGGTGACTTGTAGGCCTCACGTTGTGGTTTAACCTCAGCAGGCAGCTCAGCGCTACCCAGCTCACTCCCCCACAGTGTGGTTGGGGAGAGAATCAGAAAGGTAAAACTGCAAAATCTTGTGGGTTCAGATAAAAACAGTTTACTAGGTAAAGCAAAAGCTTCATGCACAAGAAACAAAACAAGGAACTAATGCACTTCCTGTCAGCAGGCAGATGTTCCAGAAAAGCAGGGCCCATCATGCATAATGCTTCTTTGGGAGAACAAATATTATCACTCCAAACATCCCTATTCCTCCTCCTTCTGTACTCCAGCTTTTATTTCTGAGCATGATGTCACATGGTATAGAATCTCCCTTAGGCCTGTTTGGGTCAGATGTCCTCACTGTATTCTCTCCCAGCTTCTTGTGCTCCCCCAGTCTGCTCAGTGGCAGGCCAGCATGAGAAAGCAGAATAGAGCTTGAAATCTCAGTCACTTTTTTGTCTTTATAGGTTATTTCTGTTAGTGGTAACCAGGAACATGTTTTACTTAAGTTCCATATTGCACTCTCTGGCATGTCAGAACATCCTTTCCAAAATCTGTGGCTTCAGACACACTGTGTGAGTCAGAAAGCATCTATACTGACCACCTAGATGTTGCACGGAGTATCTGTTGAGCATTTGAGATCAGCCATATAAATGGGAAGTAAGCTTGGGACTTTCTAGAACCTGCTCTTTCACTGAGGTGTAGAAAAAGACAGTACTACTTTATACAATTCACACCATCAAATTTAGGTTTACTTCTTATGCTGTATTAACATTCAGCACCTGTTGATGCATTTTTTCCCCCAGTTTCATGTATTATCACCTCTGCAACTATGTGTTACATCATTTACAGTAATGGAAACTTCCTAAATTCAGCTGCGCACTGGAGAGTTAAAGTAGTTTTCCCACAAGTCTGACTTAATTTAGCTATCAGCTGTAAGGTAAGAAAACTAGCCTGTAAAAGATGCCAATTTTTCTAGATATTCACATTTATGGGACTGTATACTGTTCTCCAGGTCCGAAGAGTAAGGGTCTAGTCACTCATCAAGGTATCTTTTACTGTTGCTGTAAGCTCTCCTTTGCTGTGTGGTCTCTATATGCACTCACTGCTTTGGCCTTGATATTTTTAAAACATGTTATTTCTTCTCTCTCATTGTCTTATTTTTCTCACAGCTGAAGCACATAATATATCTGGAATGTGTTTCATACATAGTGTTCAACTGTGTAAATAGTTAATCTTTTCTGTTATTTGGCTTGTTTAACTGAAGGCACTAACAGCTATTAAGTATTTAATACTCATAGCAAACATATCCATAATTCAACATTACTCCAATCTAATTAAAACTATGGCATGCATTTGTAGAATCTCAAATTCTATTGCTGCCTTTATTCACTGGAAGAGCAGATTTTCTCTTAATCTCTGGAAACTGCATGGTATTAGGAAGTGGTATTAGTGGTAACAACTTTATTAAACCCACAAATTTATGAACATTGTTGCATATATTCTTAATGGAGCTCTATATACTAATCATCTAGCCTAACAGAAATTTCTGTATAGCAGTACTGTAATTCTGAAGAATGTGAAAGGCAACAGGGCTATATTGCAAAACTTATTGGGAAGTTGTATGCAAGTCAGGAAGATGTGGAGCTGCAGCAAACGTGTGCATGGGTACTTTGGGAGGAAATTGGCCCCTGTGTAACCACTGCTCCACCTGGAGCAGTGCAAATCCATCCTGCTTTCTTCTCCCAGATGTGCTTACCTGCTCTTGGCCTGTAATGCCCAAGTCCCACTCTTGAATGTTTGTGTAATGGCCTTGAGTACATTCCCCCTTCTGAGATGTTTGCCTGCCAGAGTAACATCCATCCCCTGGGAATCAGAGGACAGACTGCCCCACATGCTCCCTGTCTAGAGGTGGTGGGACAGACCCTGGACAGCAGCCCTGTCAGACCCATATCCAAGGATATTAAAAGACACTGATTCAAACATGAATTAGAGTAACGTTACTGGGGTTACAAGACTATAGTCTTGAGCTAAAGGGAAAATTTTCAGAACAAGGCATATTGAAATGAGTTTTCAAAAAGTGAATGTCGACCTTCTAGAGGATTTGACACTCCCTGTGCTTTGTAAGTACTTTGTAAGCATATCTGTACTTCCAAAGTGATTTCTTTTTCATTCATAAAATTATCTGTTTCTATATTCCAGGGAAGTAGATGGGTCACATCAGATGATGAAGTAAATGTAATGACATCTGAATTAGCTGTCTGATCTTGCTAAAAAGGTAACCCAGATGAACATGACAGCAATTGATTTTTATATACATCATTTTTTTATACTATCCATGACATATTACATCTGCAATTTCCCATAACAAATTTTGAAGAAGTTTAATCTCAGAGAAAGCTTTATTCAGGCATTGTGCTTTTAGATGAACAACTTGCACTCTTTTCCTTGGTTTAATGCAATACAATTTTGTTTTCATGTGTTTCTGCTCCACAAGTATATTCCATTAATACATTTTCAGAAACATAAGTCAGAATATCTCTTACTATACTGTGCACATTTTCCTTAATAAGATCTTTGCATGTCTCTGTGGGGATTTTTTTTTTATCAGTGTGCTCTGATTTTTATTTATTTATTTATTGAAGCCTACTGCAAAACTCCTTGAAGTCTGATAATGATAACACTGAAGTCTTGGCACTTCTCTCACACTGCCCTACATTTAGTGACTGGTGTGTTTGTTCAACAATGTCTGCCCTATAAAAGATAGGGCAGAATGAAATAGATTGATCCCTATTGGATTTGGTACTCTGCACTTTCCAGCATCACTGGCTGTGATAATATTGCTACTTACAACTCTGTATTCAGAATTTTGTTATCACTACCAGAACATCAAATGTGACTTTGGTAGAAAGGTGGGATCTAATTTTTCCAATTATTAATTGCCTTTTGTGAAATTCACCCTTATTGCTGTTCTTGCAGATGCTGATCCTTAAGTACAGCTAAAAGTTCTTCAGAGTACAAACAAAAATGAAGCATGGCAATTAAAATCCTCTTCCAGCTACAACAGCTCATCTCTAAAGTGATGTTTTATATTCATAATACATTAAATGTTAAGTGATAAAAACATATTCAAAACATTTTAAAAATGCTTTCCCTTTTCACCTGTAATTGAGTTATCAATATTAGCAAACAGCTATGAAACTGTTTTGGCTTATTGTATTACTCATCTTCACATCTTATTAATGATTAATACTGTAACCAACAGTAAAAGGTTTCTTTTGAAATGCAATTACTGCATTGTAACACTATGCTATGACATTCTCCAAATCATCTGTGGCACAAAAGTTCTTTATAATTAAAATAACAGGTTTAAATTTGCAGCTGGACAAGCAGGCAAGTATGTGAAGCCTAATAATACGTTCACATGTATTAAAGGATCATCCATAATAGACAAGTGAATTGAACATCATGATATGGTTTATTCCTCTAGAAGACGAGCTCAGTACTCAAACAAATGTTTCATGACTTTTGCAACCTGCTTACCTTACTCCATCATGTGTATATCCCTGCAAAGATCATGCTTCTTTGATTAAATTCCAGTGACACAGGGAAATCACAATATTAATGTTTTTCCTTTGTGCTAGTAGTGCTCTGGTAGTACACTACATTAAGTCAATCACAAAGTGATGAAAATATTTTAATGTTTACATTAAGTTCATTATATATGATATATTATCCATTTTAGATGCTATTATAATAGTTGACAGAATGTAGCAGTTTGACTAGGGATCTACTTTTAGTCCTGAATAAGATTGTCTCCTAAATGTAGTGTGAGGAGACATGATGCAAAATCTTCTTAATGAGCTTTGATGATAACTGTATAATAACGTGAATGTTCTGTTCACTCCTGAAAAATATTTTTGAGTGACTGGTGTTTAATTTTCCCCTCCCTGCAATGGAATCTCAAGAACACAAGATTTTTGGTTATATCAGGCTGTCCAGTTCTCTCTCTGTTTGTTAACTACTCACAAAATCAGATGAATTATGTTGCATTTGATTATCCTTACTAGTGAAACAAGTAATTTTACATATATATAGTAATAATTTTTACAGTTTATTTTAGCCATCAAGTTTTTTAATTAATTTCTTACTTTATTATTTGTAATATACTGATTTTCAGGAAGGTACAGTGAACAGATAGAGAGTCAAGAACACTCCATACTCCAATAAGCAATGCCTTATAAAGACACCTTTCCTCTGCTTACTTATTCATATTGCTCCTCATAACTCTCTTTTCCTTAATAGAGTAATCAATAATCAGTGATGGAAATGGCCTGGGAATAGCAAATATGTAAACAGTATTTGTCTTTAAGAATCATAGAATCATAGAATAGAATCATAGAATATCCTAAGTTGGAAGGGACCCATGGATCATCAAGTCCACCTCCTCGCACCGCACAGGTCTACCCAAAAGGTTAGACCATGTGACTAAGTGCACAGTCCAATTGCTTCTTAAATTCAGACAGGCTTGGTGCAGTGACTGCTTCACTGGGGAGCCTGTTCCAGTGCGCAACCACCTTCTCGGCGAAGAACCTCCTCTTGATGTCTAGTCTAAACTTCCTGTGCCTCAGCTTAACCCTCCTCTGGACACTCTCCAACAGTTGAATGTCCTTTCTGTACTGTGGTGTCCAGAACTGCACACAGTTGTTGTTATCCTTTCCTTTGAGCAGTTATTCTGTGCACTTTCTGCCTTGTGTCTTCCCTAACATCTGGAAATTACTTAATAAATAAATAAACTTTATTTTTCTGTAATCTCACTATTACTAGATCAATTATCATTTTCAGATTTGACAATAAATCACTTAAAATTTAATGCAGCAATATTTCATTTTCTTAAAAAAAAAAAAAAAGAGGTAGTTGAGGTAGTTGTTGGTAAAGTAGTTCTAAGTTCCAATTCCTTTTGAGATGTAGGAAAGAAAAAGTCAGTAAAGAATTATGACATCTGACCAGAGGTATTAAATGGGATATACAACCCCTTCTTTATATTCTCTCCCACAGATCTTGTTCTTTTCCTTCTCTCAGTTTATTCACACAAATTTAAGTCTTTTTCTTTCTTTCTTTCTGCATAACATGATTTCTGTCACATTTTTTTCCAGCTTTCTTTTCAGTGAGTATCCTCAGATTTGTGATTTATCTGCATAGAAACACTACATCAAATTTAATCTTATTTTTTATTTTTATTTTTGTCAGGGGAGAAGTGGAGGGTAGCAGACTTTGCTTAGACATTTGTTCTTGTGATAAAAATATGATATGAATGTTATAACATTATCTCAAACTACCAAATAATCTTCTGTCTTCATCAGTGAGCCAATGATGCAGTTACTGTATCTTTGGGACTGCCTCAGAGGTACAACTGTCATGCATGTGAGGAACACAGAACTCTTGGCAATAGGGTTGTTCTTTGCTATTTCTTCTGTCTACAATATTATACAAAGATCCATCCAGAGGAACGCTAAGAGTTCATATCTGCCTTTGGAGGCCGATGTATGGAATTCAATAGGAGGACCTGCTGAGAATGGTAAACAGTTTGCATGGATGAAAAAAATAGGGTGCATGAAAGAGTGTTAAAGTAAAAGAGCTCTCTGTTTTCTACTCACACAATGTTACAGATCCTAACTTCCACTCAATGAGCATCCCCACTTGGGAGAACAGGTGAATGAAGAAACCTTCGAATTTCCCCAGGTGCTCAAGGCATGCCAGGTAAATACTAAAGAATCCTTACATGCAATTTCCCCATGTCAAACGAAAGCTGTGCAACATTTATAGTGTGGCATATGCAGCCCACATATTGATAATTTGCTCAAGGCAGCAGCTGACCAACTGTGTTTGTGGTGCTCTGGTAGGCACAGGTTTTTATGTCCAGTTATGACAGCAGAGTCAAATAAATCGTATGGGTCACCTCTAATGCCACCTTAACCCATCCCTTAAGGTAACAGGGAAAAACTGTAAGTTCCATGGAGCTGATGGATGATAAATTATAAAACTGGGGAGTACTTTGCCTTTTACATTTTTTGATGTTTCATGCAGCTCTTAAGAGTAAAATAATCATTTAATATTTTGAGTAGTTATTAATGCTATTTACCAGAACTGACATTCATTGCAATGTTTTTATGGGTATGTGACTATATTGAAATGAATTGAAAAAAAAAAAAAAAAAAAAAAAAAAAAGCAAATATAAACCTTATTGACATTTCACTCTCAGGTCCTACAAATGAAGAAATGCTTTTTCTATGAAAATGTATTTTTCTTTCTTTAAAAACTTGTCTATTTTGAGATTGGTTTCTGTAAAATTAATCATTTTAATTATGTTATTAAAAATAGTTGCAATGACGAACATTCAACAATCAATACTTATTCATTTATTTAATTCAAAATATTAGCTGCTTTCTAGCAGTACAGTAATTTGTGCTGTAAATTATAATATTCAAAGTACATATATAATCGATCATATATTTGTTGAATAGCTCATTCTCAGCTATTTTCCATTGCTATTGCTGATAGGAATCTTCAGAAGGATGATTAATGTGTTCTAGGATACTATTCTAAAGCCACAAGATTTGCAGCTGCATGCTTGCCAAAAGAGAGAAAAGACTTCTGCTCTGTAGTGCATGTAATCAAGCATCCAGCTGTTGAAAATGGTATAAAATAATGAAACATAATTGGAGAACTTTTAAGCAGGATTTCTGCACTGTTTCATAGCAGCTGGTACAAGTGGAAAAACCTAGTAAACAAAAAGTGGCATTGGTTCTTCCAGCCACGACTTAACAAGAAATTGATATATGCATACCCCTAAGAAAAACAAAAGTCAACACAGTGGCGGAAGTAAATGCATCGGAACTATAGACTGTGAATAAACCACCAGAAGTACAGACAGGCAACAGAAGAAGCAATTTCCCATGACATTATCCACCAAGCAGTAGGTGACCAATAGCAATCCTTCCTGAGGATAATGAAGCATTTATGTGGATGCACATTGAGTAATGGCAAATGATTACAGTGGCTGAAGTACAAATCCAAATCACTTTTTTTAAAATACAAAACAAACCATAAACTTCATACTTTTGCAAGAGGCAGCAATACGATGAATTTACACCTCTGCTGGTATAAATAAATTTACCTCCCCTTGGAGGTAAACTTATTAATTTGCCAACTCTATGTTCACAGTTATTTGGTGAGAATCTAACAAAAAGGTAGGAAGGTAAAATCCAATGAGAAAATAAATGCTCAGTCATACAAGTAATGACATAGGCAGTAGAAACTACATGGATATAGCTAATCCATTAACCTATGAGTCTCTGTGTAACTAAGAAAATGCCAGCATATGGAAAAATGAAAACTCTAAACCTTTAAATTAAGCAGCATACAAAATGATACATCCTCTGAGGAAGCCAAAGCATGGAATGGATCAGCAGTGTCAACAACTCTATTTCAGGTAATTTTACCGTATAAAGTGTTGTATAATATAATTATGTACTTATTTGACCCTAAAGTTGGTGCACTTTATCTTCATGCTTTTTGTTTTGTATCCACACTGTTTCAGGTAGAAAGCATAAGAAGTGGCTGAAAAACTTTCAGTTAATAGTGTATTCATGGCTATTGTACTATGTGTTGTCCTGGTGGGAATGGCTCCATGTGATCTTAAAGAATGCAAAAATACTACTTGAGTCCATGCAGTTTGGATTGATAGCTATTACTTGTTCTGATGATATCAGAAAGGACTTTGAGCTAAGTGATCACATATAGGAGACATAAGAGCACTAGAGAACATCTTCACAGACAAAACCCAGGTGGAATAGACTCTATGATAGTTTTAATATTTCACTATCTTGATTTAACATGATTACAATATCTTTGCTTTCATCCATACCTTCTGTTCATCCAGCCAAGTTACACTAGAATGACAACACCTTACTTCATAAGACAAGATTTTTAGAATCAAACAACGGTGTTGCTTTTGTTAAAGGCAAACTTCAAGATCAGTAGTTAGCTAATCTTCCGGAATTCTTGGAAGTGCTGTTTTAGCTTTGCAGACTGACAGATTGCTGACAGAACTAGCCAGTTTTTACAAGTTTTTAACTGTTTCTGTCTAATTCCTGACACCCATATAAGTAAGAATAGGATTTATTTAATTATTAACATTTCTGCCTACTTGCCCTCTTCAGATTTTTCCAAATCTCTCAAAAGCTTAATAGTTTTATATAGTTTAATAGTTTAATAGTTTTAGAAATTGTGCTCTGCGAGGCAAATCTTTAGCAAAAGTTTATGCTTTCTCTTTGCAGATTCTCCTGACTTTACTTAATCTGCATCTTTTGTGAAAAACGGAGAGAATAAGTACATTAAACCATAATAGACAATTTAATTTCAACTTGTACTTAATATTCTCGTGCCATTCCAAAGGAACTCTTATTCCTGATGCTACATTGCTGCATTCTGTCACAGCACAAATTAACAAATATGGCACATTTCTGAACATTAAATATCCATAGCAGTTACACCCAAATGATCATATTAAAGGTAATGTTTCACCAGAGTAACTGTTTTACAGAAAAATGCTGCACATGCTAAATTGCAGAGGCCTTAAAAAGGGATAAAAGATGGCATTTCTGACATAATTTCAAAATATATTAAGATATTATTCTTGGTTAGCTTTGAAACATGTCTTTGTTGTTATGAGCTTAACACAAAACCTGTGTCAGTGAGGGTTTGTATGCATGAATAGTCACTTGGCAAAAATACACAGAATAAATCTCTAGATAGCCTGAAACTTGATAGCTTAAAATCATTTTTCTAGAGACCTGATTTTATTTATTTGTTTCTTCCTATTTTTTGTTCCAATAAATTATCCTGAACCTACTAATTTTGATTTTAAAGATATGGTTTATATGGGCAAAGTCACACCTGTGCTTAGAAATAGTTAAGGTATGACTGAGATGTTGCTTATTTTGATTGTTGCTAATATTATTTCTTGCACAGCAATGCACTACTTAGTCCAATCAGCATTCATGTAATATGAAAAAATATCTTGTTGATAGCAGGCTATTCAATGTGAAGTACAGTCAAGGGTGAGAACCCTCAGAGTAGAATACTTTTCATCTCTCTTTTCCCATGTGCCATTCAGGCATATAAGAAAACACCTCTGTTGACTCTCTCCATAATCATTGGAGACAGATGCATTTGTAAATTTGAAGCATCTTATTTAAATTAAACAGCTATGTTAGTGTATGAAGAATGATTCTCTGGAGATTATTTATTTATTTATTTATTTTTGACTTGACACTTTGTTTTCAGATGCCTAGATTAGGAGAAGTGAATCCCACACCTATACCTTAGTGGATGCTAAAAATCTAGAGCCCTAGTCATCTTGTTTCAGGAAACCTGGAAATTCAGATAAACATCTCTCAAGTAATGGATGAAGTATCCTGGAACACTGTCCTCAGGGACAAAGGGGCTGAATGTAACTGGCAACTCTGTAAAGATGTTTTCCTTAAAAAAAGTTCTCCCTGAACCTGATGATGAGGGATGGGAGAGCAAAGTCTCTCTCGCTGTAAATGAAGAGCAGTTACAAGAACACCTGATGAAACTGAAAAAGTTCAAATCTATGGGGCCTGATGACATGCATCTCAGGGTCCTGAAGGGATTAGCTGATATATTTGCCAAGCCTCTCTCTATCATATTTGAAAACTCCTGGCAGTGAGGTGAAGTTCCTGGTGACTGGAAAAAGGGAAACATCACTCCCATTTTTAAAAAGGGTAGAAAGGAGGACCCAGGGAACTACAGACCAGTGAGCTTCACCTCTGTGTCTAGAAAGATCATGGAAAAGATCCTGTTGGAAGCAATGTCAAGGCACATAGAAGACAAAGAGGTGATCCAAGGCAGCCATTCTGGCTTCACCAAGGACAAATTGTGTTTGACCAATCTGGTGGCCTTCTACAATGGAGTGACTGCATTACTCAACAAGGGAAGACCAACTGATGTCATCTACCTGGCCCCTACCGGGCCTTTGACATGGTCCCACATGATTTCCCAATCTCCACATTGGAGAGAGATGGACTCTCTCCACATTGGAGAGAGATGGGTGGACCATTCAGTGGATAAGTAGTTGGCTTGAAGGCTGCCCAGAGAGTGGTGGTCAATGGCTCTATGTCCAGGTGGAAGCCAGTGATGAGTGTTGTCCTTCAGGGATACTGTCTAATATCTTTATCAACAACATAGACAGTGGGTTCAAGTGCACCCTCAGCATGTTTACAGATTACACCAATCTGAGTGGTGTGGTTGATACAACAGAAGGAAAGGATGCCAGCCAAAGGGACCTGGGCAAACTTGAGAACTAGGTGAACATGACCCTAATGAGGTTCTACATGTCCAAGTGCAAGGTGCTGCACCTGGGTCAGGGCAATCCCAGACATGAGCGCAGACTGGGAGAAGAACTTACTGAGTATTTGAATTAGTATTGAACAGTCCTGCAGAGAAAGACTTTGGAATTCTGCTGAATGAAAATCTTGACATGAGCCAGCAGTGCACACTTGCAGCCCAGAAGGCCAACTGCATCCTGGGCTGTATCAACAGAAGAGTGGCCAGCAGGTGGAGGGAGGTGATTGTTCCCCTCTGCTCTGCCCTTGTGAGATCCCACTTACAGTCCTGTATCCAGATCTGATGCCCTGAGATCTAGAAGGATGTGCAGCTGTTAGAGCAGCTTCAGAGGAGGGCCAGGAAGTTGATCAGAGGGCTGGAACAGCTTCCCTATGAAGCAAGGCTGAGAGAAATGGGGCTGTTCAGCCTGAGGAAGAGAAATCTCCGGGGTGACCTCACTGAAGCTTTTTAATACTTAAAGAGGGCTTCTAAAAAGATGGAGAGCAATTTTTTGCTCAGTCAGATAATGACAGGACAAGGGGGAATGGTTTTAAACTAAAAGAGGGGAGATTTAGATTAGCTGTTAGGAGGAAATTCTTAACTCTGAGAGTGGTGAGGCACCGGAACAGGTTGCCCATAGAGGTTGTGGATGTCACATACCTGGAGGCATTCCAGGCTGGATGAGGCCCTGGGCAACCTGATCTAGTTGGTGACAATTCTATGATTTTAAGTAGCTTTACTGGGTTCTCCCATTTAAAGGTTTCAGCATAGCCACAAGAGTCAGGGTCAACAGGATGTGCCACATGTCATTTGTGTAGACAATTGTGTCATGAAATTCTCTCCAGGCTGTGTCTTCAAGAAAGAAGAAAGGCAAATCTTATATATCTCATATATATATATATGAGATATATGATATATATAAGATATATATATATATATATGAGATATATATATACATATATATATATGTGTGTGTGTATGTATATATATATGTATGTATATATGTACATATATGTGAATATCTTAGACAAGAAATAGTTAGGTGTTTACCTTTCAGACAAAACAAGATGCTCAACCACTAGCTAAAGATCATCTGCCTTAAGCAAAAAACATGTCAATAACTTGGTGGAAATTAAGCCCAGGATTAGGGCATGAAATGATATATTTATTTGAATAGCCCAAGCTTATTAAAATCCTAGCTTGATTAAAAAGTCTGTTTATATTCTTGCTATCATGTATATCTATAAAAAGCAGTACTACTGAAGGTCCTAAATGTGATCAGTCTTGTTAATGTCTTGTTATAATATCTTTTTATTTATTTTTTGTTGTTGTTGTTCAGTTTCTGCTTATGTATAAGGCATATTTCCTAGATAATCACAGAATGTACTAATAGTTTAATTTGTATATGTCTCAGGAAAGAAAATGCTAGTAATTAACTGCTGCATGAAGGAATATAGTAAAGGTTCTAGTTTTAAAGCACACAGTCACTTCCTATTTGAGTTGATATACTGCACACCTGGTAGTTAAGGGAAAACCCTCAGAGAAAGTATTTATAATGTTCAGCAGACACCTAAGAGTATGCTTTGGTGATTCAAAAGAATGCTTTAAGGCATCTATTACCAGAACTTAAAATTCCCATGGAAGAGCAATCTCTGATGAGGACCTAATGTTCAACATATAATTTGGGTTTATACATCTATATGGTGTGTCAAAAACAGAGGTGGTCATGCAATTTAATTAATACATCCCAGAGACCAGCTCAGCTCATCTGTCCAGTCCTCATGCATCTATCATGATTCCTCACAGAAAGCTGTGAGGAATGCATCCTCCCTGTTTTTTTCACCATTTTTTTTTTCTAGAGTTTTCACCCAGAAGTCTGTAAAATCCTGAATGAATTACAGTATGACGTGCCTCCCCTACTTCCAAACAGGCTCGCATAGAAAGAAACCTATCACTAGTGAAGATTTTCTCATTAAACTGTAAAACTGAAACCTCTTGATTACCAAGAAATGATTTCAGGTTCTTCACATCAGTCTTTCCAATTTAAACAATGCCTTCTCATTTCTATTCTATGATTTAAATTTTCATTACAATCAAACATCTCCAGATCTTAAGTTTACAAAAGTCTTTGAAAAGGTGAGTCCAGTATAAATGCTTTACTCATGCCTGGGGCAACAACATTTAGCAGGAAGAAAAGTGTGTTCATTTAAGTGAGATGTTATGAAATAATGAGCGTGATACTTAGTTGTCAACATAGTTAACTGTTCTCTTGCCTTGTAGAGAATGTTTAAAAAAATAGATGGTCATACCTAATGTTAAGATATACACAAATTAGTTTAAGTGGCATTTCATATTTTTCCACTATTGAACGGTTTTAGAGAGGTAACCAGACACGTTAAAAAAGGTACAAGGACCTCACCATAAATAACCACTAGCTGTATATTAAGAGGAGTTTATTCTGAATAGAATCTCACTTTAAGCTTCAGGAGGTCTCATTTATTGGGTGAATCTCAGCCTGTGGAGAAAGTAGCATTCTCTTCTACTCTTAAGGTCATTTGCATTCAACTATTTACATGTCTGTTTACATTTGTCCATTTTTTTGTTATTTTTGTTCTTTTGTTATTTGCTCTTTTGGTAAGGAAAACACAGTGTCATAAAGAGATTGATAGCTTTTCATTTTGATCTTCAGGTCATGTTTGTATTTAATCTATTTCTTAGCTTAACCATCTAGATATCTCAGTCCGCAAAATATTGCAATGATTAGTTTCTTGATTAAATGCACTGTGAAGCTAATATTATATTCTATTTAGCTTAAACATTAGGTGAGTTTATCCTTTCTGATAAGAAAAGTTAAAGGAAACATCTTCACTTAGGTTGATACAAATCTGATTTATGTTAAGTTTTGAAAGGTGGTCATTGCACTTATTTTTGACTATACTTTATTCTCCACGTTATGATTTCTCTTAAACTATTCATTCAGCAAAAAGAAGACTGTCTGGTTAAAATTCAAGATCAAATAAACTTTATTTCGTTAATCTTATCCTTCTAAATAGCTTGCAAGAGAATATGATTTTAAATGGAAGTCATTATTTTTTTGAAAAAAAAAAAAAATTCCTAAAATCAATGACACAGAAATATAAAACAAACCAAACAAAACCAGCAACAACAAAAAACAAGAAAGACTACTAAAACAGCACAAGCATAATATACAAGATAACTAGCACTGTGTGAAATATTGGCTGTAAAAAAAGCAATACACTCCATATCACCCAGGTATACAGTCTTATAAAAAACATTGCAGAGCCAAAGACATGATTTTTTTTTTTTTTTGGTAGGAAATTTATCATAAAATATCCAACATCTGCAGGAAGGCCAGCACAACAGGTAACAAGCAATTCAGGACTTTTCTGGAGTGCATCTGTGTAATAAATTCATGACACAGGTGACAGTGATGTTGATTAAGGGACATATTCTGATGGACCTGGTCCTTACAGTCAGAGAATAACTGTTTGGGCATATTGGCTGTTGGCTGTTGGCCATGAAATGTTGAGGTTCAGTATCTTAAGAGGAGGGAACAAAGCAAAGTGCAGAATCACAAACTTGGAGAGAAAAGTCTCTTCAGGAGAGACTTTGACCTGCTTAGGGATTATTTGCAAGAATTTTGTGAGATATCACCCTGGAGAGAGGAGGGATAATTGAGAACTTGTTTTTCACACATCACGTTTTCCAAATCAAGACTGGTTTGTCCCAGTCAAGCAAGGTAACAGGAGGCCTGCATAGAACAAGGAAGTCTGATAAAATTCAGTCATGAAAAGACAGATACAAAAGATGAAAACAGGGTCACATGACCCAGGAGGAATGCAAAATCACAGAATCACAGAACAGTTGACATTATAATGTACCTCTGGGCATCATATAGTCCAACTGTTCTGCTCAAAATAGGGTTGTCTAGAGCAAGCTGCACAGGACCATATCCAGATGGGTTTTGAATATCTCCACAAACTGTCTAGAAAGCCTGTTCCAGTGTTCAATCCAGCTAAGTCAGTCACCACGAGTCAGTCATCCTATCTGTATATGATGAAATTACTGACTTGACAGAGAATTGGAGAGAAGTCAGTGTTGTTTATCGTAACTTTAGTGAGGCTTTTGACAGTGTCTCTAATAACATTCTCAAGCTGGTGAAGTGCATGCTAGAAAAATAGACAGTGAGGTGGACTGAAAACAGGCTGAACAGCCAGACTAAAATGGTTATGATCAGCAGCATGACTTTCATCTGGAAACCAGTCAGTAGTGGTATACTCCAAGGGTTGATCTGGGAGCTGGATCTCTAGAGGTCTGTTCTTACCTCAGTGATTCTGTGGTTGCAGTGCTCTCATTTATCATTGCCTTAACTTAGCATTCTCTAAGTGAACTCCTGCAGACATCTGAGGAGCTGTGTAGAAAATAGTAGGAAAAAAGTGAAGATGCATCAGTGTGTTTTTCATTATAAACAGTACGTTAAAGCAGTTGAAATTGTGCAGCCAGCATAATCCATGTTCAGAAAGCTATTTTAAAGTGTTGTATTTAATAAACTACTATAGCTGAGAAAAAAAAAAAGAAGAGTGCACTTACTCTTATATCCAAGAGTAGAATTTAATCCCTATAATATAAATACCCCCCCCCCTTTTTTTTTTTCCCACACCTAACTTTTCTACTAGTAAAAAAGCAGTACCTAATGCCACTATATAGAAAATGGTAATAAGTAGGTATTTTTGAAGGCCTCTAGAGGGAGATCCTGTCTGCCTAATTTTAGGTGCTTAAATTAGGCTAACTGATGCCTTCTGAGAGTGTGTCAGTCATTACTGTTGTAAAATTCAAAAGAAGAATTCATAAATTAAGCTATGTAGAAGAATGCAGAGAAGAAATGAATCCAGGAAGTTTCATTTAATTTTCCTTGCAACAGCAACTTCTTTAAAAGAATATGAGTATTGTATGAATTAGATAAGGGGCTTCACTTAATAAATCACCACATTCTTTTTATCCCATGTAAATATCTGCAAAAACCAGAAAGGATTAGATTTTTAACCCATACACTTCGTTTCATCTACTTGGGTACATGGCCAAACTACTGCTCTGCTTTGAAAATCTTGACATGTAGTGACCTAGCCTTTTGCTTAAAATGATGATGGAAATCCTTCCTGATGTCAGGATAAGTACTATATCACTGCCTTTTCCAATGAGGCAAGGCAAGGAAGGACTCTGCTCCATAAACCGCTAAACCATCTTCTAGCCAGTGGAATAAATCCTACTCTCAGACATTTGCTGTAAGGACCACTTTTTCCATTTGTTTTGTTAAAAACCAAACTTCACTGATGGCAAGTTGTTGTTATCTCACAAGAATCAGCAGTGTGATTCTTCATGGACATTGTTACAGAACTAATTGTTCTTCAGTCCACTCTTTGAGTATGTATCCCCAGGCATAATGTCTTGTGCTTTGAAGACCTATGTCTTGCATAGGTAAGCAAACACCTTGCTCTTTCACTGTTGTGCAGGTCCCCATGCCTTGTGCTTTGGCAATGCTTTCCCAGTACATGTGGTTAGATTTAGAAACATTTACCTATTGGAGAGTAGATCTATCACCTGTTATGAATATAGTAGCAGCATAATGAAAATAACATTTAATCTTCCTGGTAGCCATAAATGGTTGTAGGATTGAAAGGATTTTAAAACATTGCATTAATCTGAATAAACCACAATAATCTGAGCTAATGCCAGTTGTGATGCAGACTAATGTATTTTTTTCTACATCTTCATCTACAGCTTCCATCAGGCTGGACAGCTTTTCAGATGCAGCACTTTCACTCATTGAGAACAGTCTCTAACTATCAAATGCCATGTTGATGGGCTATTTCCCCACAATGGTAAAGGTAGCTTGGAAACTCATCTGTGTGTGGTGATAGGATCTCTGAAAATAACACTATCATCACATTTTAATCACCCTGAAATGTTTATCACAAATTGCTACTTGTGGTTTATTTTTCCCTTTCTTGTTCTTCCAGTCACCTATTTTTATACTTAAATAATAAATTCATAGAACAAGTATCGAAGTAATCTTGTCACATAGGGTACAAAAATGTTAATGATTTATGTTCATGATTTTGAGCATGCTTCTAAGTTTGAGAAAAATACTGTTGTCACGAGGCATCCAGTTGAGGATGTGGTAGTGGTCTTCTTTCCCTTAGCTGTCTATGGAGAGAGCTGATTATTTCATCCTACCTCTCATAGATGCTTGGATGGGGCAAGTTACTTTCTGGAAGCTCTTATATTGATTTTATGGTGAGTTTAAACCCTTACGCTAGGTACCTAATTTCTAAGTGTCTAATACTGGATATTAATGAATTGCATACCAGTGAAGCCAATGGAGAAATCTATGTTTGAACCTTGCTGAATGTTTTGGACTTATTTATGCCATTTCTCTTTCCCTTGGCCTGATAAGAAATGTCTGAATGTTTATGGTTCCCTTTGCACATGAAATACACAGCACAAATATTACTGCTTCAGCTAAGGCACTATCTAAAATTTGAAATGCCAGATGTAGTGTGAAAACTAATATTAGATATGGACCTGTTTTATTCACTTTGACAAGTGATTCTTATCATTTTACCTTCATGTCTGCAGTACTTAGAAAATAGATTTGGGTTTCTTTTTAAGGTTATCATACCCTAAATTCAAGCAGTTTAGTGTGATCTTTTCTAATCAGTATGCAAATAGCATTAAAAACAGCCTTTTACTCGGCTTCTGCTTCTGCTTGTATGTTGTAAAATTTGTACTTTTTATATATGGTATTATTTCTCATTCTTGCCACTAGACTTGAATCTGTTACACATTAAAAGATGGTAACCACATGGATTCTTAGAATCCATGAGGCAGAAATTATATTATTCCATTCTTGCCTTAGGTAAAAAATGATCTTTGATGGACACAGCTATGCAGTTTTATTTTATTAATTTATTTATTTATTATTTTTTCTCAGTAGTAAACCATCTTAAAAGAATGATTCTGTCACAAGCCACATAAGGAACATGGAAATGAATTGATTTTGATCTGTGTTTGAAAATTTAGCATGAACACATAACTTATGTATTCATAGAATGTGCTATACTTTTTCACTTTTTTCTTTCTTTGTAGATACATACTCAACAGACACATGTTCATTTATTCACAAAATAGAATCACAGAATCATAGAATGGCTGAGGTTGGAAGGGACCTCTGGAGATTCTCTAGTCCAACACCCTGCCAAGCAGGCCCACCTAGAGCGTGCTGCACAGGATGGCATCCAGGCAGATTTTAAATATCTCCAGAGAAGGAGACTCCACAACCTCCGGGCAGCCTGTTCCAGTGATCTGTCACCCTCATGACTCTCCAGTCCTCTAGTCATCTTTGTAGCCCTTGCTTCAGTAGTTCTGTGTCCCTGTTCAACTGAGGAGCCCAGAACTGGACAGAAATAGACAGAGAGCTTGCTATAGGCATGTATACTGATTATAACTACAGCCGCAAAATTTGTTTTCTTTTCTCCTTGCCACTTTATACAAAACACTACCACTTCTTACAGTAGAAACAAGGTTAAATGGAAGTTCATTGTATTGCATCTTTCAAAATCTAACTGGCAGTAATGACATAATTTCTACTGATCTACTGTCCATGGAGTATAGCTTAGATTTTACTAACAAACTAATTTGTGAATTAATATTTCTGTCTTTAGAAAATAACAATATTTTCTCAAAATTATAGTTTCCTTCAGATATGCAGAAGTCTCCATGTACCTCAAAGCAGATTTTTCTTGTCCAGCAATTAACACTCTGCACACGTATACATCATATACATAGTACATATGTGACAATTTTTCTTTTTTTTTTTTTTTTTTTTTTTTTCTTCTCAACTATACTTAGTTAAGTTTGAGAAGAATTATGATGGTTGAGCAAATTTACAGATTCTTATGAACAGACAAAACATTTACTCGACAGTTAACATGTCAGCCTATTGTCAACTTTTGCCACAATTTTAGTGACAAATAAGAAGTAATTAAAATACCAGAGTAAATTTTACCTACAGATACTTTTGATTTAATGATGGAAACTAATGCTGATATGCTACATTGATGTTCAGGTTCAAATGGAGAGGGCATTGCAACTGATAATTTATTCTTGATAGTGTCACTCAATAAAAAGTAGATAAGATACCACTTTTGCTCTAGACTGCCACTGAAACAAGCTAAGACTATGTGAATGCACTCGGTGTGTGTTCATAGGGTGCATGAAAAGACACAAATTTGGGGGTGGGGGAAGGAGAAAGAGGGAAATAAAGAATGTATCTTCAGAGGTATTTTCATATTATTTTGGGATGTTTTATTATGCAACAGTAGCTGGACTTCTCTGTCAGTCAGACTACATAGCAGAGGAAAACTGAAACTCCTAAAATGCAGTGCCTTCCTAAAATGGAATATTTTAAAAGGAATAAGAATAGCAAAGCTGAAGTGATCTGTGAAAATATTCTTTTTCATTCCTCTATATTAACATTACCTTCTTTTTTGTAGAATACTACTGGAAATGCAAAGAATGCTAGAAGAAAGAGATTTATTTTATTTTATTTTATTTTATTTTATTTTATTTTATTTTATTTTATTTATTTTTTTAGCTCATTTGTCACTTCAGATACAGTGTATCAATAAAGCACCAGAAAAAGTGCAGCCACTAATGAAATTATTTATCGATATTTTAGGCTTGTTAAAACAGGTTACTGTCAATGTAAATAACTTCTAGATAAAATCAGTTCACTACACAGTGAAAGCTGACATTATGGCTTTAATACCACATCTCAGACAAAGTGAGAGTATTAATGAGTGTTCGACCTCAGAGGAAGACCCACTTGGCTAAATAAGGCTGAACTTCTTTTAGTAAAAAGTTGTTTTATTTTGAAAGAAATTATTTAAGCAATAGGCCACAGAGCAGCAGACTGATGAAATAGTTTTAGAGGTGTAGAGAGAAAAGGAAGACAGGATAACAAGACTGCATATAGAAATTAGATGAAGCTGAAAGTAACAGTACTGCATGATCAGCAAATGGCCAGGTTACTGGAGGTCAGCTCCACTTGCAAAGTATTAGATGCTAATTACATTGATTGGATGAAATTCTGCCAGGAAAGTGAATAAATTCTTCATAATTTACTCAGTTATGTAATGCTATTTTAAATAAGCAAAGAAGTTTTTTAAGATATTCAAACTGCTTCTTAAAGTGGAAGTTAGAGTGTATGTAAACCAATGAAGGTTAGAATTAACACCAAGAAAATTTAGATCTGTGAAAATGTGCTATAAAGGAAAGACAGAAAATAAAATTTAAAAAAATCTCACATTTCAGACAGACATTTAAATAAATTTCCATGTGTAAAACATTATGTCATATATTCAAAAGCAACTTTTCCATTTCAATATTTCATCATGATAATATAGCAGGAATTGTTTTCAGTTATGTGCATCCTGTATTTCATAAGACATCTCTCCTTTTAGAAATGATGGCCCACAGAATTTCTGTCACCTCCTTTTATTGTCTGTCCTCTAGTGCCCAGAGCCAGTGGCAGCAGCCCTATAAGGGGCAGTATTATAGCAGTAATACTGTAACAGCAATGCAAGACCTTATATAAGGACATCTACATAAATTCCTTTGAGGAGTTATCTTGGACATTGTTACTGTAAGAGCAACACTTATGTAATGGATTTAGAAGTAGACACAAGAAAGATGGTGTCATATCTCTCTGTGGAAGCATACAACGGCTACTCAGATGGCACTTGGATATGCAGTTTTTATACCGTATTCTTTAATGTACGCCTTGCACATTAAAAAATGGTTAAGCTGGAAGGAGCCAAAGGAGGTCTATCCCCAAGGTTGATCCATGAGTAAGAACCTTTCAGAACCACAGGATTTTTGTGTTAAATATCATGCATAATAGAGACAGAATATTTCCCTGATTATAAGTCTTACAGAAAATTACTGAAAATCATTGAACTTGTGACAGGCACTTAACTGTCTTGCCTGGACATATTTTCCTCTGATTGCTACTATGAGTGACTATCTTTTAGTTCAATATTTCCACCACTTCTCTCTTTCGGTAAGTTAATCAAAACAGTAACTTCCCAGATGGTTAGTAGTATAACAAGAGCTTTTTTAAAGCTGAGGTATTCCACCTCTCTGGCTTTTCCCTTCCAGTAAAACCTATCATGTTACACATCAAAGAAGAAAATTAAATCATAGAACTATAGATTCTGGTAGGTTAGAAAGGACCTCCAGATGTCATCTAATCCAGCCTCCTGCTTCAACTAGATAAGTTTGCTCAGGGCTGTTTCCAGTCAAGTTTTGCATATCCCTAAATATGGAGACTACACAAACTTTCAGAGACCCTGTTGCAATGTTTGGCTCTTTTCATAGTAAAATACTTTTTTCTTATATCTATTTAGAATTTCTTATACTCCAACTTACATCAATTTCTTAGAGAAGACAGACTTGTGATCTGACAGGAGGGAGGCTCTTTCTAGTCTAAGTTTTAATGATTATGAGTAGAGCAGCTAAACTATGTAGAGAGGCATGGAATTGTTGAATCTGTTTCTGCTCTCTTAAAAAGACATTGCTTTAAAAAGACATCGCTCTGCTTAAAAAGACATTGCTTTCCTTTCTAGGCCTCATTGGTGAAACATTTAGCCCTGCGTGAATAAGTGAAGCAGAAAAAAAAAAAAAAACCTTCTTGATTATGTTATTTTTTATTAAAAACATGGTTCTTTTCAGAATTAGGCTGATGTTTTACTCCAGGATGGGTAGAATAGTTGAAGCAATAGGCACATCCCTGGCTCCTCACTGAAGGGCACCTACTGAAATCAAGTATGGATTTACTAGCAGCCTTGCTGATGTCATCTGGGAATAGAAGGGAAGAGGGGAAATGGTCTACTCCAGGCTTCATGCCTGTGTATATGTCTCCTATCTGGAAAAAATGGGCCTGTTCATCAACCTGCCAGATGATGTTTTCCTAAATATTACTTTACTTGACTTAGAAAAAGACTTTTATTTTATATATATATATATATTTGTTTGCTTGTTTTTAGTGTTACCTTGAAGAACATAATCAGATTTCTGAGAATACCATTGAAAAATTGCACCATGTATGTCAACAGGTTACAGGAAGAGAATTCTATGCTTATTCTTTATTCAACATGTGTGAAAATCTATATCTAGGATAATAATAACAGAGACCCAAGAGGAAAGATTTTTTAGCCCATGTTGCTATTATTTGTACTTTACACATAACTCTAAATATACAGGGAATAATTTTCACTGAAATATGTTTGCACACATGTTACATGTATAAACTCATTGAGAGAGGATTTGGCCTCTAACAATGTGTCTCTGTGGCTCTGTTACAATACTATCTGGCTGATCTATGCACCAGTAGGCATATATTTGGACCAGTAAGGCAAAATCTAGCTGAAGACACCTCTCCCACTGATCAGGAAGTTTTAAAATGTATTATTTATTTTTTTCAGGAAGGTTTAAAACAATTTTATTTTTATATTACTGGGTTATTTTAAAATATGTTTTAGTGATATTTTAAATTAAAATACAATTTTAGTAATGTAAAATCATGTCAAATACCCGAGACAGAAATACTGACCAGACATAATTAGAAATTGGTTTACCTGAATTAGCTTGATGTGCTGTCATAACAATGAGAGTGGTGAAACACACATTCCCTTTCAGAGATATTGATGAAATATATACTATAATTTGGTGTACCTTAAATGACTGCTGGATGGTACTGCAAAATATATACTTTCAGTATATATTTTCTGGCAATATATCAACTGGTTATATGAAGGCAAGTTTAAGCATCCGAGTCACCTATCATCATAATCACTTCTCACTTTTCATATGACACATTATCACTACCTCCATTGATAATAGGCATCTACTTTTGTATGCATGATGTTTCTGTGTTATGCTTGTTTACTCCATCAACTTCTTTCTCTACATATCTTGATTTTCTTTCTCCAGGAAAATGTCTGGCTTTTGGAGTTGCTAAGAACTTACTGAGTACCTATTGCTCACACAGTTCCCATGTATCAGTTCTGTTCTGTGTGTATCATGAATGCACAATCTGTAGCAGAACAGAGGTAAATTGGTTGGTAATATATTTTCATGACAATTTCTTATTTGTCAGTTTCATTCATATCATATCAATTTTCACAGAATTGCATCAAATATTTTAAATTTTATATTATTTTTGTTCTTATAAGCAAAGAAGGTAAACTGCATAAATGTATTTATGTGAAAGACATTTATAGAAGAAACCTAGAAGAACATTTCATATATTTCATATATATTTACCAGCCCACGTGTATTGCTAGAAAGGTAGCTGTTTCCTGAAACCTTATTGAATAAGATAAAAACTTTAAGGAGAAGAGGTTTCTAGTCCATTCTGTCCTTTGATATAGGCAATCTGACTGTAAACTTACAGAAGTTTCAGGTTGAAATCCAGCTTTCAATGCATTCTTTATGTTTGTATAGCATATATAGTACATGAAATTCCTTCATATCTCAGTTTATTTACAGTTGCTAAACAATGGCTACAGTGATTACAATGACTGCACTGGTTCTTTGTTACTTTGCTATTCTGTACCAATTTAAATCTGCATACAAAGACTATTAGATACAATATTGTGATGCAATATTACACTTGATTACTTGCCTTGTTCACAGGTAATTGTACCTGCTGACTGACACTTTCATCTGTGTTTGAAATTTTGGAACTACAATTTCTCATCCTTTTTGGCAATTTTGCAATTAATTTTTCATGAAAAATTCTTATCTTACACAGGATATTTTGGGAGTATTTTTATTAAAAGTGACATCATACTGAGATTATGAAAATGGTATCTAGGTTTAATTCTGGTGACTGCTTAAAAGATTTTATTATAAAGATTCAGTTTCTTTGCTGTGGAAAAGAAACTTGAAACTTTCAATAATTAGGTGAAAGTAAGCAAAGGAGAATTGAGATCATGTCAGTGCTAAAACTTTTGATACCCCTTAAAAATATGGCTACATTCTAAATCTTTGAGAAATCATGCTTAATCCATACTTACAAGAGTTGTTGGAGTCTAGCAGTATTTTCCTGGACATTTCACCTGCTTTGGCTACATTTTATCCCAGTCCTACTGGCATGATAGTAATAAAGTATTTTAAAATAAATAAATACAAATTTTAGTTAAAAAATATATTTTAAATGAATTTCTCCATTACATTACAGAACAAAACAAACAAACAAATAAAACACAAACACAACAAATCCTCTAGATATTTACCAATTTATATTCATATTTCTAAATATCTAAAAATGCTTATCTCTGGCTAAGATAACAGCCAATACTGGTTCTGGAAGAGCCAAACAATATTGGCACAGGGTGCTCTTTGTTTTCAACTCTGTTAAAGTGCTCAAAGTTGGTTGGTTACTTCTGTTGCCAACATTTTTGGTTGCTTCCTGACACAGAATATAGTGCCTACTCTGAGTAGGAGCTGTTACCTCTCACCTGAGAGATTTTTTTTGGATCTCCGTTTGTAATTGGTCAATAAATCAGCGTCAATTTGTCACCATAGTGCAAGCCCAACTTCTTATAATACATACTCAGTAAGCACAGTAGTATGGACACTAAATAGCTAGAGAAAACTTAGGTTGTCTTCAGGAGAGTATGGACTTTTTCAGTCTGAACTCAAGAAGGCTGATCACAGACACCATTACCAAATATCCATTCATCTCTTCTGCAATTTTTAAAAAATGATCAATATTCATCTGATTTATATTTAAACCTTCTGAAATACAGATTTTAAATGAAATAGATAATTCATACTGATTGCCTACAGATTGTTTTCTTCTCTTCATGCTTTCTCATTAGAAAAAAAGATGACAATACGACAAAGCTCCAAGGAATATTCTTTTAAAAATTATAAACAAAAAGCAGGCAAGTCTAGGTGAAAGAAGAATAGATAATAAATTTCATACTGCAAAGAAATTCCTCAGGGACCCATTTCTACTTCTTGACCACAACATAACTGATCAGGGTCTTTACACTTCACTACTCAGAAAACTGATTTTGCCCTTGGAAAAATTGTTTCCTCTCAATGCCTGCTTTCAGTCATGTGCTTTCTATGCCAACTGCCTGGCTTGCAATTATGCTATAGAGCCTCTTGACAATTAACTTTGCTACTTCTTTAGTAGCTCACAGATAGGAGGGAGCTCTTCTGTAACACATCTTCATGCATGTTCGTGATGAGTGACTACCAACACAAGAGGTAATTGGCAATGATTAGAAATACAGGATTTCTATTAATGATTGTACTTTTAAGAAAAGATTAACAACTTAAATAAACAAGAGAATAAATGTGTGTATAGACACATTATGCTTGCTCTACATTCTTATTAAACCATTTCCATCAAGATGTATTTCACTCAGAATATGGATTTGCATATGTCATTGTCAATTCACATTCATATTCTAAATGTCCTTCTCTGATTACCAAATGGATAGTTATTGAACCAATAGTTAGAATATGAAATATAAGAAAGTGTGTTGATATGCAATTATTCATGGATATAAATTTTTGCCCGAATAACCCTATAACTGTGAGTTATCTTGGGGTTGAACCTGTATTATCTTGTGCAATTCCATTACATCAGAATGAAGGGGAGCAGTCACTGAATTTGATATCTGTTTTTAGTGAATAATAATAGAGATGAATAATATATATATATATATATATACATACATTTTTTTTCCTAAGCTGTCAACATTTAATCATTTTTCAGAATGTGAGTACCTTGGTTATTTCATTTAGCAAATGTCTGTATCTGCTCTTTTATCTACCCCTTTCTGGTGTCTTACTATTAAGACTGTATGAATGACACCATGGCTCTTTGAGGTATGCCATGTAACCTTCTGTTATATAATCTGGAGTCACATTTGCTTTTGCATGGTTGCATGGTATTGGTGGCTCATAGATATTCTGTGACTGATTAATAGAGCCAGCTGCTTTTTGTTGTTTCCAACTGAGAAGCTCCTGGATTATAAAAGAAATTCTCATTATTAGTCCCTGCATGAATGACCTTTACTTTCTGCTGTTAAATTTCATCCATATTTCTATTATTCCATTCCTTAATGTCATGGAGTCCTTCCAGTATAAGAATCTGATCTTCCCCATGCTCATAGTGCTGCTAGCTTTGCATCAACAACCAAAATTCCTTTGCCTTTCTCTCTCCAAGGTTATTAATGAAAATATTAAATGGGTGTTGATTAATACATGAGTAACTCCACTTGGAGCTCCATCTTCTCTTGCAGATTTTATAAACTTCCTTTTAAGTCTGTCTTTATTTAGTTTTCTGTTCTTATTTTAGTTTTATTCATTCTTGTTACCATTAATTATGTCCAGTCAAACACCATGTGGAACTGTTATCTTGTATCTTAACAAAATATATATTTATAGGGCCCACCTACTGTAAGAAGTAATACATGTAATTTTAAATATCTGATCAGTTTTTTATTATCTACCTTTGAACAGCAGTCCTAGCAGAGAATTGTAGGGTTTGTTAGTCCTTACACAATACTCTCAAGTCACAAAAAGATGCCTCTTGTCTTAGAGCACTAGTTTGAGTTATTTCTCCAGTCTGTTGACTATCCTGACTTCTCTTCTGTGTAATGTCTTTATTTATACTTGGACAATGTTTCATAGCTTTCTTCATTATCTCTTCTCGTACGGGACTAGCAGCTTCTCTTTTCTGTCATCCCATCTTCTTTCAGTATCTTTCTTCTCATTACTGCCCAGTGTAGCATAGCTGTTCCTAAACTAGCTAGTTAATCCTCCTGCCATGTTCTCATAGTCATTCTTTTTGTTTTGTTTTGTTTTATTGATCTAGCATTTGGTGTCTGTTTTTCAGTAAATGCAGGTCGTCATTTTTTTATGCTTGCCTTTTCTTTTCCATTTATCTTGACATTCCTGTCTGAACTTAGTTCTGTTCTCCAAGGCCATGTTCAGCCTCCATTTATTCTGTATAAACTCTGCTGGGAAAATTTCACAGAAACTCTGTTTCTATCTGTCACTTGCTGAGAAGGAGTGTGCTTCTCACAGCTTTTTGCACCTCCATCTTTATCTTCACTTTTTGGGCCCCTTCTCTTTTTCTCCCCCTTTCTCTTTTGAGAAGTGTAACAGTGTTCGTCCTTCTTTCCTTGCCTTTAAAGAAAATAAAAGACAGGTTAAACTTGCTTTACATAAACTCAGTGTTTTCTGTCATATGTTGGTCTCCTTGGTCAATGATTAATTATAGTTGCATTATAGTCAGTATGCTATATAATATATATATATGATATATATAAAAAATATATATTAAAATTCATTTAAACAAAAATGAATTAAATATTGTAAATATTTTTTTCAGGTAACTTTTTTTTTTTTTTCTTAATAAACTGAAGTTGATGGTAGCATAATGGCAACCAATGAAAATATTTTAAAGAAAATATTTGCTATTCCTCCTCAGTAGCAGGACAATCTACTCTCACTCAAAACCATCCAGATATGCATATTTGTTTCCTATTTACCACCTATTTCCTATTCCACCAACACCAGCAAATACCAGGATACTATGTCTCCTATCAAATAATTGCTGTTGATTTTTTTTTTCCGTATCTGTCAGATGCAATGCTGTACAGAACATCTGGAGATAAATGTAGTAAAAGTAAATCATTAGAGACAAGGTGAAGTGTGTACTCTGTTTCTATAATGCATTTCATTGCACAGCTTTATCAGAGCATGAAGTTGTAAACCAACAGATCTAACAGATGGAAAGGCTAAATGCTTCACTCTCTCTGAGATTTTAATGTCTTTTCCTGTGAAAACTCTTTGTGGTGACTGAATATGACAATTATACTTCTTCAGTAAAGAATTTAAACACCGTAGCCAGAGGTATTAGAATGTGGTTTATCCACTTAAGCTTTAAGATATTTCATAATATTGGGTTTAATTTCTTTAAACTCTCCAAAAACACATGTGGATATGATGTAAAGGTACAGAATTTTAAACTGTAACCAGATATGACTTAGAATTATTAAGAAATCCTAATCTTCAAGATCACATGAATTGTAACCTTCCTTTACAGGTTCCTTTACCTCTTCCCTCAAAATTTCTTCCAATATTGGTTTGTCATTGTCAGTGAAAGAAGAGACTGATTTTCTTCTTAGCATGAACTAGAAAATTGGTTGCTATTACACCTGAGTCCTGTCAACATCTATGGTTTTTATCTAAACCAGCGCTAGAGAAAATTTATAGGAAAAGTAAAGCATAATGACTTCCATAAGCATTAATTGCTGCCTGGAAAATTATTACACTTTTAGATCATGTAGTTTAAACTGGTAGAGTTTTTAACGCTCCTGAAATATTTCTGTTCTGAGCAGCATATGGTTGATACACAGGGCCTAATATTTACAGTCACTCAAAGTAAAATGGCAAAGAAATTGTACTTAAAAGCACACATTACTTGTATTATTAACACTGAAAACCTGGCATTCAGATACAATCAGAAGCATGGCAATTAGACAAACAGAACTACAATTCTTTGCTATTGTACCCTGAAAATTACAAGGCTTTTCTTTCTTATTTTGTCACTAGGAATCTGTTTCAAATGGATTAATGATGACTTTTTTTTTTTCCTTTTTTTTTTTTTTTTTTCCTAACAAACATGTTTAATTCTTCAGAAACTCTTTTGGTGTCTAATAGCCAAATACTGCTTTCTGCAAAAACTTGAGAGATTATGAAGATAAGCATTAAATTCTTTGATTATTTCCTAGGTTTTCTGCTGTATAATACATACCTCAGGATGGGTTTTTACATTTTTTATAACAAAAGCCTAAGTTTTGTGAGTTCAATTCTGTTTCTATGCACTTTGAACATGCATTAAAATCAAGACACTTTGGGGTGAATTTTAGGAGTTATGCATGAAAAATAATCACATACAGTTTAACCATAAATAAAGGGGGGTTTGTTTGTATTTCCTATAGGCTGCTTTGAAAGTTTACCCTGTTAGAAGTTCATAAGCGACAGCAAAGCAGAACCTTAAGGTTCAGACATGAGTTCAAAAACCTCAAAAACAAAATGAAACAAATCAGGAAATGTTGAGGCCCAGCCCTGATATGGCTGCATTATTTTAAGACATGAAGTCATATAGGAAGTACTAGAAAGAGTTATTTGCAAATCCTGAACTTTCCCTTTATATTTCTAAATGATATTTCCATACTTAGCATAAACAACAGGGCACTGAAGGCAACTGAACTTTTACTCCGTAGGTGGTATTACATGTGGAGTTTTTAACTCACTGATGAACTGATCATATAATGCTACAGAAACAACAGGAATATTTCTATCATTTGAGCAGGCAAACTTCATTACTAGTTTTGTTGGAACTCTTATGTAGAGTCATTCAGCTAACTAGAAATATTGATGCCAGCAAATGACATCAAATCTTAAAGGAGGTTAGGTCAGCTGAAAAGCAAGTAGAATAACTCATTGCATAGAATTTATTTTACAAATTTAGTTACAGCAGTCTAGATTGCTGATTGCAGCTATCTTCCCCTGTGAATTTATATCTTCTTACTGTGAATTGCTCATGAACCAATTTTCAGTTGATTAATTATAAATGTTTTGGGAATATGGGAAGAACAGCCTCCACACAACTTAAGTTTAGGCAACTAACATAAGTGCATAAGAAAGAAGGCTAATCCTGTAGGTTTCTTATATACTCAGTGGAAAAAAGATAGACTCTTCCAGAGGGTAAATTTAAAGTGAGTTTTTTTGGTTCCTGTTTTCACTTCCACTGCTTTCATTTTTCTTTATGAATTCTAAGAACATTCTGAGTTGTTTCTTCCACATAAAATGGATAACTTCCCTTATCACTTTGAGTCTGTATCTTGCTCTTGAAGAAATTCAAAACTGCCTAGTTCTCTTTGGACAAACTTGGCCAGTAATTTTCCCTGAGCACAACAAAAATGATCCATGGGTACATTCAGCAAAACTGTTTTGTTATTGGCTGTTCCTCTGGAAAAGTATAAATAGAAATGACAAAAGGGTCTAGCTGCAGGAGAAGCCATCTTCCTGAAACCTTGCTAATAGTGTAGTTTTCATATGTCAGTATAATCATAGTGAAATTTCAAACAAAGTTTTGATACCAGTGTGGATTAATCAGCTTTGGTAACAACTTCTGGTGAAATATGACATGACCAGTAATAAAATCTATTAGGTTGCTGGACACCCCATGAGTAAGTATGGTGTCCTGATAATTTGTACTGAAATGTCTTTTGCTGGCTAAATAGGCAGTGGTCTTTACATGAGTAGCTGTGCTTCAATAACTCTTTATTTAGCTTCATAAATCTCAAGTATACTTTTCTTTCTTAGCATTAGGAACCAAAACCACTGGGAAAAGCAAGGGTAATTTAGATTTGCCTTTTGCTTGCTCTGATGCCATGCCTAAAGAACTTTACCAAAGATGTTGTTTATTGCTTTTTGCATTTTTTCTAGATCAGCTAATCTCAGACTCAACATTTGCAATATCAGTACTGGCAAATGTGATTTCAAAATTGATCTTCAATAATAGCTACCAATATTAGCTTACTAGCTATACATGTAAGCAAACATCAGCAAGGTCAGAATCCACCCACATGAGTCCTTATTTAAGCAAATGCTTACAAAGCCACGTTTCAGGTATTTGTCCAGATCTATATAAAGTTGTAAAAGAATTTTTCTAATAGATCCTTTCTAATCAGTCCTTTCAGGTTAGCAGCATCCAAAGAACTTCAGCGTACGATAGCTAGATAACTATTTGGGGTAATCCTGAGGAGTTTATTTATTTATTTTTTATTTTTTGAAAACTTGTGCAGAAGAAAATACAGGAAAAATAGTAATAGCAAATGTATTAGAAAAAAAAAAAAAAAAAAGGAACCAAAGAACTATGGATCACGGCAATGAAAGCAATCAAAGGAAATGAAAGCACCTAAGAGTGGTTATTAGTTATTCACTGTCAATATGGAATCATAGAATGGTTTGGGTTGGAAGGGACTTTAAATACCATTTAGTTCCAATCCCCCTGCCAATCCAATGGGTGGAGATATCTTTCACTAGATCAGGTTGATGGGGCATCCACAACTTCTCTGGGTAACCTGTTCCAGTGTCTCACAATCCTCACAGTAAAGAATCAAAATATAATCAAAACCTACCTTTTTTTTAGCCTAAAATCATCGCCCTTTGTTCTATCATTGCATTCTTAATATGGAATCCCTCTTCATCTTCAATGTAGGCACCATTTAAGTATCATAAAGTCTCCCCTGAGCCTTCTTTTCTCTAGGGTAAAAAAAGTCCAAATTTCTCAGCCTGACTTCGTCTTCACAGGAGAGGTGTTTCAGACTTCTGATCGTCTTCATCGCCTTCCTCTGGACTTGTCCTAACAGTTCCATGTCTTCCTTTTTCTGGGGGCCCTAAAGCTAAATGCAGATGGAGGTCTTATGAGAGCAGAGTAGAGGGGGAGAATCACCTCCTTCAACCTGTTAGCTACACTTCTTTTGATGCATCCCAGGATGTGGTTGGCTTTTCTGACATCAAATCTTTAAGATTTGATGTCATTTGCTGGCATCAATATTTCTAGTTAGTGCACATAGCCAGATCATGTTGAGCTTCTCATTCACAAGTAAACCCAAGACCTTCTTGAAGAATATATCTAGTGACGATCCATTAGAGTCTGTTTTTGAGTCCCTTTCAAAATTTTTATTAGTGGTCTGGATGATTCAATAAAAAATATAAGCCATTATTTAAGTTACTACTGAATATATTAACAGTACTAGAATTAATAGAATGCAAAATAACAGAATTAAAACTCAAAACAATCTTGAAAAATTGAATTAACTGTCAGTAAATAATTGAATTTATTTAGGGAAAACAGAAGAGTGTTTTTGAACAAGAATAATCTGTTTTATAAAGAATGAGAAAGTAATTATTCAGAAAAAAATATTGGAGTTACAGTGGGTAACAAACTGAACATGGGACACCAGAATCACACTACATTACAGAAAACAGATTTGTAAAACATACAAACACTAGTGTAGCCTGAAATATACATGCATATCCTGAAAATAGGAAAGCTTTTCCTTGCCATACAGTCTGAAATAGGCATTGTATTTTGTGTCAACTTCTTACTGACTTCTTGGATTCTAAAGGAGGTCCAAGTGAAGACCAATAACTTCAGTGCCTGTCCTCCCTTCCTCTAGCTATTTTCCTCTACTGGTCCCTTCTCTTCCATCTCACTAGTGCATGTGCTATTTAGATAGATTTCCATGTTCTAGTCTCTAGTCAGTACCCCTGACATTCTTCCTAGGGTGATCCTGGAAATCTGTTTTCTGTCTCACTTATGACCTTCCAGCCTCTTGGACTGAAGTAGCAAAGTCCCTGAGGAACATCTTCTGGACCTCACGAATTACTGCAGATTCCTTTCAATAAAATGAATCCCCTAGCCCTTGATTAGCAGTTCTATTAGTTGTCAGGAGACACAGGTTTTACCATTTTACTATGGTTTGCTTTATTTATTTATTTATTTATTTATTTATTTATTATTAGGTATTAAGAGAAAAATATCTGAACAGTTTTAAAGCTGAATCTCTTAAGCCTAAGTACCATGTTCCTTTCGGGATGCGGATTTAGTACTGAACAACAAGTCTGAAACAGATATTTCTGTCTTCACCCTGAGGGATTTATTGGCAAAACTAGCCATCTATTAATACTATCTTGGGACTCTGCACAGTGAGAATAGATGCTATAAATCTTAGTTGTATAAAAGACTAAAAGCTATAAGGTTTTACTGGACAGCAAATAGAAAATTCCAATAAGTTCAGGCCTGTTTATTTTACTTAGAGTGAAAGAACATTCTGAGTGAAGCTTGGCTGGAAATGTCTTTGGAGACAGCCATTCTGAACATCTCACACTAATCAATTATGTATCACACCTCGTACTTGCACACTTTCTCTCAAGTACGTGTAAATCATTTTGCATGAGCCATGCAAAATAACAGGAGATGGTGTAACTGTGTCACTGGCCTTGGTCTTGAATGTGATTAGAACTAATAATAAAGGAATAAAACAAATGTATCTATAGTATACACTGCATTAGTAACAACAGTCTAGAGTTTAAATTTATATTACTCACCAGGATTCATGTTTCTGAACTGTCATACCAGATTAATATTAGATAGAGCCCAATTAGCTCTGGTTATCTTTGTTAGTTTTTCCTGAATGGTCTCACTAAAATTATTACAGAAAGTCATAGATTTACTTAAGCATAGTTAAAAATGTTATCACTAAAAACAGATGTTTGCCTATTCATAGCTTGACAATACAAGGGTATGTGGTGTCCAGACATGGAATATTTGAGGCCACAAAACCAATTTTTGACTCATCACTTTTAAATTTTGTTTTTATTATACATACTATTTTTGGTCCACATTGATCATGCACAATTCATTCTGCCTAACCTCATTTGCAACAAATATATATTTTTTCATCAGTTACTCTCATATCACCATAGTTATTTTGATATTGTAATTTAACATTAAATCTTTGCAACTACTGGTTTTATTCTAACTTTTAACAAGTAAAAATATGATTACATTTTCTTTTTCTGAAGATAAGGCTGGTTTCTAAATATTGTTATACCTACAGTGCAACTCACTTATAAAAAAAAAAAAAAAAAAAAAAAATTGGCAGTTTGTATTTCTGCATGGCTGCAAAATATTAATAGGGTTAAAAAGTCACCATTACATCCAGTGGGAAAAAAAAAAGAACCTTATATTACATGATAACTCAAACAATCTTTTGCCCTTGGGAAGTTTAAAATTTTAGTTATTAAAATGTATACAATGAAGAGAACAAAACTACCATGTACCTATTTTTACTAAACTTAAAGTAGCATCCACATGAGACCCTTTCACAACTTCATTTTTCACATCTGTAGTAGTGCGTTAACCTCTACGGTATTTTGCATTTCTGTAACTAAGCAAACACTTTGAGGAAAACTTATTTCATTTAATTGCAACAGCAAAAATAAATTAAATACACTTCCTAGGATTAAGTTTTTCCAGTTTCTTTAAAATACTTGCTGTTAAATTAGTGGGAAAAAAGTACATTCATATACAATTAAAAAATGAAAAATTAAAAACTTATTGCTCATGTAAGGTATAGATAACATTACTAATGTCCTGCTCCACATTAAGTTTCCTCTTTTTTGATCATTTGCCTTTTATTCAGAGGCAAGTGTGTAAGATAAATTGCAGTAGTACAAGATAAGAAAATAAACTACAGAACTGTGGTGCTGAAAGACTGCAGGGGCAATACCTCTTAAAACTTAATTGAATTTGAATAAGAACTTAATTTAATCTGAAGGTCATCAAGCTAATATTCATAATCCTGGAGGAACATAAGCCAGTTGAGCTCTCATATCATAGCTCACTTTTAATTTGGGAAATGGTATTTCTTTCTAAATAAATTACAGCATCAACATTCTGCAGTGACTAACTGTTCAGCAACAACAGTTTTTTTCTTTCAAATGGCTTTAATTGTATTAAGTTATTGGTACTTCAAACAGCACTTTGGAATAAGAAGAAACAACACTGTTTTTGGTTGGTAAAGTTTTCTGATCATTTATATGAAGACGTACAGAACCTGAGTTCTTTCAAAGGGACTTTGACAGTATTATTATACATCTCCCTGATCTGCCAAAGACATTACCTGAGGAAGAAGAAGGTTTTAGAATGACACGAAGCACAATAGATGAGACATTCAACTTGAGAAATTGAACAGAAAATACTGAGAATATGAAATAGAACTGCACTGCAACTTCATAGGCTTCAATGAAGCTTTTGATCATGTATGGCAAGGAACACCATGGGCTGTGACGAAGACATTCAACATTAGCAAAAGAATAGTGACAACTCTCCGAATCCTTTATACAGTGCAGGGAGTAAAGTCCTTGAAGGCAACACACTGGGTAAGTAGTTCCATATAACAGCTGGTGTAAGAAAGTAATGTCTCCTGTTGCCACATCCTTTCAATTGTTTCCTTGAACATATTATGTCAAAAGACTCTGAAAACTTTGAAGAAGTGCTATCACATAGAGGTAGTAATGTAGGCAATCTATACTTTGAAGATGATGTAGATTTGATAGGAGGAATGGGAGCAGAATGTGCAAATACAATGATAAGGCTGGGCAGCACTGCAGCGATGTATGGGATAAAGATCAGGAAAAAAAAAAAAAAAAAGAGCAACCTAATGACAATGAGGATATGAGGATTACTGACACTGAACAAGAGATAGATCAAAAGCAAGAAAGTTGAATGAGTGAACTTATTCAAGTGTCTCAGTACTACTACCATGAAAGACAGGAAACCTGAAACAGAAATCTGAAGAATTGCCCTCATGCTAGCAGTGCTCACAGACCTAAATGACAGGACCTGGAAAGACAAGAACAACCTTAGTAGATCCAAGAGAAAAAAAGAGGAAACTTCTTAGAAATATTGTGTTCTTGAGAGCATGAACAGTGTGAAATGGGTGAAACTCAAACAGCAACAGAACGAAGAATTCAAGCCTTTGAATTTAGATGTCTCTGCAGAATTCAATGGATACCAAATACAGTGCACTGAACTAACAGCTCTATTACGGAGAAGCAGGATCTGCAGTAATTGGATCCCATGAGCCTCCAATAGCAGCAGTGCAAAGAGAGACATTGGAAAGTTTTGGCAAAGCAACTAAAGCAAAAGGCCTAGCAAACATAATTGTGCAGAGAAAAAATGAAAAGAGGAGGAGCTGTTTGTGGACAACTTGGTAAAAAATATCACCAGAAGCTTGGCAGAAAAATCTCTGGCAGAAGTTTCTCAAGCAGTTAAAACCACCTGGAATGAAAGGAGATTATAGTCAACACCTCGATATGATCCAGCCAGCCAGAGGAAAGGACAGGGATTTGGCAATACAAAAAAACTTTTAAAAAATCCATCAAATACAAAATTTCTAGGAAGCCATGTCAATGTTACTATGGTTCATAAATTGATAAAATGTATTTTTTGTTGTCATTGTGCTTCATTTTTCTTCTTTTTTTTGTATCTGTTAAAGTACTATTATGTATGTATATATATATATATACATATATATATATATATGTATACATACAGTGGGCTGCACAGATCAACAGACTCACAGAGCACTCAAACACAGAAAACATCAATGGCCTCATCCCACTCACTCCCTGACTAAGCATGGTGGAGACCTGTCAGTGGGAATATACACAATATATTGGACTTAGACATCCAGCTTGCCCAGTAGCTACCCCTGGATCCCAGTCTGCCCAGTTGTTGGCACCTGAGACCACAGCCTTTCTCCACCTGTTAGCAAAACTGTTCTCACCTGCACACCCACACAGTGACACACACAGAGGTAGCTGAGACTCCTCTGGTCCCCAGTAGCCAACATCCCTGTGGTCTCATGCTTAAGGACCTCCTCACCCCCCAGCTGACAGGCCACCTCACCTACTTGCCAGCTTCTTTGGTTTGTCTTTGCTGGCACTCACATGCTCACTTGCACACCCACACTTTCTGCATTCGCTGCCACCAGGAACACATTTGCTTTGTGACACAAGGTCCCTTACCAATTGACATGCACTCAGTTGGGTCTCTGCAGTTGTGGACACCACTGACACACGAGCCCACCAACCCATGGTCTGGATCCAGTTGCTGGCATCCAGAACACCATCCCACACCTGCACATACACAAAATAGGGACGCCATTATCCATGAAGAGTTAGAAAGGACTTTCATAAGAAGAACAGACTTTACTGATCAGGTTACGGCCAGGCGAGTGTACGCAATGGAAAACTGTTTACATACAACTGGTCCTTTTATCCCTTCATTTTCCTACACTTCTTCCTCCCTAAGTTACCATGATCCCTCCCTTTCACCACCCTTAGTTCTTCCCCAAAACATCTCATAATAAGTGCTGTGCAATCCCCAAATGCTCTTTCCTTAAATACCATGATGTGTCCAGAATCCCTAAGAAGTGACCTCCCTCAGTCCAAAAGGTGTCTGTGTGTTGACTTATCTTGATGGATGGTCCCTTCCATTGATTCCTTAGGGTCCTTCTTTTGGGTTTTCATTTGACATTGTGCTCTTCTGAGCTTGTGGATATGGGCTTTGAGTGGGATGATGGGTCCTGTGGTGCACCTGGGAGGAGCTGTGGCAGGGCATTTTTTGGGCTCTTCCACCTGATATTGTCTCTCTCTGCTCCTTTGTGGTTGTATAGACAAGTATTAATTACATAATGTAACAATTGCAATGGGCTAGCCATCGTATTTTGTTCTCTTCAGATGAGTAAAGTAAGAGATTGTAGTTGTGACTTTATACTTAGTTGTGACCTTATACTTAGTTTAATTTTGATTCTTGCCGTACAACCACCTTTTACTGAAGCAGGCTTTTTCTTATTCTTTTAGAGGCTGACCTAGATTCAGTTCATGTTTTCTCATGCCTTTTCTTCTGTAGATATGTAACTAGCAACAGTCTATCACTGTTGTACTAATTCCCTTTGTGCTCCTTTTCTATCCTTAGAATTGATATGAGCATTTTTAGTGAAGTTAATGAAAAACTTGGTATAGACAAAATCTGGGAGACAACAGAAGTGTGATCACCCCTAACTCAGTTTCTTAGAAAGAAATGCATCACCTCTGATGTTCCCAAGCTCCTCCAATTCAGCATCACCATCCTCAGGATACTTCTGAAGCTAGATGTCACCTGGATTCAATGTGCTCTCACAAAAAACTCTGGGATAGCAGTGGCACTGCTTATGTGATCTTAACTCACTGGAAAAGTTCAGGTTAGATTGGGCCCTAAAATAACCCCAGCACATTTATAAATGAAAAAAAAAAAAAAAAAAAGAAGAAGAAAGAAAAAAAGAAGAGCTTTAATTAGCACACCAGCACAAGGAATATCTATTTGAAATTCATGCTGAATCTCTCTTCCTGCTGTGCTTCATTTCAAATTTGAATGTTCTTTCATCTTTATACTATGCTGCACCATTCACACAAAAGTCTTGGGGGAGTCCGCCCAAACCCCTCCTAATTTTACTTTAAAATCATTAGTCCCTGTAAAAGCCTATCCAACATGTGAAACATTCAAAATATATTATGATTTTTTTTTTTTTCTTGATTCTTTGGTGAACAACTAATGATTCCTAATGAACGAAGATGAGATGAAGGTTAACTAATTCTCAACTAAAGGTTATGGTGATTCACCTAAATGTGGAACATCATTAAGCAGAAAGAATGAAAGAAAGCAGAATATTTTATTTAATTTGGACCTTATTCCTTGCTTTGAATCTGCAAAAAATAAAGTGAAAATAAGATATGCCATGGACATTCTGTATCATTAATATGCAATAATAAAGAACAGCTTTGCATTTTATTATTATTATTATATATATATATATATTTATATTACCACAAAAGTGGTGTACTTGATGTATTTAAAGGATTTGTTAAAACCAAAGATACTGATCCAAGCCAGGTTCTGACCTTGCAATCTCTACTTGCGTTAATGATCCTTCAGATCCTTCAGCTTCAATGTAAAGTTGATGTGACTACGCATGTCAGTAAATATTACACCTACAAAGAAATATGGTCCATCTTGGGGTACTTCTGCTTTAGTTTTAAACTAAAAAAACATCACTTTAGACTGGCTATTAGGAAGAAATTATTTACTCAGAGGGTGGTGAGGCACTGGAACAGGTTGCCCAGAGAAGTTGTGGCTGCCCCATCCCTGGAAGTGTTTAAGGCCAGGTTGATGGGGCTTTGGGCCACCTGGTCTAATGGGAAGTGTCCCTGCACATGTCAGGGGTGTTGGAATTAGATGATCTTTAAGGTCTCTTCCAATTCAAATCAATCTATGATTTAATGATTCCAAATCTCCTGGTTCAAAAAACTGCTAAAACAGAAATTCCAACAGCAAGAATAACAACCAAAAATACCCAACCAAGTGAGTCAGAAATCCAAGGGTTGCTTAGTGTAACGGGAAAGTTAGAAATCAATGTGAAGTCATACTAATGATGGAAGCTGTAAAGGAATGTTTGAATTGAATATGGTACCCCAGCAGAGCTGTGGGAGACAAGTATAAGAATAGAGGTGATGCCAAAATATGAAACTTAGCTCAGAGAGAAAGCACAGCTGTGGAAATAATACACCCAATGTATTTTTCCTACCCTTATGGCATTACTGGAAAAGATCTAGATCCTTTTAAAAACATTTTAATTTTATGTATACAACAACAGAAAACTCCCTGGTGGGACAAACAGATAACATCAATTTCCAAAACAATGGAACTGATGTGCTACTAGCCAAGTGTATAACGAGTATCACCATTTCCACAATTCTGTTTTTATCTGCCTGTGTATAGTACTCCTGTAATGATCTCTTGCTTTCTTTGCATGACTTCTCTGAACTCTGTAAAAAATGTTTACAAGCTATTTTTAATTTGCTTAATGCAGATGTAGAAGCAGCAAAATGATACTTCATGAATATAGAGTTCTCAGCAAATGCAGCAATTCCTCAAAAAAAAAAAAAAAAAAAAAGTCTTCTCAGCTGTACTGAAAAAAATAGTAGTTTCAGAAATACTGAATCAGGAATACTACTTTTTATTTTATTTTATTTTATTTATTTTATTTTATTTTATTTTATTTTATGTGCGGTCAGTAGTTTATTTAGCCACTGTAAGTTAGGGAAATATTTTCAGTATCAATAAACACTTAGAATTCTGGCAGTGGATCAGCACAAAGGTTTTTAGCACTTTGTATGGAAATTTTAAGGCAAAGGGAGAACCTGAAATGTTGAATGACCTGCAAACTCCAATTCTACCTGGAGACTTTGCTGTTGTAGCATTATTTAGATAATACATGAAGCAAAATACCTGAAAACTTTAGCTGTTTTAACTGTTTGTGCAAACTTTTTATTTCTTCTATGACTTTTCTTTATCTTCCCCAAAGTTGCTCTTCCATTTAAATATGCTTCCTATTATTTTTAAGAAAATCTAAGGTTAGCCAGAAGCAGCCATGACATAGACTTGTTCATAATATACAGTTTCTAAAAGACTAGTGTCCCACAGTTTCTTATGAATTTGAACTACCTTTAAAAATAATGGTGCTAAACTCCCTTTTTATAAATACTTTAGAATACTGTCTGACTTCAGCTGAAGAGTTGGCAAAGATTTCTGGCTGTGAATAAAGTTTTCTGAATATAACCAATGTTGTATTTTCTTCCTGTATTCTGACAGACAGGCAGACAGTTAGCTGTTTTTAGCTGACATAATTGCAAGTGATGAAATTATTGGGAATTAGTCACATACTGATCTGATGTAAGAGACTGATCTGAAGTAAGAGGCCATTCATAGTCTTCTAACTGTTCACTTGAGTTGCAAAAGAAAAGAGTAGCTCACTCTGGTGATTACACTAATCACCATATTCTACCAGGCATTAGCACTGAAAGCACAGGTCAGCTGTTTACAACATTGCAAAAATATGAAAGTTTGCAAAACTGCGATTTGTATTTGGACACAAGAGATACTAGGTCCTTTCATATCAATGATGTACTCATGCTGAAGTCTAATACCAAAAGATTAAACATTACACTGTTTTACTCATTCGAAATATGTTGCTCTGCAGGATCACCCAGGTAGTATGTTTACTGATTGAGAATATATAACATGAAGTTGGAAGTGGCAAAGGATCAGTTTAGATTGCAGAGTTCAGCATAAGAGCTGTGAGCTTCTCATTCTGCTCTAATTGGTGTTTCATAGATATTAAAAGCTTGTTGCATAACATTTTTCCAAACTGGTAACAGAGAGCTGCTTTTTTGGTATATATTTGAAAAAGAATTTGTAGAGAATTGACCTGAAGTATTTTAAAGCTGAAACACTTATATTTTGTGTATGATCTAAGAGGGAAAGACCGAGAAAGAGAGTGCTTTCCGTTCATACTTCTGTCTTCCATAGTATTCAAAGTTACCATTATACTCCGTCTGGTTTGGAAAATAGACATCTGAAATCCATGCGCTAAGAAGGTGTTGGAAAAGGTCTTCCCTTGGATTTACATAAATTCACATGATAGTCTTTAAAACATTAACCTTCTTGCTCCACTGAGTTTTTATTTTTATTTTTCACAATACTGGAACCATTTTGAATGAGAATTACAGGCAGAAAAGGTGCAAATTTGTGCTTTATGGTAGGTTTTTTTTTTTTTTTTTTTTTTTGCTCATGGCAGAAGACATTGCACACAGTTTGAACTTCTATGAGTTCTTAAATATGCTGTCTCCCAGGGGTGCTCTGCCTATGGTACACTATCGTCGAGTTTAACTGCACCATGTAGTACCAATGGCACTCTGTAAGTGAAAATACACTTTGAGTGTCTCAGTGACCTTGATTGCACTAAGCAGGTGGGCACATTTCAGAAGTGCCAAAGCAGCAGCTCTGCAAAAGGAATGAGGTGCCCATTCCAAGCCTGTGATTTAAGTAATTTTAATTAATCTCTACTCCAGAGCGCAGCTGCTAACTTCTCTGCCCTGCTTACATATTTTTTACTTCCAGTTGCCAATATTTCAGCTCAGCAAAGGCTAGACACAGATACAATAACCCAATCAAAGTTATTTTCCCCATTTAAGGTCAAAATAAAAAATAAACACTAATGTAAATAATTGCATTCCTCCCCCGGGGGGGGGGGGGGGGCCCCAATATTTAACTGGTGAAACTACTGAACTATTGGAAAAGATTCAGGTAATGCACATTTTATTCCCAGGCCATCACTGCATTTATTACATATAAACACTGCTCATATTGGTCATGCCTGTTCAATATTGTTTAAAACTGATCTCATCATTTTCTTAGCTTTCTATTCCCTCCAGTGTGCCTGCAGTTCTGATTAGTAATTTACCACAGAGTTCTATAACAGTGAATACTCTACTGCTGCTGTTAATTAAATCTGTGTGGGTAACTATTCACTCACAAGAGACAATCATTGCAGCAAGATATTGTCAGACCTGAGGCTTTGCACTAATAGAATCTGTACATATCTCAGAGGTGATATGTTCTGTATCTGGAGGGGAAGCAGTGAGCCAGATCTAACATATCCAGCTGGTGATTCAGTGAATGAATGCCAGGGGGACAAGCCTCAAAAGACAATGTTCCTTAGACTGAAAGATGGGCAGAACAAGAGCAAAATAATATGGATATTTTATCCTTCTTGATATAATGTAATCTCATAACCTTAGATTTAGTCCATGTTTCTTTTAACTTTAGTTTGGGACACATAACTGACATGGAGTGCTTTACATTGTTAAAATTAATCATTTAGGGGGATGTCATACACATTGAATAGTATTGTTATATTAGGAACATAGATGAAGAACATAGAGAAGACACATAGTAAAAGTGGCTTATAGCACAATGCTGAAGATTATATAAAGAGCCTTTAAAAAAACTACTGACAATTCACCATCAGTTAGTTTCAGTGGTGACCCATAAAACTTTCCCCTCTCAGATTAATAACTTTTGCCGTATTCCAGGTATTTCCTAACATGTGTCAGGAGGTTACATGCATCACAGGCAAAATGAAAAATTTTAAAGGTTACCATTGTCTTCATTAGCCCCGACTCACTAAGGAAGGGATGCTTGCCTCTATGAAACATTTGCTGCCTCATGAACTGAGCACTAGATCCAGTCTATTGTTAAGAGGAAATGACTTTTGCTGAAAGTTAGTTAACTGGGTTAAACAAATGGTTTAGGTACTATACAAAGCATAAGTTTTTCTTCCTAATAAAAGTTATATAAATTGTATATTAACTTCTGTACTACTAAGTGAATGACTATAAAGGATCTTTCTTTCTTCATACTGATGTAATTATCCCTACATATGCACATGGAGATTTATAATACCAAATGAAGTAGTGATTATAATGGATGAAGAAAATTCCTGATTTTATGGAAATTGAAATGGTTGTCTCAAACTTTGGAAGACATAGTGAATTGAATTGTGTTTTTTGCTGGTTTACATAATGCAGGTGAATACTCAATGCTTTATCAGCTCACAGTGACATTTTTACTATTTATACAAACATCACCATAGCCATTCTTAACAGCCTATTTGACTTGTTTAATAGACAAAGCTGAACAGGATGAGAACAGAGCAGGGTAAGTAAAGACTTATTCTACATACACTAATAGGTTCATATGTACTTAATAATTTATATACATTTAAATAATAATAATAATAATAATAACACCTTAAACAGTGGGCAACTAGATTTGTAGACATTGTTACAAAATCTGAAAATAAGAGGTTTCCTGGAAGCAGCCAATAGCCTGGATTTGTGGTATCTAATGTTATTTAACCTTTGGTGTTAAATCCAGCTGATCACCTAAGCACATTAGAAATCACTGATGTAGGCTGGATGAAGATTTGTAACACCTGTGTGGTGGTTTGACCGTATTAGGCAACTGAACACCACAACCGCTCTCTCACTCCCCCTCCTCAGATGAGGAGGGGAAGAAGTAAAGGGAAAAAAAACAACTCACGGGTTGAGATAAGGATAATAATTTTAATAAAGAGAGAAATATATTATCAAGGAAATATTATATTAATTAAACAATTATTAACAATATTATTATTATTAACAATATTATTATTAATTAAACAATTCAACTAAAGGGAGAAAAGGGAAAAGGGGAAGAGGAAGGGGGAAAGGGAATAACAAAACAAGTAAAGGCTATGTGGAAATGCAGAGGGGAAAAAAAAAAAATTACTCTCTACTTCCCACAAATAAGCGATGCTTGACCACGTCCTTGAAGCAGGGCCTCAACGCACGTAGCCGGTGTTCGGAGAGGAGGACAGACGTTTTCGCAACGAGAGCCCACCCCCCTCCTCTTCCTCCTTTTCCCACCTTTTATTGCTGAGTGTGACATCATATGGTATGGAATATCCCTTTGGTTGGTTTGGGTCAGCTGCCCTGGTGATGTTTCTCACTTTTTTTTCCCACCCCCTAGGAGGGCTAGAGAAAGTCCTGATGCTGTGCCAGCACTGCTCAGCAGCAGACACAACACCAGTGTGATACCACTGCTGTTTTAGCTACAAGTGCAGAGCATAGCACTGTATGGGCTGCTGCAGGGAAAGTTACCATCCCAGCTAGACCCAGTACACACCTGTAATGTGCATTTATTTTTTAGGATAGTGGTCATAGCTCTTCTATACTTGTCTATCACTGCCGTGGTCAGGAGAGATACCTGAGCTGGATACAAAAGCATGAGCATTTGGCAGGATTCCTCTTCTGAAGTCTTTACAGCTTCAGAATTTGCTTCTGTTCAGGAACTAGAAGAGCTTTGACATGTTAAGGTTCCAGTCACTGGAGGGAACCAGTGATGTTCCACTGAGTTACTTTGATGTCAGCACTACCCAAGCTGAACTTAAACATTTTTTCTTTACAATTCTTGATTAAAGAGTGCTCCCTGTAATTTTTTATTTGGTAGTATAAACATCCAGAAACACTTTTAGTGGCACACGCTGGCTAGGAGTGGGGGAACTCAAATACTACAGAATTAATTAATATTACTGAGAATGACGCAAGGGGCGACTGCTAACATGCAGCAGAAATTCTAATGATAAACTAGAGCTGGAAATGACTTTTAGAGTTCTGTTTACCCAATGACTGTAGTTATACATAAGTTGGCAAAATTAACCTTTCAAGTTTGAAGAGTTGCATTACTTTTCCCCTAAAGGCTTCTGAGTTCCTGTCATCTGCAAAGCCTTCAGAGGTCAGGTATTTCCAAGCTTGTTGAGTTGTGACCTCTGCCTCACAGAAACAGAACTTAGTCCCAGTATTTGTTTCATAAATCTGAACTGTGAGCCAGTTCCTAAAGGATGTACTCCTTCAGCATACTGTGTTTCAACATGGAAGTTTGTAGCTAAACCAGAGCTCTTTACCCTGGACTATACAGGAGATAAAATGAAGAGATTACACCTTTCCCCCATTAAAAATAAAATATAACAATACAAAATAAGTAAATAAATAAAAGTGAATAGCTGCATGCTTTACTTTCTCCTTTTGGCATCTCTGTCTACTACTTTAGGAAGATTCTCAGCTTTTCATTCTGTATCAGATTCACTTCTTAACAGTGTTAGTGCTCCATTGGACTGGTATGGTGAGCACAAAGGGGAAAAAACACCTCATGACTTAACGAAATTATTAGTAGGTGCTTTGTGGAAAGAATAAAAGGAGGTAGAGCTTCATGATAACAATATTTCACAAAGAGAAAAGGCAATTTTAAAATTCTGCATTTAAATTCACAAAGGTATATATATATATAAATATAAATTCCAAAGAGAAATTAGTCATTTTCTAGGTATTATCAGTTGCTTCCAGTATAACAATCTCTATCTGCTTTGTAAGCTTATGAAAATGTATATTGTTGCATTTTAACCACAGAAGACAGCTCAGGACCAAACAGCTGCTCACTTACTCTCCCCACCTAGGATAGGGGAGAGAACCTGAAAGGTGAAAGTGCAAGAAATCATGGGTTAAGATAAAGATAGTTTAGGAGGTAAAGCAAAAGCTGTGAACACAAGCAAAGCAAAACAAGGAATTTTGCTACTTCCCATTGGCAGGGAGATGTTCAGCCACTTCCAGGAAAGCAGGGCTCATCAAGCTTCATGGTTTTTGGGAAGACATACACCATCACTCCAAGCATCCTTAGCTTTTATTGCTAAGCATGGTGGCATACTATATGCAATATCTCTTTGGCCAATCTGGGTCACCTGTCCTGGCTGTGTTCCCTCCCACCTTCTTGTGCACCCCCATCCTCCTCACTGGCAGGACAGCACAATAAGTCCTTGGATGTGTGTAAGAATTGCTCTGCAACAACTAAAAGCATTAGTGTGTTATCACCACTATTTTTATCAAAAATCCAAGCCACAGCATTGTGTGAGCCTCTATGAAGAAAATTAACTCTGTCTGAGCCCAAACCATGATGATATACAGGAAAAAAAATAGAGTTTTTGGTTTATTCATCACTGACAATAAAGATTTATTAATGATTATTTTTCTATCACTCAAATTTACAAAGCATTGTGACAAACTGCACAATAAGTGAAGGATGAAAAATAGAACAGTATCATTTCACATTTTAGATGAGAGGCTGAGCCAACAAATCACATTTATCTACTGTATAACAGCATGTTAGTTTTGCTTGCATTCATTCTTGTTGCTTCACCTCCAAATCTTATGGCTTTGTTTTTAAAGAAATTCAATGATGAAGAACAATTAATAATGAGAGACTCAGCAATTCAGTCAGTTTATTTAATGTAAATATATACACCAAGCTCTCTATTCCTTCAACAATGCCAGTTGCCCTACTCTGAGTTGCTTAGTTCCATCATTCCTTCCTCCCTCTCTGTTTACCTAAGACTGGAGAGATTCTTACAGATATTGTAAGTCCAGCCTCTCTGATTTTTCTGTAAAAACATAACTTTTGAGTGTTGTGTATCATTTGATTATTGCTTAGAATCTGCTTATAGTAATGCATTTTGTTTTAGAAAGAATTGCTTAATTTTGTCCTACACTTGAAGACTTTACTCAACCGAACTTTATAAGCCTCCTTAAGGCCAGCAATACATCAATGTCATTATAAATTTCAAATTCATAGGAATCACAAGACATTTCTTTTTGGAACAACATCCTCTCATCTAGAACAGCTGTATCAAATGCTTCAGTGAAAAGTATAAAGAAACTGGGCATGGAATAATATGCCCTTTAAACACTTTCCTACAGGCTATAGTGTACTCAGAAACCCCAAAGCTTTTCTGATTTCCCAAATTCCTCTGTTTTTGTTTTGACTTCATTATAGTTGCTCTGGATAATCTTTTTCTCATTGAAAGAAGACACTAAAATATTGTACAAACTTAACTTGTTTGATTGCCACTACTAGCAGCAAGGAACAGTTTTTGTATTGCCTCCCCCCCGGCCCCCCCCCCCTTTTTTATTTTTTATTTTTTTTTTCCCCGTGTCACATCTGACTTTCTTGAATCCAGAAGCTGCCCCATGTTAGGTAAGGGTCAGTTTCAGCTGGCTCCAAAGGGACATTGCTGCTGCTCAGAGCTGAGCCAATAATCAGTTTTAAGAAAGGGAAATGATCAAACAAAAAAACCTGCTGCACAACAGCAGCTGGGAGAGGGAGGAGTGAGAACCAGTCCTGCAGACTTCACAGTCAGTACAAAAGGAGGGCAGGAGGTGCTCAAGGAACACAGTAGAAGTTCCCCTGTGGCCTGTGGAGAGGCCCCTGGTGGAGCAGGCTGTCCCCCTGCAGCCCATGGGTCCCACAGGGAGCAGATCTCCACGCTGCAGCCCCTGGAGGAGCCCCCGGTGGAGCAGGTGGATGTGGCCTGGAGGAGGCTGCGGCCCATGGAGAGCCCCTGCAGGAGCAGGCCCCAGGCCAGAGCTGCAGCCCGTGGAAAGGAGCCCACGCGTGGGAAGCCCCTGCAGGATCAGTTTGGGAAGGACCCCCCATGTGGGCAGAGAGTGACTGTGAAGGAGCTGCGGAGATGAAGTGTTTGTTAGGGACTGACTGCAGCCCCCATTCCCTGTTCACCTTGTGCTGCTTGGGGGGAGGAGGTGGAAGAAGGTAGATGGGGGAAAGGTGTTTTTAGTTGTTTGTTTGTTTCTCACTGCTCTAACTTGTTAGTAATAGGTAATAAATTTTATTAATCCCCCTATGCTGAGTATGTTTTGCCTGTGTTAATAATTATCTCCCTGGCCTTATCTCAACCCTCCAGTCCTTTCCATTGTATTTTCTCCCCCTTTCCTTTTCAGAAGGGGGAGAGAGAGAGTGGTTGTGGTGGAGCTCAGCTGCCCAGCTGGGTAAAACCACCACACCTAGGCAGAAAGTCAGGGCAGCAACAGTCCTGATCAGCTGGAAGCATGAATGAAGGCCCAAACAGAAGGTGTCTCATAGCAGCTTCTGCAGGAGTTTGGTAAAGTCTTCTACATTCCCAGGTTCAGCATGCATTAAAAATCCACAAGTCAGTGTTTTGAGTTCTGTATCTATCTGACTAACTGCTGACTATAAGCTAATAGAAATTTTTAAAAAGGAGGGAAGGACAGGCCATGAATATCTCTTTTCACATTGTCTATTTAACCCTAAATAACAACCGCTTAGGAGTCTCAAGGAAGCAGATAGAAAACTGAAAGAAAACAAGAGAGAGAAGAACAACACAAAGTTCAAATCAGAATGAAATTGAAACCATTTTTGTCTTGTGATACCCAGTGTTCTAAAAGAAAGAGAGCTTCTAAATGAGAAGCATAGTCACTAACAAAGAGACTTACTGACATGGATATAAAAGTACTATGTAGCTGGGGGACATGGAAATGAACAGTGGTGTACAACACATAACAGGAAAAAGGGACTGCTGGACCCATTGGTTATGTAGAAAGACATGTAGCTCAGCTTGATCTCTTTCTGATTGTCAACAAGGCTTTCAGTAAAGTTGACAAGCCCTAACATAAAATCAAAAAAATCTCCACTATTAAAAGAATATTTTCTGTGAGGCAGAGTGAAGTGCTTAAAGTCAGAAAATGCCTGAACTCTGATTTTCAGTATAATATAAACCATGTCTCAGTGTTCCTTCTCCTTACGATAGTTTGTAATTGCACTGATCAGATACACCCTAATGTAGCTTACCTAAATTAGACACTTATTAAAATACCTAAAATTCAAGTGCAATTATTCAACATTCTGGTGATAGCTTGTCAGCAGTGAGATAACTTGAACATTTGATTTTACTGTTGCAGAATCTGAACAGTCCCTGCGGTGGCCTGTTGAATCCCACCAGACTTGGAAAAAGTGGAAAATAGAAGCACCTCAATTAAGAGTCTACAGCATGATGGGGTGAATAATGGCAACAGGACTGATTTGGATCAGAGAAGCATCTGACAGAATGGATGGTGCAGATTTAATGAGCAACTAATCAATATTTGGTATTCTCATTGTTGGTAAGTGAGTGAGCACATGCCATCTTTTTTGAACACATCTAATTTTGCTACCCATGTAGAATAATTAATTTTCTCATTAGTATTTCTGTGGTGCTTCTCACTGAAGTATCTCAATTACTCAGAAAAATTAATTGGTGCAACTTCTTAGCACCCTGTGCAAGAATGACACAGAGAGGCAGACTCCCAGGATATGTGATGCTCAGAACTGGAACAACTAAGTTCTTATGGCTGAATTATATCCACAGTTTGATTTACTTTCGTCAGAAGATACATTATGTCCTCAACTGGGGCTCACATCTTCCAGGGCCCTGAGGGTTAAAAGGACCAAGGTTAAAAGGACCACTAGAAAACGCAAAGGCTGTTACGCCCAGAAGGAGGGATATTAGAAAGAATACACACCACAAAATTGGCACACTTAGGCCTTTTGAATCTCAAATGGGTCTAGTTAGGCATTTCAGCTCAGTTCTCTGCTGATACAAGTCCTTTGCAGGGCCTGTGCAATGCTATAAGTTAGTAGGGAGCGGATTCCATGAAACCTTCTGGGCCTGTGGTCTTCTTAGGTGCATAAGCAAGGTAGGCAGGATTGTCCTGCACTGCTGAGTTCAGCCTGAGGCATTTCAGGCTCCTTCTTGTACTGCATGAAAGGTTAAAGTTTCAAATTCTCACTACCTGCTGTTACCTGAAAAGTAAGAGCATTGACATGTGAAGCTATTTTGGGGAACCTAGCATGCCTCTGGCTATCCTGTGATCAGTGATTCATGTGTCCCTTCCTTTGTATTCCTGGCAAGAATAAGGCAATAGTCTTCTAGGCAGAGGTTTTCTTTATTATGAATTGCATTTTTGCACCTGAGCCCTTGAGAGCTCTATTTTCTTAGACAAGAAGCCTCAGTGTTCACAGTTTTTCCTCACACCCATTCATATTTTCCCTGTTTCAGTATTTTCACCTACCTCTAATTATTTTTCCCCATTTACCAAAACATGTCTCCCAGATCCTTCATGCTTGTTCAGTTCTCATCTGTTCAGTCTTCTGGCCCCATCTATCATCCCATTTGACCTTACCTTTCCCACCTGATCAGGTCTGGTGTTTCTACCTGCACTTACAGATTCTGAAGTTCCTCCTCAAATCAAAGTCCATGAATATCCTTATATCACTTCTTCCTATTAGTCCTTTCCCATTCCACCATTCTTTTGATTGCAAAAACAAAAGTAAATAAAATATACCTGGCCCATCTATGATAATGAAGGCTAGCACCATCACTGGAAACAATGTGCTATTTATCAGAAATATTAAAAGTTTTATCCTGTACGTAACCCAATCATATAACATTCATAATTTATTGGTGTAATAAAATAGAGAAGAAAGAGTACTGAAAAATTCTCAGAGCAGACCATACTATTTATCTGGGATAATGAGGGTTACAGAAAGGGGGTATAGTATTTGTGACAGAGAGAGAACACTAAGGAAATTGCTTTCAGGGTTCAGTAAATGGGATTATCACCTTAATCCTTTTGAGAGAGATAAACTAAATTCAATGTCATTAGCTATGTTATGTAGCTCTTTGAAAAATAATAAAAAAAAACTGCGAAATTGAGGGTTTAGTTAACATTAAAGACTGCTTACATCTGACCTATATAGCCATAAATTGCAAGTGCTTCATAAAGCACTTCACCTCAGCTCTTATTGCTAGAAAGCACTTGGCTGCACTTATCAAACGTCCCCTCAGAAGGTGTTTACTGAATAAGTTGGGACCTTGTAGATAAATGGTACTATTACACATTGGGCAGAACAAAGACAGGCACATGAATAATTATTAACCTGTGTACTCTGATGATACTCTGAGTGGTGATATAATCTCTGAGTTGCCACCACTTCAATCCAACTATTTAGATTTAAATGTCAATCTGAAAAAATGCTAAACTATTTTACCACCATCAGTGAAAAAAGCAGCTCTTTACTTTCTCCTGAGATTTTTTCGGAGTGTGAAGTTGCATCTAAAAGTAAATGCTTCATAACATTTAAAGTTGAAGATAATACAAAATTGATCTTGTCTACTGCTGTCCTGGTTTTGGCTGAGATAGAGTTAATTTTATTCCTAGTAGTTGGTATGGTGCTGTGTTTTGTATTTCGGAGGAGACTAATGTGATGTTTTGAATTAACTGTTCAAAATTATAATCAAAATTATTCTGAGCTTTCTGAATATTAGAAAAGTTATTTCTTCAATTATATTAAATTTTCTTGGCAGTTTTCAATAGTTTTTAGTATATCTAGGAATCATTTATAAATACACAATATTTGTGTGTCCAGGAATATCAAACACAGACATTGTATTTTAATAGGATTTTAATCACAGGCCTCTTGATCAGTATGCCATGTACAGTGAGTTGAAAGTGGAATGGTTTGTTATCCTTGGTCTTTGATTGGATAATATCAAAATCCACTACTTAAATGCCCAAGAGAGAACTAATACTTTCATATGTGTAAAAAATTAATATTTGTCTGATAGTTTAATTCTAGCAAATATATTTGTGATGAATTATTACAGGAACTGTTTAATAATATTTGCCCATTATTGCCATTATTCAGTTAGTATGTTATTTGACAACTATTTTCATTATTCAAGAGCTCTATAATTAATTAAGTGCTATCATACAAATAATGGGTTTAATGAACACCGTCAGTATTCAATGGATAGATTCTTTATGATTTACGTAGTGTGCCCAACATTGCCTAATACCAAAACAGTACAGAAGATGAAAATGCCCACTAAACCTTTGTGGCATTCTGGTCTTTGAGCCTTTCTGATAAGAAATTCATGTTGCCTTAAAAAATGTCTTCGCAGCAATTCAGAGCTGTAGTTTTTACTTGAGAAGTCCCCAAACCTCTCTCATTTTGAGTGATTTAAAGACTTTTGACTGCAAAGACTCGATCAATACTTCTCTCAACAGCTTAAGATTCTGACACTTAGATAGGTTCATCCTGAAGCCAGAGATAAGACAATCAGCCAATTTGGAGTTAACAGCTCTTGATGGACTTAAAAAAAAAGACAGTTAATTCTTTCCTTAATGCCCAAATGCCTGGCAGGTCTGCCTGGCAGGTCCCAGGCAGAGAAAGAAGTGGATCACTCTGCTTTTAAGGCTGTCACCTTTTCAAAGAGGAATTGAAGGTGATATGCAATATCCTAAAGGAATGTCAAGGCAGGCTGGGGCAGGGATGCCACTCATTTTCTTGTGGGAAAGCATTCATGGTTTGTGTGTGTGCTATACATAATCACAACAGCACAGATCCATACCTTTCACTGTTTTGTAGAACATGTTCACTGAAAAAAAAAAACACACAAAACAACAACAAAAAACAAACAAACAAAAACCCCTTAACCTTTACTAAAGCTCCCATGACCACCTCTTTTTCTGTAGCTATCCACATTTTTTGCAGGACTAATTTTAATTTTTTTTTCTTAATAGCTGTTTTTTGACATCAAATTTTCTCTATTCTTCAAGAATTTATCCACAATTTAATTTCATTCTGAGTTTCTTCTATCTATGGATTTCAGTTTTACAGTGTTCCCTCCCTCCGCTCCTCCCTCTTTTCCTACTTTGCTCTTTCCCATCTAGGTATTTAACACTTTCATCTTTATTATCTAACGGAATGGAATGTAATGGAATCTAATCTAATCTATATTGCACCCTGAACATTTTTCTTGCTATTACTACCTACTTCCATCTCTCTTTCATCTCCTTCAATGGGATCGGACCATGAATTCTGTCACTCTTTAAATGTAGGGGTTGAGAATCTCAGCTAATGAGAATATGTGGATGCTGCTCTCCAAAGAGAGTTAGCTAGACCGAACTTTCTGAAACTATTCATTGGCATGGTGTTAAGAAAATAGCTAAAAGTTAGAAAGAAGTATATATATTAAAAAAGAAAAATCCTAGACATGTTTTTTAAAGTAAAATTTAACCTTTCTAGGTTAAATATGATGTAGGAAAAGTGGTAAGAAATACACATACTAGATTAGTGTATATCTTGAAGGAACATCTTAAAATCAATTTTAATTTAAAAAAGAAGTGTTCCTATGTGTGTGCATACATATATATATAAATACTAGAGAAACTTCATTGTTGACAGAAGCCTTCAGGGGATGTTTAATGAGATCTTTTTCAAATAATTTTTCAAATTGCCTCCTAACTTCTTTGAGGATTGATTTGTTAGGTTATTATCTCTGAGAACACAAAATCAAAACCAAATATTACAATTTCAGTTACAGTGATGACAGTTTTTCCTTTTCAAGACAGAAAATGTGCAGAACCAGCAGTGCTCCAAAGTGTGCCCAAGTAGAAGCACATTAAGAAGACATTAACAGTATGGAGTCTAGAGTCGCATGCCAAGCATGGGGGGCTCAGGTGAGCTCAGCTCTGTTCAGACAGCAAAGGGCATGTGATTAATTTTGTGAGTATAGAAAGGAATTGTTTTGAGATTTAAAGCAGAATCCAAAAGAGTGATTGAAAATGACAAATAAATCAATAGCTCTTCAAAACAGCTTCTTACATATTCCAAAAAACACGGTTTGTTTAGGTTAGGACACATACACATACTCAAACATACTTTACCACATTCTCACAGGATACATTTTATTTTTTTCAGGTTGAGTAACTTTTTTTTTTTTTTTTTTTTTTTTTTTTTTCACTGCAGAAATTACAGCTTTCAGACTGTCAGTGGCCTGCAGACTGGTTACTGTCCTACCTGTGTTTATTGTAAACTCTCACGGAAATTTAGGATACCTTTAGAAATTTAGAATATCTTTAGTTAGAAGGCATATATTTACAAGTACTTTTAAATGAAAAATGAGTCTATTACTTGTAAACAGTGCATAATGGAGTTGCTATGAATGAACATGATACTTGACACATGCAGTGTTGGGTCATATTTCTCTCAAAAGAATGATGTTGACTTAGAATGTAGATGGCAGCACAAAGAATATCCAAGTAAGTCGAAAACCTGACATCCCATCCTAACATAGCTTACCCTAACCTAACCTATGTACATTCATAAACTTATTTATTATTTTCCTAGTGCCTGAACACCTTCCAGGGAAGTATATTTTACTATGACTACACATCTGCCATATATAATTTGCTGTCCTCTCCTGTTCCAGGGGAGCAGAACATCTATTGTAATAAAAAGTGGGAACTTTTACTTTTCTAGAGTTTTATCCTTTCTTCATCATTTTTCAAATATACATTTTGTGACGTGTTTGATAGTGAGGGCAAGATGAAACTAATGCCCTCTACACTGTGGCAGCAGCAGATGAAATTTGTGATGGCAAATTTTTCTGGAGGGTGGGGATAGAGGGTTGGGAGAGTAGGGAGTACAATCTTAGGTCATCCCCTAAGAAGTGCACATCACTTGCACAGATGAACTTTACTGTTGCAGTAGGAAGTTCTGTTATACTGGAAGACTAGAGCTGTCACTGATACTTTTCATTTCTAATGCAATAAATTTCTGTTCTCCTGCTATCCTGGACATGGGCCGTAAAAAGACCTGGAGGTCTAAGAACCTGAGCTTGGGTAGGTATTTTGTAGAATGGGCACCAAACTTATTCTCATGAGGGGGCCAAATCTGACAGTTTTGTATTTGATTCATATTCCATTTGGCAAAAGTTATTAAAGTAAATAGAGCTGTAAAGGCATTGCTAATTCTGTATGGACTTTACTATTGCTGTTGCTGCTTTTGTAGAGAAAACAGTAAAAGAGGATTAGAAGGGGAGGCCTGATGTACAAGGCAACAATCACAGAGTGAGAAAATATCCTGAGCTGGAAGGAACCCACAAGGATCATCAAAATGCAATGCATGGGTCTGCACAGGACTGACCAAAAAATCAGACCATGTGTCTGTGAGCATTGTCCAAATACTTCTTGAAGTCTGGTAGGCTCGGTGTTGTGACCTGGGGAGCCTGTCCTAGTGCCTGACCACCTCTCAGTGAAGAACCTTTTCCTAACACCCAGCCTGATCCTTCCCTGTCCCAGCTCCATACTGTTCCCTTGGGTCCTGTCACTGTCCCCAGAGAGCAGAGCTCAGTGCCTGCCCCTCCGCTCCCCTCGTGAGGGAGCTGCAGGCTGCCATGAAGCCTGCTCTGCTCTGGGCTGAACAAACCAAGGGATCATCAGCTGCTCCTCCTACATCTTGCTGTATAGATTTTGGAACGGGCTGCCCAGGGAAGTGGTGGAGTCACCATCCCTGGAGGTCTTTAAAAGACGTTTAGATGTAGAGCTTAGCGATATGGTTTAGTGGGGACTGTTAGTGTTAGGTTAGAGGTTGGACTTGATGATCTTGAGGTCTCTTCCAACCTAGAAATTCTGTGATTCTGTGATTCTGTGATAGATCCTTCACTATCTTTGTAGCCCGCCTTTGGACCCTCTCTAATAGTTTTAGTTCTTAAACTGTGGCACCCAAACTGCAAATAGTACTCCTGTGCAGAGTAGAGCAGGACAATCCCTTCCTTCAACTGGCTAGCAATGCCTTGCTTGATGCACCCCAGGGTACCTCCTGGCTGCCAGGGCACGCTGCTGGCTCTTGTTAACCAAAATACCCAGATACCTTTCTGTGGGGCTGCTCTCCAGCCTCTAAGGTAAGGCTGATTTATCCAGATGCTGTGCTGTATGAATACAGTTTGCTATGGTTCCAGAAGTGGGGTGTCCACTGAATGGTGTGCTCCACCATGTGGATTTATCAGATTCAGTGTGTTATTCTGTCCACAAACTCTGCTGCAAAGATTCACAGAAAGTCTGTGATCCTTATCCTTGTTCCATAGAAAATCACTAGAAAATAAGCTTGATGTGCTCATGATGTCATCTGTTGCTAGGAGATGCATCACTTCATTTGGTGCTATTTGGAATGTCTTAAGCATCAAAGATATCACATTAAGGTATGTCAGTAACCATTGCCCAGCTGAGGATTGTGGAAAGCACAAATAGCTGAGGTCAGAATTTTGCCTGCAACATGGGATGAAATCTGTGACTCAGCAGATGAGAAATTTAACTCTTCGGAGCCTGCTTTCTGACACCAGTGAATAATGCAAAAATACTATTGCTGTGTGATCTGAACTGACTACACATAGATGCATCCCTAGTTAAATGATCTTTCATGGAAGTGTTGAACACAAGTCCTATGAGTAACAGCTGAGGGAACTGGGGTCGTGTAATCTGGAGAATAGGAGGCTCAGGGGAGACCTTATTGCTCTCTACAACTACCTGAAAGGAAGCTGTGGAGAGCTGGGGGTCAGCCTCTTCTCCCAGGTAAATAGTGATAGGACTAGAGGGAATAGCCTCGAGTTGTGCTAGGGGAGGTTCAGGTTAGAGTTGAGAAGACATTTCTTCTCAGAAAGAGCAGTCAGGCATTGGGATGGGTTGCCCAGGGAGGTGGTGGTGTCACTGTCCCGGGGGGTGTTCAAGGAAAGGTTGGACATGGTGCTTAGGGACATGGTTTAGTGGGTGACATTGGTGGTAAGGGGGTGGTTGGACCAGATGATCTTGGAGGGCTTTTCCAACCTTAATGATTCCATGATTCTAAGTTATTAGGTTATCTCATTTAAGCACCAGATCCGATTTTTGTTAGCAGCATGGTTGTTTGCAGTGAATGATGGATTCCAACATGAATCATTTTCAAATCAGTGACACTTGGTTCCAAATAATTTAATCAATTTGGCTACTTCATCACTGGTTGTATGTTGATGATGAAGTGTAGTGAATTTATAATTAATGTGCAAATTCTCAGAGGGAGGGAGGAGAGGAAATGGTTGGGGTGGAGTTTCTAGGAGAACCAAAGAAAACATAGGTCCACTGTTTGATGGGGAAGGTCAACTCACAGACAATGACGTAGGCAAAGCAGAGACGTTTAATGCCTTCTTTGCCTCTGTCTTCAACACCGATGGTGGGCTTCGAGACCCTGGGTGCCCTGTGCTGGAGGACCTTGATGGCGGGCATAACAAACTCCCAACCACCCCTGAATGTTTGCGGGACTTGCTGCTCCACCTGGATCCATACAAGTCCATGGGTCTGGATTGGATTCATCCCAGGGTGCTTAAAGAGCTGGCTGACATCATCCAGGGACCTCTTTCAATTATTTTTCAACGATTTTGGGAATCTGGAGAGGTCTGGTAGACTGGAAGCTGGCAAATGTTGTGCCAATTTTCAAGAAGGGTAAGAAAGAAGACCCTGGCAACTACAGGCCTGTCAGTCTCACGTCGGTGCCTGGTAAAATTATGGAGAAGATGATTCTTGAGGCTATTGAAGTGCACCTGGGGGACAATGCAGTCATTGGTCCCAGCCAGCGTGGGTTCATGAGGGGTAGGTCCTGCCTAACAAATTTGATTTCCTTTTATGATAAGATCACCCATCTAGTCAACCAAGGGAAACCAGCTGATGTGATTTTTTGACTTCAGCAAGGCTTTCAGCACGGTTTCCCATAGGATCCTACTGGACAAAATGTCCAGCATACAACTAGGCAAAAACATCATACGATTGGTGAGCAATTGGCTGATGGGCAGAGCTCAAAGGGTTGTGGTAAATGGGGCCACATCAGGCTGGTGGAAGGTCTCTACTGGGGTCTCTCAAGGCTCTATCTTACGGCCAGTCCTCTTCAATGTCTTTGTAAACAATTTGGATGTAGGACTAGAAGGTATTTTGAGCATATTTGCTGACGACACCAAACTTGGAGGAGTTGTGGACTCAGACGAGGGTCCACAGAGAGAGATCTGGACAGATTGGAGAACTGGGCGATCACCAACCGCATGAAGTTTAACAAAAGCAACTGCCGGGTCCTGCACCTGGGATGCGGCAGCCGTGGCTGTACATACAGACTGGGTGATGAGACGCTGGAGAACAGCCCTGCAGAGAGGGATCTGGGGGTCGTGGTTGACAGCAAGTTGAATATGAGCCAGCAGTGTGCCCTGGCAGCCAGGAGGGTCAACCATGTCCTGGGGTGCATCAAGCACGGCATCGCTAGTAGGGCAAGTGAAGTGATCGTCCTGCTCTACTCTGCGCTGGTGCAGCCTCACTTTGAGTACTGTGTGCAGTTCTGAGCACCACAGTACAAAAAGGACATTCAACTGTTGGAGAGTGTCCAGAGGAGGGTGACAAAGATGGTGAAGGGCCTGGAGGGAATGACGTATGAAGAGCAGCTGAGGTCACTGGGCCTGTTCAGCCTAGAGAAGAGGAGGCTGAGGGGGGACCTCATCACAGTCTACAACTTCCTCAAGAGGGGGAGTGGAGAGGCAGGTGACTCATTTTCCAGAAACACCAGTGATAGGACCTATGGGAATGGGATGAAGCTGAGGCAGGGGAAGTTCAGACTAGATATGAGGAGGAGACTTTTCACTGAGAGGGTGGTTGCGCACTGGAACAGGCTCCCCATTGAAGCAGTCACTGCACCAAGCCTCTATGAATTTAAGAAAAGTTTGGACTGTGCACTTAGTCACAAGATCTAAACTTTTGGGTAGACCTGTGCGGTGCAAGGAGTTGGACTTGATGATCCTTATGGGTCCCTTCCAACTCAGAATATTCTATGATTCTATGATACTATGATTCTATGAGTTTCTTACCAGGTGGTTCCCAGACAGGGCATTCAAAACCCTTGGCATTTCATATAAATCATTAGATAGTCGCTGTATGAATGCAGAGTCTGTACTAGCACTGGGATCAAATGACTAAGGCAGTATGGACAAGTGCTCTCAGCTGTCTGAAATCAGAGATAGGGTGGTAACAGAACAGCATGAATGCCATGCTAGTCTGTGAATCCTAGTTTCACAGACATGCTGCTCAGTGCTGTAAGCAGGCATTTAAGTCTGGCAGAGACTGCATGTTCATTATGTCCTTCTCTCCCTAGCATCTAGTTTATCTGACCACTCAGTATGCAAGGAACTGTGACCCAGACACCTCTCTGAGTGTTATGTGTACAGTGCCACAGTTTACAAAACTCTTAAAATCCTGAACTACCAAGTAAGTGCAGGAACATTTATGGGAATTTGTTCACAGAAGCAATACAGGGATGTCAACCTGTTGAGTCTAGGGATACCCCAATGCAAATGTTTTAGGCAAAATAAATAAATAAATAATTCCTGAAGTGACTATATTTATATAGCTTGACTCTAAACTCAGTCTAGACTGGTATACTGTGTTGAAACAGGGGTACCAGGCTTCTCTGCTTTAAGGTCCTGCAAAGACTCCTTCAGACATGCTCTGAGTTTAGAGGACCCACTTGCAAGCTTTCAGTTTTGCCTAAAAGGGTGGTGTCCTTTGCCACTCTACAAAGACTTAACGATATAGAAGTGTCTGCATAGTAAATAGGAGATTTGGGGTCTAGTGCTGCTTCTGGGGAAGAGTGAACCTCTAGGAGCATGCCCAAACTGTTGGGTTACAGGTCAGCTCCTGGAATTGATGGCCTCTTTTCACGGAACAGGGTCAGCATGCAGCTAGGACTGTAGGATTCATGAGGTCAATGGGGAAAAATCAAGAGACTATGTCTGTATCCTAGAATTTAACCTGAGGGCAGATATTGTTATTATTTTATTCAGCAGTTGTTCAATATAAAATATATTAAGAGTCTAGGTAGCTGCTTCAATTTCAGGCAGAAGTATGCGTCTATAAGTGTGCAAATGCATACGCGTATAGTAGACATAAGAAAGATGAATTTGCAGCATTCAAGTAAGTTTCTGAATTTTCCCCAGATTGATTATATGAATAGTTATTATAGTACATTACAGAAATAGTTCTGTGTCAGTCAGTTTTTCTGTAATCACAAATCCTCTTTGTTCTGTTCCTTATTTTAGACTGATGGATTTGACTGCAACATTTACTGTAACAAATGGAAGGAGATGAACATCTATAAAGCATGGTCATATTTACACTTCACTTTACACAGGGTGCTCCTAGAGGAGATAATACATTTTACACTCAGTGTTGGTGATGAATGGTGATGCTCTGGATACTTTCTGGTGAGAATAAAATAACTCAGAAGTTTTATCTGTGTCTTCTTATAGTGTATTCTGACAGAACTCAGTTTAAAAAGGAAAGAATTCCCACTACTAGCAAAAGCTGTTCATTGTTTGCTTGATTTTATTTTAATCACATGGCTAGAAAGCTTATGTACTAACATTGCAAAACAGTGACTTTTGATCTTTCTGAGGTTTGTCTCATTTCCTGTTCCAATTGTAAATTGATTGCTTTTCATGGTAAAATTAGCACGTTGTTATTTTACAGGCAAAGAGCAATGGTTATTCTTTCCTGATAACTTGTAGTTGTTTGTTTATTTCAAGCTCAGCAATAGTAGACTATAAATCACAAAGCACCAAATTTATTGCTAACATGCAGCTAACAATACATAATAATTATTTGTTCTAATGTATACAATGCACCTCTAAGTGAAGTTAACATTACTTCCTTGGCAACTGCTTAATTACTTCCCTATAGGTCATATGAAGAAAACTGGAATATTAAAGTGAAATTTTTACTGTGTATCTCCATGGAGGCAAAGCAAAATATGTTCCTTGAAATCACATCATTGAAATAATTGTGTATATGTTTGCAGCACTGACTACTGTTAGGAGCAGTTTCAGTGCAAGAAAACTATCAAATAGAAATATCTCAAAGTAATTTACTAGCCATCACAGGTCTGGTTTTATTGCTTATCATAAAACTACACTGCAGCTGTTCAAGACAAGAATGTATTCAGTTTGTCTCTGTAAAGGTATCTGCAAAACTTGATCTTATGTAGCTCTTCCATGTTGTAAAAAAAAATGATTATTCCAGGTTCCTTGTATCCAAAATCATACACAAGTGTTTTGCTGCTGTTAAGAATTTCTTATTGCTCTGTGGATAAAAGTGCTTATGTCTAGATTGCTATCATAAGAATGGAAGAGGCTTTTGAAGCAGTTGAATTCACTTCCCTGCTATCACAGGCTACGCATACCCTAAGGAATGCCTCTGAGTGCTGGCTCTTGGTGAGTGCTCTGGCTGAATACCAGCATCTTTCCGGGACAAGATGCAAATGTTCACCTCCTGTCAAATTCTTGCTTTCTTCAAAAAGGAAGTTGACTGAAAAGGATTTTAATGTGTTGCGGCTAACATTTTCAAAATGAACCACTCAAAAAGTAAAAGTTCTGCCTGTGCAGCTTTTATCTTACATATCTTAACAGTCCTTTACAAGAGAGTTAGTGAATAAATAGTATGGCTATCTGAATTGCTCAGTGAGTGTGCTCTGACCTACTCAAATTCTGCATCCAGAATTACAACTTTCCCTTTTATACTTTCTCTGCTATTATCATCATACCACCTGTTATTTTGCAAAACAAACAATTCAAAAAACATTGAAAAATATTTTTTAAATGAAGAATATATCTTCATAGTCTAAAACAAAGTAACAGTGTAACACTGTTTCATTTACAAAGAACTGAGACGCAAAGGAGTGAAGAACAACATTCACTTAAGAGTCTAAACTATATTATAACTTGGTTGTTTAGATCATGGTTCCAGCCAATATCAAATGGATCCATGAGAATCATACAATCATAGAATCATTAAGGTGGGAAAAGCCCTCCGAGATCATTGGGCCCAACCATCCCCCCCTACCACAAATGTCACCCACTAAACCATGTCCCTAAGTGCCATGTCCAACCTTTCCTTGAACACCCCCCGGGACAGTGACACCACCACCTCCCTGGGCAACCCATCCCAATGCCTGACTGCTCTTTCTGAGAAGAAATGTCTCCTCATTTCCAACCTGAACCTCCCCTGGCACAACTTGAGGCCATTCCCTCTAGTCCTAGCCCTAGTTACCTGTGAGAAGAGGCTGACCCCCAGCTCCCCACAGCTTCCTTTCAGGCAGCTGTAGAGAGCAATAAGGTCTCCCCTGAGCTTCCTCTTCTCCAGATTAAGCAACCCCAGTGCCCTCAGTTGCTCCTCATAGGACTTGTGAGCATGCAACAATTCTGCATATCATGAAGGATTTTGAAAAAGAACTCACAAGAACAGTTTGAAGACATTCAGGTTAAGAAACATATTTAAAGCACCATAGCTGCTCCTGTGTAATTCCAACTACAGAAAAAAAGTCATTGCTAGCTAGTGAATACTGAAATGATTCACCTTGTATTAGAGAAGAAATCTGACAGTGACTGGTCATTACAGACTATCATCTTCAAGGTGGCATTCAACTGATTGGTGACTACTGAAAGTAAGAGAACTGGCAGGAATGAGGTTTCTGGAATTACTGAGAGTAAGAGAGAGAGAAAAGATGTCTCTGTCCAGCACTTGTGGCCCACTGCAGGGTTTTCATGGAAAGTCCTGTTCTAACACAATGTGGCCATACACATCCACCATCATCAGGAGCTGGGGTATGCTCAGGATATGCTAAATTTGATTTAACAGGTTCTGTGTGGTATGTATGAACTGAGGTACATAACTTCATGAGCTGCTTTGCATATGAATAGTGAAAAACAGATCTCCTACACTTGGTTTTATAAATCTGTTAGTTTCTCAAAGAGAATAAATAATCTCAAAGACCAGAAAGGTAATGTGCAAAACCAGAATTTTTCTTCACCTCACTCTCAGAATAGGCTGAACAATTTCTGTTGAAACTTTGCAGCTTATTTCAGTCTGAGCCAGACACTCATAATGAAAAATGTACTTCTACAGTACATACAGAGAGGCAAGATAGAGCTACTGGGAAAACAGACAGCAAATTTGGAAAAATTTGTGAAGTGCAACAATATTTTTATAGCTTTCTCTTTCTGGAGAATAGCACTTAAACACATTTACTTTGATAGAATCTCCTGGGTTTATTGCCTTATTTACATGAATATTTTCTATGAACAGTGATGCAGAAACACTGGCTTCATTAATGATACATAAAGTTAATTTCTTGGCACAGCATTTCTGAGGGAACCCATTGCTAGCAGTTAATTTTATGTTAAGAAAATCTGACTCCTTAGGCCAAAGTGAAAAATATGTCACAGTCAGAAACAATGACTCTTGTGCAAACCTCTGTTTGTGCTAACTGTGGCTGGTTGGTCCCTCCAATATTAAAGAAAACATGTCTAACTGAGCACTTAACTGATCCAGTTCAAAAGCAGGAAACAAAGTCAGTGAAAATATTTAGGCCGTGTGCCAGTAAAATAGCAGCACAAACATTCGTTTGGCTTCAGTTGTTGAAGCTTGGAGTTATAGTCATAATCTAAACTATCTATACTAAATTTAATAATTGTATATGAATGTGAGAAAACATCAGAATGAAGCTGCTATCTGTTAAGGCAAGATAGTTTACAAACTTACTTTATTAGGAAGGGTCTAGCTAGGTTACATATGTAACCCCAGCTGGTTAATAACAGGAGGACAATTATTTCTTTCTGTTATGGATTTCTAACCCCTAAGTATTTACTATATGAACTTCAACCCTATCTTCTAGTTTCACATTAGACGACGTATTTTTTGTACTTATATTTTTGTCTCAGGTGAATTTAGGTCTATGAAGTCTCAATATTTCTTGGTAAGAATGATTGTATGGTTTTCACTGACTCTTCAGTGAACAGTTGTGCTCATGCTTTTCGTATTGGGGCAGTGAAAGGCCATTTCAGAAATGTAAATGCCTTTCTTTAATGGTACCTTAAAATGGTGTTAACACCCAACAAGTAAAAGCTCTTTTGCATCCTTCCATACATTATTTTGCTCGTGGATGGTAAAGGGATAGGAAAATAGAAATCATCACTTCAATAAAAGTGGCCAATAATGTATTTTTTCTCATATAGAGGTCTGAAAGTCACTGAAAGCCATTTTTTTTAAACATGGTTCCCTATGAAGAATTGGATTTACAATGAGATGAAGAAAAGGATTAAATAATATGTGAATTTATGTGCCTGTCACTATGGAGTATAAATTTATAGGATCAATCAAATAAAGTAGAGATAAATAAAGGCTCCTTCCAACCTATATCACAACCCATAGCTTATGATATCTTTTTCCTAATTACTTATCCAAATCTTTCTTATTCAAAGTTCAAATTTCAAGAGTTGTTTTGTTTTCCTTGAAAAGCTCTTCCTGGTTCAAATTTTTATCTTAATTGACTTTGAAGCTTATGTGTCTTTGGTATCTGCAATTGTTCTAGAACTGTTCTTAAATGGTTTCAGTTTGCAGGAGGTCTTGCCTGATCCTCCTCTCACTGAAGGTCTGTGAAAGTCTTGCAAGGAGAAGCAGAATCTAACAATAGTCTTGCAAGGAGAAGCAGAATCTAACAATAAATAGGATGTTGGGGGAGTTAGCAGAATATACCTTCTGCAGCACTGACACTTTGTCTGTATCAGAGAAATAGATCTACCTTGGTTTGTGGCCTCCAGTCATTTCGAGCTCATCAGGGTCTCACATGAACAGCAGAAAAATGTTCTTTGCTTCATCTTAAAAAGACACCTCTAGTTTTACTCATAAATTATTAATAAAACTGGAGGAGATAGGATTGCTAAACTAAATATGACGAAGATAAATCAATAGCTAAAGGGGAGATTGTGGTAGACTGTAGTCAAACTGCAGTTTTCCATTCTGATGAAATTCCTTAAGGACTATACCTAAGCCAAATTGTATTTAATGCTTTTGTTAATGTCCATACAAAGCCATAATGATGTGCTAATGATAGGTGCATATGATGCCAAGTTCAGAAAAATAATTCAACGTAGTTGGTGTAAAAACATAATATAAAAAGGACTTGATAATCTTTAGACCTGAGGATGTAGATGTGAGAGAGCATTATTCTGTAGAGGTAAAGCTGTGAAATTTTCTCTGCTTTCAAGAGCTGATTAGCTAGAATCAACAAGGCAAAAGTAACTGAAGTAACTGGATATATTAACTGGCTGCAGGATGTTACAAAATAACATTGTGAAAAGACCTAGTGTTCAATGCTGTGGTGGTTTGACCGTATTAGGCAACTGAACACCACAACCGCTCTCTCACTCCCCCTCCTCAGATGAGGAGGGGAAGAAGTAAAGGGAAAAAAAACAACTCACGGGTTGAGATAAGGATAATTTTAATAAAGAGAGAAATATATTATCAAGGAAATATTATATTAATTAAACAACTATTAACAATATTATTATTATTAACAATATTATTATTAATTAAACAATTCAACTAAAGGGAGAAAAGGGAAAAGGGGAAGAGGAAGGGGGAAAGGGAATAACAAAACAAGTAAAGGCTATGTGGAAATGCAGAGGGGAAAAAATTACTCTCTACTTCCCACAAATAAGCGATGCTTGACCACGTCCTTGAAGCAGGGCCTCAACGCACGTAGCCGGTGTTCGGAGAGGAGGACAGACGTTTTCGCAACGAGAGCCCACCCCCCTCCTCTTCCTCCTTTTCCCACCTTTTATTGCTGAGTGTGACATCATATGGTATGGAATATCCCTTTGGTTGGTTTGGGTCAGCTGCCCTGGTGATGTTTCTCACTTTTTTTTCCCACCCCCTAGGAGGGCTAGAGAAAGTCCTGATGCTGTGCCAGCACTGCTCAGCAGCAGACACAACACCAGTGTGATACCACTGCTGTTTTAGCTACAAGTGCAGAGCATAGCACTGTATGGGCTGCTGCAGGGAAAGTTACCATCCCAGCTAGACCCAGTACAAATGCGAATACCTCTTGCAATGATAGTTTTTTTCATCTAGAAGAAAACTGAAGCCAGAACACATACCTTCTTCATTCTCCAGCTGTGCTGCTTACAGAGGTAATGACCCCTATCCTGTTTCCAGCTGCTGATCATTTTCTTCTTCATATCATGATATGAGTGTCTTCTAACTCATTTACTCAAAATGAGACAGGTTGTCTTAAAGACTTTCAGCTGAAGATGAAAATGAGCTATCCTAGCATAATTTACCATAAACAATGGAAGAGTAATCACTTGAAAAACTCAGCTGTCATTGTCTAAGCAGGTGAGAGTCTGCATCAGAGTACCCCTGACAAAAAGGAGAGCACCAAATGGAATTAGTAACAACAACACTGGGTGTGATTAGAGGTGGAAGAGAAGGTGTAGCTGTAGCCAACAGGTATATTGTTGTGGGTTAAGCTTGGTAGGCAGCTAAGCAACACATAGCCATTTGCTTGCTCCCTCAACCACAGCAGCATGTGGTAAGACAACTAGAAAAGCAAAAGTTAAAAAATTTGTAGGTTGAAATAAAGACAGTTCAATAAGACATAGAAAGAGAGAGAAAGAAAGACAGAGTGCAGAAAGAAAAATATGCAAAATGTCATCACTCACAACTGATGCCAGCCAGGCCCTCAGCAACAGCAGCCCAAGCAAACACGTTATTATTATTATTATTTGTTGTTGTTGACCGTGACATCGTATGGGATGGAATATCCCTTTGGTTAGCTTGGGTTTGATGAGTCCACTGAGTCCACTCCCAGCTTCTTGTGCACCCCCAGAGCCTCCTCATTGTCAGGACAGCAAGAGGAGCTGAAAAGAGTGGCGTGCTGTTGGATGCTTGACTCTGCAAAGAATGCTCAGCAACAACTAAAAATGTGTGTGTTGTCAAACCTGTGTTCCAAAACATAGCACCATTATATTTATTATAAAGAAAATTCATAGTATCCCAGCCAAAACTATACAACATACCAAAACACAGCTGTTTCTCCTTTCTAGTATTACATCTGACAGTCTGTGGAGCATACACGAAATACTGGATGGCTTAAAAAAGAACACATTTTTTGACCACCTATGAAAAAGAAAGAAGACACTAAGGTATAGAACTTCAAGTTTAATTTCAATTCTTGCCAAAATTTTGGACTGAATAATCAAACATATTTCTGAGCACCCAGAAGACAGCATTTGTTAAGAGTAAATCATATCAAACCTGCTTAATTTCGTTGCATGACAGAAACGCAGAAACTGTGAACTTGGAAAAAGCAGATGTCATATATTGACTTTTGTAGGGCATTTGAAATTGTCTCTTGTGATACTCTTGTAAGAAAGCTGGAATCACAGTCCAGATGAAACCTACCAGGTGGGTGTTAAACAGCTTTGCTATCAGTATCCATGGAGCCATTGGCAATATTTCACTGTCAAAAAAGAAGGAAGGGTCAAGTGAGTATGTTCAGGGTTCTGTCATGGATCTAGACCTGTTCAATGTTTTTATTAACAAATTGAACTGAAATTGAATTGAATTGAATTGGAACATATGTTTATTAAATTTGTAGTTGTCATGAAACTGAGAGACATCACAAGGATGGAGGCAGGAATAAAGTTCAAAATGATATTGACAAATTGGAGAAATGGCCTAAAAATTGGATAAAATACAAGGTATGGTACTTAGGCAGAAATAATCTGCAATATGAAACCAGTAAAGGAACATCAGACTCATGTATGGGTTTCAAAAAAGAGAGGGAGATGCAGGGGGAAATGGGGAAAATGGGGCAAACATTTCATGAATATTTGTATGTTGCACTATAGGGAAAAAGGTAGACCAGTTGGAGAGATTACAGAGGAAAACAAAGAAACCAATGAAGGGTATAGAAAAAATAACATCAGAGAAAATTTGAAAGAAAGGGGATTATTTAGCCTACAGGAAAACCATGGAAGGAAAATAATAACTATCTTATAATTATGTTAAGTAATGCTGAAAAGAGAAAATATCTATAATCTTTGTGAACAGAACAGGACAGACTGTGTCTTCAGATGCAGCAAGAAAGGCTGCCTTAAATATAAAGGGGAAAATATTCTAACTATTAGGAAGGTAAAACAAAGGATTACTTTCTCCAGGAAGCATAAGATCATCTATCTGGACTGGTACATATATACAGGACCTTGTCTTGAGGGAGGCCTTGACATTCCTATTAAATCTAATTTTTGTTTGATAATATATCGCACAAGAAATAAGTGTCCTAAAATTTTTATTTCATAAAGACATTTTTAATGAAAAGTTGAAGTCCTTCAGTAAAAGTCATTATATACTTTGATACGTGGAAATATCTCATTACAACAATAAATGTAGGCAAAAGTAATTCTCAGGATTAATTAATTAACACCAATGTAATCTGAAACAACATAAAGTTTCTATGGAAGCCTACACTGGTGGAATCAAGATGAAGGAGCTAATTCTCATTAAATGGTAAAGACAATTCTGTCTGCAACTCCAGGGATTTTCTCCTATATGGGTAAAATCTGATGACACTGTCTAAAATTCAAAGGCTAAAATTCAAAATTCTCAAATTTTGGAATCAGTAATAAGAAAATATACTATAAACATGCACAACAAAGACTATTGAACAGATAATGAGAAAAAATGTTCAACTTTACCAGAAGGTTAAATGTGTCATGAAAGCAATTTTGCTTAGAGAAACTTTATTAACTTTCAAACCCTTATTAGTGTCAGACTTGATCTACTGTAAGAGTCTCTTGTTAAGTGGCAGTGATCTGATTAAACCTCTTAAAGCCTGTTTCCCCTCTGGGATAAAGCAGCTAGTTTTCAGTCCACTTCACTGTCTTCCTGTCTAGCATATCCTTATTCACCTATCTATGAGAAGATAATGAGAGAATCATAGAATCAATAATACCTGAGTTGGAAGGGACCCTACAATGATCATTGGGTCCAACTCCTGGGTTTCTAAAGGACCATCAAAAATAATAATAAAAAATAAAAATAAAATAAAACAGATTATGTCTGAGAGTGTTGTCCAAATGCTTCTTGAACTCTTGGAGGCTCAATGCCATCACCACTTTCAGAGAGCCTGTTCCAGTGCCTGACCACCCTCTCAGTGAAAAAACCTTTCCTTATATACTGATAGCTGAAAGAAGCTATGAAAAATTGTTAAAAGCCTTACTGACATCAAGACAGACTATAGGGTTTTGCCTTCTCTATCAAGCCCATCAGTTAATTGTGGAAAGTTATAAGGTTGATCAAATGTGACTTTCCCTTGGTGAATCCATACTGACAACATCCAGTCATCCTCTTGACTTTCATGTGCCTGGAAATGGTTCCTAGGGACCTTCCCAGGGACTGAGGTGAGTGTGACCAGCCTGTAGTTCCTTGGGTCCTCCTTCTTCTAATTCTTGAAGGTACTCATTTCTCCAGTCCTCCCGCATGCCTCCCAGTCACCGTGATCATCCAAAGATAATGAAGAGTGGCCTCAAAATGATATCAGTCAGTTCCCTCAGCACTCATGGGTTCATCCCATCATGGCTCTTGGATTTATATATGTCTAGATTATTTTAGCATTCTCTGATCTGATCCTCTTCCATCAAGGGTAAGTCTTCATTACTTCTAAAGGTCATGTTCTTTCCAAACATCCTTTCCATCTTTCACCACCAAACTATTAATTCTGGTTCTTGAAAATAACTTCAATACCACAGTCCACCCATAACAGTGAGTGAGCACTGTGACAGCAGATAAAAATTTGTTTCCATTCAGAAGAAAGACAATTCTGTGCTGGATTGTTGTGGTTTAATCTGGTTGGCAGCTAAACACCACACAGCTGTTCGCTCACCTTCCCCCCACCCTCTCTGGGATGGGGGAGAGAAACGGGAAAGTAAAGCCTGTGAGTTAAGATAGTTTATTAAGACAGGAAAATAATAATAATAGTACTACTACTAATAATGTGTATGAAACAAGTGATGCACAATGCAATTGCTCACCACCCACTGACCGATGCCCAGTCTATTCCTGAGCAGCCGCCCCCCCCAACCCGGCTATCCACCCTATATATTGTTTAGCATGATGTCAGATGGTATGGAATGCCCCTTTGGCCAGTTTGGGTCAGCTGTCCTGTCTCTGTCCCCTCTCAGCTCCTGCTGCACGCAGAGCCTGCCCGCTGGCAGGACAGAGCGAGAAGCTGAAAAGTCCTTGACTAAGTGTAAGCATTGCTCTGCAGCAATTAAAACATCAAAATGTTATCAGCACTCTTCTCATCCTAATCCAAAACATAGCACCCTACCAGCTACTAGGAGGAAAATTAACTCTATCCTAACTGAAACGAGGACATGGATGTAGGTGATTTTGTAGCCTCTTTTGGTTAAATGTATCTCACATAACTTCAGATGTCTATAAAGTAGACACCTATCTCTGAGTCAATTTATTAGATTCAGTTTCTAATTGATAGGGTGAAATAAGTGATTTATATATGACTTCTCTGACACATTTTACATACCTACATTAGGGTGAGATACTAACAGTACCTACTTATCTCCAATAAATGTAAATACATGTGAAGAATCCAGTGTCTATGAAGAGACTCTTTCCCAAAGGAACTGACCCTATCTTTAAGCTGGATTTCTGAGATGGCAAGAAAAAAAAATCTGTATCCTGATGCCCAGACACCAAGGACCATCTGCTTCATGATGGTGCTTTGTGAATTACTGTGGCAGTTAGTGAGAATGAAGGAATATTCCAGTATTTTTGAGATGACACAGATTCTGCTCTTTTTCTACCATATTTATTTTACCTATTGCTAAAGTAGTAATCTATATGTTTGGAACTGGGAAATTATTTTCTCTCTGACTCAAGAAAAATAATCTGTTTCATGAGCCATGCTGCTTATCAAGTCTGAAATCTTCTGTGTCTCCTGTTCTACATGCTTTATGGAATGAGAGGAAAACTCTGTTTATTCTTGAACAAGGTCAGCCACTGTTTTAATTTCAAAATTTGTGTTCTAGTATTCAAATTATTAAATATTCACTGCAGTTATGAAAGGTAACCAATTTCATGGACTAAGAAATTCTGATCTAGGTTCCTGCACCCCCTGCCTTTTACCATTTACTTAGGTGCTGAGATATGGACACTTTAAATTGGAATGATTAATCTGGAAGTGTACTTGTGGTCATCAAAATTCAAGGCCTCATTATAAAACTTTGATCATTCTACTGGGAGCAAAGTTGAAGCATTTTATTTTACAGAAAGATGATTTCTAAAAGCTTTATGGGAAATGTGTCTGAGCTATCTAAATTAACATCATGATGTTTCTGAATTAGGAGGAAATAATACAGAAGTTCTTTACTATAATGGTAGCAAATACATTAGCAAAGAAATTAAAAATATACTAGAGAAGCCAAATGGACATTGACTTGCATTAGAATACCTATTCCATCATGGTCTTATGTATTTACATATTTTCTTCTTATTTAACAAGAAGGCTGTGTTAGCTTTTATTTTTTGTACACTTGAACAGAATCACAGAATCACAGAATTTCTAGGTTGGAAGAGACCTCAAGATCATCGAGTCCAACCTCTGACCTAACACTAACAGTCCCCACTAAACCATATCCCCAAGCTCTACATCTAAACATCTTTCAAAGACCTCTAGGGATGGTGACTCCACCACTTCCCTGGGCAGCCCGTTCCAATGTCTAACAACCCTTTACGTAAAGAAGTTCTTCCTAAGATCCAACCTAAAACTCCCCTGGCGCAACTTAAGCCCATTCCCCCTCATCCTGTCACCAGGCACATGGGAGAACAGACCAACCCCCACCTCGCTACAGCCTCCTTTAAGGTACCTGTAGAGAGCGATAAGGTCACCCCTGAGCCTTCTCTTCTCCAGGCTGAACAATCCCAGCTCCCTCAGCCGCTCCTCATAGGACTTGTTCTCCAGGCCCCTCACCAGCTTTGTCGCCCTTCTCTGGACTCGCTCAAGCACCTCGATGTCCTTCTTGTAGCAAGGGGCCCAAAACTGAACACAGTATTCGAGGTGCGGAACTGCACATTAAAAAAAAAAAAATTCTTTTTCTGTCTGTAAGTAAGGAAAAAAAGAATAATTTTCATTGACCTTTCTTTCTTTACAAATAGAGAATGTTTTACAAATAGAGAATGTTTTGTTTATCACCAAATTGCACACCAGACGTCATACCAACATTCTCTACAAGGGACATAATTCAATAAGGGATTGTTATTTGGATTATTATGTTGTTATTCATCTTTATTTATTTATTTTTGTTGGAAAACATTTATTTGTTGGAAACATTTGTTGGAAAAAATTATTTATTTTTGTTGGAAAGGAAAAAAGCTTTCAGTTCAGTGCTGTATAACAGAAAATGTCTTCATTACACTTGAAAGAGCATTCTGGGAAGCTGCTTTAAGTTTTTATTTGAAGATATATATATATCCCTTTTGTTCTTTTACTTTTTGGATGCATTCATGAATAATGTTTTTAATCATCCATATGCACAGACTTGTTCCTTTCTACTTACTTCTTTCATCTTTTAGTAACTTGTTTTTATTGCTTTGTATGGATGACTATAAAAATCTATATGCAGGTAAGCTTAAGAAAATTTACAGTTATTTTATTGTAACACGACTCTTGTTTTAGTGTTGTTTCAATGCCTTTTGTGCAGTTATTAAATTAACGTTGTTTTTACTATAGAAAACAGTTAACAAGCAAGTAAACATGGACTTCATGGACTCTATATTAACATTGTTTTGAATTAGTCTTTTTCATGACTGTGATCACCTGTATTTGATCATACAACACTTTCTTTTTAACATTCATTGGATAAGTTTGCTGATCCCTCTGTGTAATATTTGAATAAATATGTTCATAAATAGATAACCCAAAAGAAACCATCAAACCATGAAAACTCAATTCATTCTCAGATACCTAGTAGGTTAAAACTTTGGGGAGGTTAATGAATCCAGACTTATTTGATCACAGTTGAGGCAGTAGTTCAAAAAAGAAAGACTCAATCAACCAGGAGCTTTCCCCAGCAGCCATTTTGTCTATGCCTTTTATGCATAATCTGTAAGTATGTATTTTCCAAATCACTACACACCTGTAGGCTTTGCAAATAAAGTACAATTTGTGTTGTCAGTTAGGCTGCATATAGATTAATGTTAGTTGCAAGGCAATAGTTCATATAATAACTACTTTGGTTAGAAGAATTTTGATTCAGTTCCCTGGAAAGATAGGCAACTTCTTCTAATGTTTTTATTTCTAATTCTTCATTTATTAGGGATGAAAATGGCATTTTAAACACAGGAGAAATGGTAGTTACACCTTACAAGAAGGTGTAATTGTTAGATTGCAAATGTTCTGTATCATAGCATAAATTGAACTATTTAGAATACATTTGCTGAAAAATAATTACCCGTCTTTGGCTTGTGTACGCAAAACATTGTTAAACATATTTTCAGTACTAAGAAAAAATGATAACGAACATTGCAAATAGATCAGGGAGTCTGCAAACAGAGGAATCCTGTCAAGCTCTTTGGGAATAAATCCCTCTTTCTAATGCAAAGTACAACTAGAATATTTCATAATTGGAGAAATATAAAACTTCTATTTCTGCAGACACAACTCAGTTTTTTAAAACTCTCCTATCAACTGAAATGAATAGATTATTGCCATGGAATCCATAGAGAATTCAACTAGCTCAATATGCTGAAATATCTCAGTACTATTGCCCAACAGCTTGACAGGATAGGCATGCACACACACTGAGCCGATAATCTCCACAGTTGCCAGGGAGAAACCTGTTTAACCTTTACTAGCAAAACCATTTTGTTATTTATTTTATTTTTATTTTTTTCAGTACAAGTATCCAAGTATTTTTATGTTAACTTTACTACATAAAGGCATTTCTACAGTAACACAAGCAATCACACTTTATTTGAAAAATAGCTTTAGTACTCTCTCAAACTGTCACTGAGGTCTCCAGGAAAGAAAGTATGGCATTAAGTGCTCTAATCACAGGGCATGGTGTTTCACACTCTCAATACCTCAATACTGTTATGCTCAAGTACACGAACAGGCTGTTTAATCACCTTTTTTTTTTTTTTTTTTTTTTTTTTTAACATTTTGTTAAACATCTTCTTTTAACATTTTGTTAAACATTTTGTTAACATCTTCTCAATAGACTCATTAAAATCCTCCCAAATACTATATGCAATGAAATAATGTTGCTAAACTTCTATGGCCTGAGTAGACCTATAATATTAATTCTGCTGCAGCCAATGGAAAGAAACCCTGAAAATATCTGGAAGCAATTGTGGGCCAAGCTATACCTCATCTCTCTCTGTTGTCTGTATAGGGAATTAAGATGAAAAAATAAAAAATAAAAAGGACACTTCATATGGCATGTACTCTTCCTAGCCTTCTGCAGTGGATAGGCACCTAATGGAGAGAGAGCATCTCTTTTTCAAGCACACAATAAGAGAAGTACCCCAAAAGACTATGCTTGGGATCCTCCTCAGCCTGAGGAGGCTTGACTTCCTAACCACAACAAAATTGCAGAGTGTTTTCAGGGGTGGCAGAGGGAAGAGTCCACATCCTTCACAAGCACACAGCTCACTTTTGCAGAATGTAAAACACAGCACAAGCTCACTCCCTGTCCTGTGGCACATGTGCATATTTGTGGGAGGGTATCACAGGAAAAGAAAGAAATAAAAGAGGAGTAGAAATAAAAATCAACACTGGGACTCTGGTGTGATAATCAGCTCCAGAACTCATCAGGCTAGTCTGTCAATGCATACATTATCAAAAAATCAATGTGTAAGTCTGGATTAGTGTAAATTAGTTATCTAATTTGTGACTCTGATAATGGGGTGGGCATTCATTGGTTTAACCAATGAATGGTCTTCATTGGTTTAAAGAACATTCAATATTTATTTATGTTTGGTCATTGGACACTGCACTGGGTTATTTTTGTCTAATCTTTTTTATTGTCCTGTGCTTGCTACACTGCATTCATTGTTTCCAGAAATTTTAGTATGTAAATAATTTAGTACTTTTTTGATTTAAACTTTGATGTCCAGATTTACTCTGACAGTAATAAGATATTTTGAGTATCTGTGAATTCTCAGTGAGATTGCTGTGGTTCGGAAGATCAATGCAAGGTCTGTTGCTCGCGCTATTCCAACCACCACTTTAAATATCTATCATGCCTTGTTCAAACACTATATTAGTGAATAACTCTTTACAATTCTATTGATTAAGGAGTTCCACTTGTTAGTTGTCTTGTACGTACAGACAATTTTTCTATCAAAGAAGACAGTCACATTGCCATGCAGTTCAAGAAACGGTATTTACAATATATATTCTTTTGGTTGATTTAGGAACATCTTTATATTTCTTTGTAATTTTTTTTAATTTTTCCCTCTCATGCTGTTGAGTCTATGGGACTATACTCACCAGCCCACGGTATTATTTTTTCAGTGCCTTTTAGGCTTAATCTGCCAAAGCACAGATATGCTTGTTTTACACTTTTTACAATAGAAAAGAACTCCAAGCATAAATGCAGTTATATATATCATATATTTATGGAAAAAGCTACTCTGATGCAGGCTTTTGCAACACAGTTATGATTACAAAAAATAATATCAGTTATCGTAGGGATTTAAATGTATATAGACATACTGATAAAATTAGTCTCCACAATCTGTTTTTTCAGCCTGACTTTGAACAAGTGTTTTCACTTTATTGTTTTTTTTTTATTTTTTTTTAATGATATAAATATTACTATAAATAACATGATATTGTTTAAAAGGTTAAAGAACCCATTTTACAGCTTGCTAATTCCTTTTTGTTGTTGTTGTGGTTGTCATTCTAGGGTGATTCTATTGGCTTCATTTGCTCTGAAGAACAGTTGGACCAGGCTGTTCTTTCATGTACGTTGAACTAAGTATGAATAATTTTAGGCATGTGTGTGAAACATCAAGTATGTGCAAAAAAATTATCAGCAAATTCTAGTATTGATGTACAAAGTTCTTTCATTACAGTGTTTTTACAGGATTATTACAGTTAAAAGGACTTTTTGCCTTCTTTTTCTGGATAGACATTGATAAAGAGAGATGCTAATATGAACAAATTCATTTTAAAATATCTGCAAATGTTTTCATGTGCAAGAAAGTGACACTAATAGAATGAAGAATTGTCATCAAATACACTTAACTTACGGAATGCTAGTGGCAAGCAGATTAAACACTGACTGGATCTGTGTAGGTGAATGTCTGTGAAAATATAAAAAAATAAACCATCTCAGTTTTCCTGAGGTCTCTTAAGTAGATAATGTACTGTAACGTAACATAATGTAATATAGCATAACATAACATAATAAAATGGCTGAATATTGAAGATAAGCTGCAATTACAAATGAAAGGTGAAGAGGAATAATAGTGAGGTCATTTTACCAAGAGTGGTGCAATCTCTAGCATTTGAAATCAAGACTGGATTATTTTCCAGAAGATATTATCTAGCTCAACCAGAAGTCATGTCCATGATTTGAGAATCACTTGGTAAAAATAATATTCTGTGTTATGTAGGGAGTCACACAGAATGATTAAAATGGTCCTTTCTGACCTTAAAACCTATGGAAATGAAACTTCAATTGACAATTGCACTGAATTTGAAGGCACTCAGCACACAGACACGTTAAAATAGTGAAAAAAGAGAAGTCAACATGGCTCCGTAGAAGGTAAAGCAGATGATCAAAATGCTCTCTTTTGGCCTTAAGTGATATGCTACTGAAATTCAGAGCATGATTAATTTCTAAGGCATCCATAGGTAGGGATGAATCTTGGCTTTTCACCGCAGACTAGGGAGTCCTGTTGCTACACTTACAAATATTACTATTTGCAGCCCACCTCTGACACTGATTTTTAAAAAATTGCTTAGTTTTTCCGGTCTATTTTTATTATCATGTAAGAACAAGGCAAACATAAGTCCAGTTATCTTCAGTACTCATTTTTGTACATTTCTGCTCAATTTACGTTTTGTAAATGAGAAAAGTTTAGCTTTCATTTAAATTGATTATTAAGATTCTAGTTGGAGACTTTGCAGATGCCCACTTTAGAGTTGGTGCAATGTTTCTTCAGTGTTTTCACTCTGTAGAATCTGCTATGTCTCATCAATTTTAACTTCATTTTTTAAGTTCAACTTTATAAGCACAACTCCTTGGTTTTGAAGGATTTCTAAAAATGCAGTACACAAGAAATAGACTTGCAGGGGATGCATTCATACAGTGTTTCTAACAAGAAGAATATATATAACATGGACCTTAAAACATTTCAACTAAAACTGCTATTATGGACCAACACAAGACTTCTGCAGCATTGAAGCTTCACATTGACCACTGTCTGATACCAGTCAAAGCTTACACTTGAGACTGTACACTTGCAGTGAATGTAAAGGGTTGTGGTAGTGAGACAAAGGTGTGAAATACCAGTCCCAAAATCACAGTGTCTCTAAGGTTTATGGACTCATATTTTGATCCTCCCTTCTATGCGTCTTAGCTTCCAACCACCTGTCAAGCTGTGGACATGAATGGCTAAATATTTTCTGATAACACATTTGTACTATTTGAGGTTTATTTGAGCCACTGGTCTCTTTCTAGAGGTCTATGCAGTTATAACAATTTAAAATAATCAATAAGAGTCTTAGCTGATACTTAATACACAAGACTTCATCATTAATTCTAAGTGAGATTGAGAGAGTCCTTTCTATTTTCTACTTTTAATCATTTGCAGGGTGAAAAAATGACTTAGGTAATAAATCTAATCGATGATCCAATTAACAGATAATCCTAGAAAACATTTCCACACATATGAAGGTGAAAAAAAAAATCAGGAATACTCTACATGGATTCACAAAGGGCAAGTTATATCCACCTGCTCCACTGGGGGCTCCTCCAGGGGGTGTAGCGTGGAGATCTGCTGCATGTGGGATCCATGGGCTGCAGGGGGAGAGCCTGTTCCACCAGGGGCCTCTCCACAGGCCACAGGGGAACTTCTACTCTGATGCTTTAAGCACCTCTTGCCCTTCTTCTGCACTGACCTTGGGGTCTGCAGGGCCCTCCTCAATCTTCTCTCTCCCAACTGCTGTTGTGCAGAGTTTTTTATTTTTATTTATTTTAATTATTTATTTATTTTTCCCCTTTCTTAAATCTGCTCTCCCAGAGGCCCAACCAGTATTACTTATTGGCTTGGTTCTGGCCAGCAGTGGGTCCCTTTTGGAGTTGACTCATCTGATTTGGAAAAGCTTCTGGATTCTTCTCCCAGAGGCTGCCCAGGCAGCTATCTGCTACCAAAAACTTGCCACATAAGCCCAATACAAAGTGGAAAGTTTGACAAATGGGCACATTATTATTTTTTTTTTTCCAAATTCTTGAATCTATATTTTAAATGAACATTTAATTTTAACTTTATACTTGAATGTCACCTCTATCATAAAATATCTTCAGTCTCCAAATATGTCATTGCCTTCTGCATTGTCCTTTAAACTATAATATATTTGAGCCAGTGTCCTTTAACTTTTTATATGTTATATATTGTCAAAAGTTCTGCTTGTGTTCAGGTAACGTTAATAAATAATAATTTCATAATATCTTATAACACCAAGCCTTTCCTTCCATTTCTGTTTAGAGATTAATGTGGTATTAAAACAAAAACAAAACAAACAAACAAGAACATTAAAATGGAAGACTGTGTTGATTTAAATGTGAAGGCAACAAAGCTTAACACTTTTGTATGACACATGCATAGTGTATGTATTTCCTAAAGGTGATTACATATTCACATCACAGGTTTTGAATGTTGCCTAGATTTTGAAAATTTAAGAAGTATTAAGGCTCACCTATGGTTCACCTTCTTTGGCTAATTCCTATTACAGTAAATGGCATTTTCACACATCTCAGTAATTTTCAAAGGTCATTTAATTGACTCAAAATACATGCACTACAGAAATACATTATGTAATCCATTTGCATTTGTTCTGTAGTTAATAACAGTCCCAGTTACTTACACTTTACTTAAAATGCATATGTATGGCATAGAAAATGATTAGGCCAAGATCTTCAATTAAGCACGGATAAAATACGTCTTACTGCCAAAGTCTGTTACGATTTTTTGAGACAGCTTGTTGAATGGTTACACAAAGATGAAAAATGAGGCAGCTACAACACCGAAAACGAAACAACAACAACAAAAAAATAACAATATAGAAATGATGATACATTTTTGTTTCTCATTTAGGTGGAACATCATGAAATGGTCTACAGTTAGCAGAATTAGTCATTTTGCTAAAGCATTACAGTTTATGGTTTTGGGCTCAATGAGTAAAAAAAAAAAAAAAAAAAAAAGAGAGAGACAAAAAATGAATAATATATAAATCATAGGAACTAAATGATTTTTTTTCTTCAGAAAAAAATAGCATATATTTAAGGTACTAATATACTAGCAAGAACAATGAGAATGAAAAAACAATAGCTAACACTTTTCTTTCCCTTTATTTTTCAACCTCTTCCTAGTTAGAGGGTTTGGCTTTTCATTTTCCAAATGACTTTTACCTTCATTGTCTCTTACTACAAGAACTCACTAGAAAAACACTGGATGGGTGATACTAGTTGCCATTTATTAATGTAGTAAAATAACAGATCCCCATGTCTTAGAGTAAAGCAAAGTAGATATAGTAGGAACTTAAACTATTGATTTTTTTTTGTATTATTATTATTATTTATTTTCTGTAGGACCGTGAAAATGTTCCCTGAAAGTAACTTTTTTCTTAAAGTGTTTATCTTTTCATTCATGAAAGCTTTTAAGCAGATATTTGATTTTACTTTTTGTCTCTTGTTGTCTAGAGGTGGATTTATTTAAGCATATGCTGTAGTACTGTAATGCATTAGAATCACATTTACTATTTTTCATGCTGCTAACTGAAAGAAATCACATGAGATTCATGGATCTAGCTGACTAATGCTCAAATTGCAATAGACTTTTTTTGAAGTCTATTAAAGTCTATTAAAGTCTTTTAAAGTAAAACTTTAGCTGGAACATTGTTTTCTTTGCTTTAAGATACTTTTCAGACTCTTGGAGGATTGCTTGTTGTTGGCATTCTTTATTTGTATTTTATTTCTAGTGGCTACCAAAGGCAATTTGACTCCTTTTTTGCCTTTTTCTTTTACTGCTTTATTTATTTATTTACTTGTATTTTACACTGCTGGAATAGAAAATGCAAAATAAGCCAGAGATTTCAGTAAATTCTGGCTAGGCTGCATGCTTTTTAAATTTTTATTCTATTAAAAAAAAAAAAAAAAAAAGGAAAAAAGATAAAAAAAAAAAAGAAAGAAAGAAAGAAAGAAAGAAGGAAAGAAAGGAAGAAAGAAAAAGAAAGAAAGGAAATAGTCGTGTACAAAGAAAAAGACTCCTCCTAATGTATAGCTGCATATTTTATTTTATTTTATTTTATTTTATTTTATTTTATTTTATTTTATTTATTTTTTTTTTTTAAGTGCCCACTGGGAAAGTTCAGAAACTACCAAAATAACTTGGAGTTATGAGTCCAGCTTGGACGCATTTATGTTTAATGGGACTAACTTCAGAAGGGTTGATGAAGCATTTATGTAAACCCCTCAGGCAACTCATAATTGGCTATGTTAAATGAATCTGAATGTATTTTGAAGAGACAATAAATACTCAATGCCTTGAAAAAATCTGGCTGAACATGTGAAAAATCACAAGGGTATTTTTAGAAGTTTGTGTTGCTGCAGTACAATTACTATAAAACCTTAACATAATTATAATGGAAATCACTGCTAAGAAGAGAAGAACTCATTTAGATGAGCAACAAGCTGTGTGGAAGTGAGCTGACTCTGTTTTGAGACCTATATATGTCGCCTACAAGTTGCTTCCTGAACTGTTTAGATATTTTTATTTAGAAATAATATTAAAATATCAATAATCAAGGTAGGAGAGAACAGAATCTAAGACTTCTCCCTGACAACTACCTAATCAGTAGCCTAAATTCATGTTTCTTGCTCTTTCCTGTTGAGTGCCCAGTGAGTATGTTAAATCATGCTTCCCCTTCTTGTGATCCTGACTACCTAACTGGGGAGCTTCAACATACAAAGAAAAGGCATATCTGCCAAAGCCTGTAAAAGCTCCCACCCAAGATATAGTAGCCAAGAGAAAAAGTGCTAATCCACAAAGTATCATTGGTGCTTATTTCTTAAAAAACATAAAAGATATTTGTCCACTGAGTTGTCCACCCATAGAATGGAGCTCTCTGTTCTGCATCTTGAGGAGAAGCAGACACACAGGGTGTGCTTATCTTGCCTAACATCAATTGAACCTAACTTTAGATGATTGCCTCTAAGTGTATTTTCCAAAGTTACTTTGCAGTGTTATGGCGGCTAGCAAATGTGACGCCCATCTACAAGAAGGGCCGGAGGACTGACCCGGGAAACTACAGGCCTGTCAGTTTGACCTCAGTGCCAGGGAAGCTCATGGAGCAGATTATCTTGAGAGTCATCATGCAGCACTTGCAGGGCAAGCAGGCGATCAGGCCCAGTCAGCACGGGTTTATGAAGGGCAGGTCCTGCATGACGAACCTGATCTCCTTCTATGACGAAGTGACGCGCTGGGTGGATGAGGGAAAGGCTGTGGATGTGGCCTACCTTGACTTCAGCAAGGCTTTTGACACCGTTCCCCACAGCATTCTCCTCAAGAAACTGGCTGCCCTTGGCTTGGACTGGCGCACGCTTCGTTGGGTTAGAAACTGGCTGGATAGCCGGGTCCAAAGAGTCGTGGTAAATGGAGTCAAATCCAGGCCGGTCACTAGTGGCATTCCCCAGGGCTCGGTGCTGGGGCCGGTCCTCTTCAATGTCTTCATCGATGATCTGGATGAGGGCATTGAGTGCACCCTCAGTAAGTTTGCAGATGACACCAAGTTAGGTGCGAGTGTCGATCTGCTCGAGGGTAGGAAGGCTCTGCAGGAGGATCTGGATAGGCTGCACCGATGGGCTGAGGTCAACTGCATGAAGTTCAACAAGGCCAAGTGCCGGGTCCTCCACCTGGGGCGCAATAACCCCAAGCAGAGCTACAGACTGGGAGATGAGTGGTTGGAGAGCTGCCAGGCAGAGAAGGACCTCGAAGTGATGGTGGATTGTTGGCTGAAGATGAGCCAGCAGTGTGCTCAGGTGGCCAAGAGGGCCAACAGCATCCTGGCCTGTATAAGAAACAGTGTGACCAGCAGGGCTAGGGAGGTGATCGTCCCCCCTGTACTCAGCTCTGGTGAGGCCGCACCTCGAGTACTGTGTTCAGTTTTGGGCCCCTCGCTACAAGAAGGACATGGAGGTGCTTGAGCGAGTCCAGAGAAGGGCTGTGAAGCTGGTGAGGGGCCTGGAGAACAAGTCCTATGAGGAGCGGCTGAGGGAGCTGGGCTTGTTCAGCCTGGAGAAAAGGAGGCTCAGGGGTGACCTTATCCCTCTCTACAGGTACCTCAAGGGAGGCTGTAGCGAGGTGGGGGTTGGTCTGTTCTCCCACGTGCCTGGTGACAGGATGAGGGGGAATGGGCTTAAGTTGCACCAGGGGAGTTTTAGGTTGGATGTTAGGAAGAACTTCTTTACCGAAAGGGTTGTTAGACATTGGAACGGGCTGCCCAGGGAAGTGGTGGAGTCGCCATCCCTGGAGGTCTTTAAAAGATGTTTAGATGTAGAGCTTGGGGATATGGTGTAGTGGGGACTGTTAGTGTTAGGTCAGAGGTTGGACTCAATGATCTTGAGGTCTCTTCCAACCTAGAAATTCTGTGATTCTGTGATGCGGCTAAAGAAAAAAAAAAAAGGCAGCTTTAGAGGACAATTCATTTGAGCTGCTTTAGGCAACAACTTCAGAATCAGGTGAGTTGTACCCAGGAGTGTGTTGAGTTTACAGTTTACATGGCAAGGTTTTGGTAGCAGGGGGCTATAGGGGTGGCTTCTGTGAGAAGGATCTAGAAGGATCTAGAAGCTGCCGCATGTTTGGTAAGGGCCACACTGCTGACCAGAGCTGAGCCAGCAAGTGATGTTGTTATGCACCTCTTTGTGAGCATATTTAACACAGGAAAAAAAAAAAAAAAAAAAAAAAAAAAAAAAAAAAAAGAAGAAGAAAAAAGGCACCAAGGTCAGTGAAGAAGGAGGGGGAGTGGTGCTCCAGGCGCCAGAGCAGAAGTCCCCTGAAGCCTGTGGTGAGGACCATGGTGAAGCAGGCTGTCCCCCTGCAGCCCATGGAGTACCACAGCAGAGCAGGGTTCCACGCTGCAGCCCATGGAGGAGACCACGGTGGAGCAGGTGGACCTGCACCAACAGAGACTGCGGCCTGTGGAAGACCCCTGCCAGAGCAGATTCCAGGCCAGACCTGTAGGCTGTGGAGAGGAGGCCACACAGGAGCAGGTGACCTGGCAGGAGCTGCTGCCTGTGGAGTTCCAGGTTGCGGCAGTTTGCTCCTGAGGGATGGACTGCGTGATACGGAGCCATATCTGGAGCAGTTCTTGGAAAGCTGCTGCCTGTGGGCAGTCCATGCTGGATCAGTTCACCAAGGACTGTGTCCCGTGGGAGGGACCCCACAGCACAGGGGATGAGAGTGACAGAGGAGTGGCAGAGAAGAAGTGCTGTAGACTGACCATAACCCCATTCCCGTGTTCCCCTGTGCCACTCCAGAGGAGGAGGTGAAAGAGGGTGGATGGGGGGGGGGGGGGCCCCCGAAGGTGCTTTTAGTTTCCTTCGTTTCTCACTTCTCTAGCTTGTTAGTAATAGGCAATAAATCTTACTATCTCCCTATGCTGAGTCTGTTTTGCCCGTCACAATAATTACTGTGACATCTCCCTGTCCTTATCTCAACCCTTGAGCCCTTTTCATCGTATTTTCTCCCTCTTCCTCTTTGAAGAGGGGGAGTGAGAGAGAGATTGTGGTGTTAAAGATCTAATAAAATGATGCTGATTGGCCAAATGTGTTGCATTTGCCTTCATTTTCTGTATCTTTACAATCTGTGCTCTTTATTGTGATTTAACAAACTGACACAAACATTCTCTCTATATATCAGAGCTTTCCACACAGCAGGCAAATTTATAGTAAAACTGATTAGAAGTGATTCTCAAAGGGGTTAAGGTTGTGTTACGTGGTGTGTAGCTCTGTTCATGTACTAAATAATTGTTATTCAGCATTTAGGAAATAAAAGTAAATTCCTGCTTATGCAATTTACTATGTCATTTGAGCTGCTGCTCCAGAACAGAGGTCTCAACTGTACCTACATGTATTGTATATTGTTGGATGCAACTACATGTATATTGTTGTATACTGTTGGATGGTAAATATGTTATTGCTAGAATAGAAAAGTAGGGAAATTGCGATTTTTTAATAAACCTGAGCATTTAGCTTTACAGAGATAAAGGCAGGAAAAATCTAGGCAGCCATAGTTTACTTAGCATAAGTACACTGTGGACATATAGTTTATGGTACTGATTTTTAAGTAGAAGAGGTTCTGGTTAATTGGGGAAAGAGCACAAGATACAATAATGGTTATTGTTGAAACTTTTGGACTAGATACTAGCATTGTTTTGACATCAGATACTTTGGTTAATAGCTGTAAGATTAAATTGCAATAAAAACATAACTATGATTAAAATGCTGTTGAACTGATGTATATTTAAATGAATCTTTTGTGTAGATAGTGAGGAAAGAGATTAGTTAAAACATTAACAAATGTTGTTGGAAAATGACTGCAAAATGAAAGCATAAAGTAGAAAAAATGTGGTATAACAAGCATATTGGAAGGGTAATACTTCAGAGCATGGTATTTATTAAGGCCAGGCTGTCTTCTTAATTGGGCCAAGTAAGCAAAGTCTGAACACAGAAATAGATAGCAAGCTGCTGACAGATTTTGCTCTGTGAGAGTGCTTAATTTTAATATTAGCTATAGAAATACAGGGTATTTGTCAGGCTCTGCTGAAGTAAACTTCCAGCTTCCCTCAATAATTTCTAAGTGACTGGACAGAGTCAAACCTAACAAATGTCAGGAGTGTTGAATAGGCCTTTATCTTATCTAACAATCAACACAGGACCAGGGTTTCAGGGAAATATCATAGGCTTCCATTTGTGGTCCTCATTGCAGGGAAAAGCTACCCTGCTCATGTAGTTTAAAACAAATCAAGATCAAAGTGGTTTATTGATTTACTAACACAATTAACCAGCAGTCAGTGAACTACAGATTCAGGATTATTGTCAGTATTACAACAGATACAGCCCACAATATGAGTCACAGAATATTAATAAACACATACACATTTTTTGATCATAACTAACCCTGAACAGTTCTAATATATGTTCATGTACACATACACATACGCTTGCACACATTCCCTCACTTTCCCTGGGTGTGTTGGTGCCCCTCACACCTCTCCTTCAGGTGATGCAGGTGCTCCTGCTCTAGGGATGCTCCTACTGCCCCTGTGCCCACCGCCCATAGTAGATCTGGCGGTACCAGTACGCCCCAGTGGGGCCCTGGTGCTGCAAACAGCACCACCGGCACTGTCTGCTCCCTGGGGTCTCTCTCCCCTTACAAATTTTCATGTTCCTCCTATACCACTTTTCAAGATGACTCTTCATTTGTTTCAAATTATTTTGTTAATCCCCTGGTGCCTGCTTCATCCATGCAACTATTGCCATCATCCTACTCTTTAATGTTATAAAATTGGGGCTAATGCCCTCCAGACAATTTCAGGTGTCCTCTTCCAACATATCTATATATGTTAATTTGTACTGTTAATATATTGATGACTGTTGCTATGCAGGATGTTTTGCCAAGGGTGGGCTCCCAAATCCCTCATCTGTGCTCATTGTAGGTAGAAAACTTCACCAAGAATAGGCTTGGTAACAGTAGAGGCTAAGTACTGACAGGACTAGCCCTCAATACTTCCTTAGACACGTGATCAGTTTTAAAGAGCAACAAGCCTTTCTGAGTCATAGATGCTAGACCCTGATAAAATCACATTTATCAGGCTATTATCACATTTTCTAGGTTGTTCCTCTGCTAGCACACAAACATTCCCCAGTGTACACTATGCAGTATTTTCTAATGCTTTGTCCAGTCTAGCTTTACATGCATCATGCAGTGTATCATCTTGTCCATATTCTGTTTACTTTTTATATCTGTTTTGTATTCAGGTACAAATATGAAATAAAGACAATAGCTGTTTTCTGAAAATTCCTGGTAAAGTCTACTATTCTCATGTGTCTCATGGACATGAATACAAAACACAATCCAATAGTAAAACAAATGCCATGAATAAAGTTTCATTTAATGTGCAACCCTGGCACAAGATGAAGGAAAATGCCTGCTGGCAATAAACTGTTAGTACAGGGACAGCATCTGAATGAACCTGAAGAGAAGAACACAGATAGCAGTTATATATTTCCTCAGCATGATACAAGCAAAAACAATTGTAGTACTAATTTTTAGAATTATTTACCTGAAAGAAGGTGACGGACAAATACAAGAAATAAAATAAAATAAAATAAAATAAAATAAAATAAAATAAAATTAAATTAAATTAAATTAAATTAAATTAAATTAAAAACAAACAAACAAAAAACAGTTGACAAGTAGAAATAAAAACATTGAAGGAATTATGTTTATGATTGCACGTGCAACTCTTCTAACTGCACCTCTAATGTGGACTGCAGTCTGGACAGAGTGCTGTGTACTGTAAGCATCCTTCAGCCACTGCTTTACCTTTGTTTTTCAGTTCCTCATTGGCACATGTTGCACAAAGAAATATTCCAAACTTGATACAGGATAGCTTCAAATCAGAAGAGCCTGCTCCAACTGAAGCTAGTAGAAGAACAGCTTTGGGTTTCAATTAAATCAGGATAAGGTTCAGTAAAAAATAAAGACTTCAGTGTATAAATTCCAGGTATAATATCTATTACGAGATTTGGTGCAAGTTAAGCTTTAAAATATATTACAGAAGAAAAACACTTAAAAATGGAAAGTCCTGCACCCACTTAACTTGTTTTTATTTTATTCTTGTTTGTTTGTTTTGTTTTGTGGAAAGCAAATGCTTATCCTGTTACGTTTTATTTATTTATTTATTTATTTATTTATTTTTATTTTTATTCTTGAGGACTGATTTCAGTTCCCTTCTCTATTAAAAAAATCGACAGGGAGTCACTACGACTTATGAACTGATTCAGACATAAATGCTATTTTCTGTGAGGAAAGGAATATTTTCTGAGCATTTGCCTCAGGATTATGTTACTAAAAAGTGAAATAAAATGAAAAAACTGTGTAATTCTAATTCTTTCTGTCTCCCTTGTCACCCTTCCTCTCCTTCCCCCCTCCTCTCCTCCCCCATTTGGCTGAGGAAAAAGGCTTGAAGAAAGCAAATAATTTGGTTTTAGAACTCCTGTTCTAACCTCTTAGATGTGGTCCATTTCTTAAACAAAACAAACAAAAGCAATAATAACCAAATCCAAATCCAAATGAAGCATACTCAAGTGTCTCCATCTTCTGGTGGCCCCAGAGCTCCTCACCAAACCCCAGACCCTACAGCAAGGCACAAAGGGCTGCAGTAACCTATCTCTAGGTCTTAATCAATTGAGAAAAACAAAATATGGTAGAACTGAAAACGAAATTGCCCCCTAGGACACATACCATGATCTCCTGAATATTTTTTCCTTGTTCAGCATGTGGAATTTCAGATGACTTAGGTAGAATGAATCTAGCCTCTACACCAGATATTTAAATTGAAAATTTACATCTCATGTAACTTGACCAGCTTCTTAGAAATTCAGAAACAAAATTTTGCTTTTTAACATCGAACTTCCTATACTGATTGATGTATTTGGGGAAATAAGATGGAAGTAAAGTTAAGTCCAATATATTCGATCTACAAATAACATGAGATATTCTCCAATAGGAATGATAATTAAACGAACTTTAAACATCCAAAGTTGAAAAACAAAGCATAAATAATGACAACACTATGGTGTAAATACAAAAATCAGTTAACACAAACAATTTAATCCCTATTTTTTTTAATAAAGATTTTATGTTAGATACTACTAGGCTTCCTTCTGTCTTTCTCTGTTTGGAAAACAATGCTGTTCTGCAGTCTAAGAGCACAGCAAGGTCAGATCACAGGCTTGTCTAGCCCAATAGCTAGCCTGTAGCAGTAGTAACCAGAAAAATCTTAGAGAAAGATTAAGGGAAAATGGAAAATATTATAAAGCAATTTTTCTTTTATATCCAGTCAGTTTCATGAGATCATAAGGATTAAGAACTTCTGGTTAGGCACAAGACTCATTTTTAGTACCTGCTTATGGACTTTTCCCCAATATACCAAACTAATCTTGTTTTAAATTCAACAAAACATTTTGTGACTTTTTAAATTATTATTATTATTTGAGCCTGTTTTCAAATAATTTCATTGGTTATGGCCAGGTTCTTTTGGCATGGGAACTAGTGAGTAATTGTTCCCTGTTCTTCTTTACCCACACATGAGACAGTGCTGTCCTGTCTCCATTGTCTCTTTCATTAAGGATCCTTGATCTTCTTTGTCTTTTCTACATGGAAACATTTGTTTTAAAAATTATCTCTGCTCTTGGTCATTTTCTAGTCTTTGTATATCCCTTTTGGTACAGGGAGGATAAAACCATGTGCAGTTTTCAAGGGGTAGAATTAATTATATAACTACAGAATCATAGAACAGCTTGGCTTGGAAGTGACCTTAAAGATCATCTAGTTCCAACACCCTTACCATGGGCAGGGATGCCACCCACTTGGTCAAGTTTCCTCTGGCCTTGTACAACCTGACCTTTAACAACCCCAGGGATGGGGCATCCACGACCTCTCTGGGCAACCTGTTCAGTGCCTCACTACCCTCTGAGTGAAGAATTTCCTCCTAACCTCTAATCTGAATCCCCCCCTCTTTGAGTTTAAAATCATTTCCCCTTATCCTGTCATTATCTGACTGAGCAAAAAGTAGCTCTCCATCTTTTTTATAAGCTCACTTTAAGTATTGAAAAGCTGCAGTAAGGTCACCCTGGAGCCTTCTCTTCCTCATGCTGAACAGCCCCAGCCCTCAGCCTTTCTTCATAGGAGAGCTGCTCCAGCCCTTTAATCATCCTCATGGCCCTCCTCTGGAGTTGTTCTAACAGCCCCACACCCTTTGTGAGCCAGAGGCCCCAGACCTGGATGCAGGACTCCAAGTGGGGTCTCACAAGGGCAGAGCAGAGGGAGACAATCCCCTTCCTTGACCCGTTGGCTACTGCTCTGTTGATGCAGCCCAGGATGCAGTTGGCCTTCTGGGCTGCAAGTGCACACTGTTGGCTCACGTCAAGCCTTTCACCCACCAGAACACCTAAGTCCTTCTCTGCAGGACTGCTTTCAATAAGTTCTCTCAGTCTCTGCTCATGTCTAGGGTTGCCCCAACCCAGGCGCAGCACCTTGCACTTAGACTTGTAAAACCTCATTAGGTTCACATGGGCTCAATTCTCAGGCTTGTCCAGGTCCCTTTGGATGGCATCCGTTCCTTCTGTTGTATCAACCACACCACTCAACTTAGTGTCATATGTCTGGGATCTGCATCTTGATCCCACTATAAATGTCATTGATAAAGTTATTATACAGCATGGGTCCCAGGACAGACCCTTGAGAGGGACACCACTCATCACTGGCCTCCACCTGGTCACAGAGCTATTGACCACCACTCTTTGGGCGTGGCCTTCAAGCCAACTCCTTGTCCTCTGAATGGTCCACCCTTCAAATCCATATCACCACAATATCCCATTCCAATTTGGAGATCATGATGTCATGTGGGATCATGTCAAAGACCTTACAGAAGTCCAGGTAGATGATATTAGTCAGTCTTCTCTTGTTGAGTGATGCAATCACTCCAGATTGGTCAGGCACAATATGTCCTTGGTCAAGCCGTACTGGCTGTCTCAGATCACCTTTGTCTTTCATGTGCTTTGACATTGCTTCCAGAAGGATTGTTACCATGATCTTCCCAGACACAGAGGTGAGGGTAGCCAGCCTGTAGTTCCTTGGGTCTTCCTTTGTACCCTTTTTAAAAATGGGACCTATTTTTCCTTTTTTTTTTTTTTTTTTTTTTTTCAGTCACCATGGACTTTGCCTGACTGCCAGAACTTTTCAAACAGGATGGAGAGAGATGGCTTGGAAACTACATCAGACACTTCTCTCAGGACCCTGAAATGAATGTCATCAAGCCCAATAGACTTGTGCCTGTTCAATTTCATCAGGTGTTACTGAATGTGCTCTTCGCTTGCAGTGAGAGAGACTTTGCTGCCCCAGCTCTCATCGTCAGGTTCAGGGATGAGAGATGTGGGAAGCCTGACTGGCAGTGACTTTATCCTTCTCCATGTCTGTCGTTACCAGTTCTCTCTTACTCTTTCCTAGGAGGATGGTGTATTTATTTACAATTTTGCTGCTTAGTCACAGCCCAACATCTGGATTCTTTAGTCAATGAAGACACATTGGCAGCTACAAAATTGTATCACGTGAACAATTTTGGATTTGATTATTTATTTTCTTTAATTTTTTTTTTTATTTTTTTTTTTTTACAAAATTGAGCAAACGGAATGATATTCTAGAGAACAGTACGTTTATAAAACAGATTGGATTAATAATTTCAGTATTGCTTCTAGTGGTTTTATTAATTTTATCTACATTTCCGTCATCATTTGATAGCTAATAAGTGTTGAGCATTTTCCAACAGAAAGTGTGACAAAGGTGTGTCAATTGTATAATTTATTCTGCCTGAGATTTTCTGTTATTTGAAAACAAACAAACAAAGTACAGTGTCAGATATAATTATGTCTGTTTATAACTATAAACTGAAAGAAAGATTTCATTGTGGAATCCACTGGGAAAACAACAACAACAATCAAACAAACCCTATGAAAATCACCAAATGTATTCCATAATATTTTTATGACAATAAATAATTCTTAAAATATTACAGAGTACATTTTTGTGTCTGTTAATTAGAGTATGTTATTTCTGTGATTAATTTCATGTCAGTAATTATTCACTTTTGTTCTGGATTTTGATAGCAGTTCTAAAGGAACTAAAGCAGTTTTAAAGGAACCATTTCAGACTTGTGCATACTATAATTACATAATTCAAGACAATAGCACCAGCAATCAAGGAAAGAAGCTGTATTATTTCTTATATTGCCTCATAAAACATCATATCAAATAATTATCAGGAAAATATAGTTTATATCCAATTGTAGATATTTTAAAGGATTTTTCACGGGCTGCCCCAGCAGGTCTTGGGCCTTAAGTAATTTTTTTCACAGAGCAAGTGAATAGTGTTTTAGTTCTGAGCATAAGTTTATAGAAGCATTACACTTAACTGTCTATACCTCAAAAAGTTAACTCTTTGTGCTTATATGGATACATTCTCTTTCCAGTGGATTAGTTTTAAGGAAAAGCAACTGAAGAGTAATGCTTTTTAGTTATGTTCTATCTAAATGGTATCTGGAAAATATAAGACTCTGGTAACTACTCAAGGAAAAAAACTTGAAATATCTCCAAAGAAGGCAGTATGCAGATCAAAAGCCAGGGAAATGACAAGTGGAAACATAGCAAAAGACAAAATGTGTTGGTTCTGTTTTATCTTATTTATTTATTTATTTATTTATTTTCAAGAGGAAGAACTAGAAGGAGAAAAACTTTGAAAAATCTCTGTAAATACTTAAGCTATATTATGAAGCAGCGGTCACTTATTAAATAAGGTACCTAATAATATTTCCCTCTTTTATACCAATGATTCCCAAATTCAGACTTGGATTTTTTTTTTTCAGATTATGTACAAAATTTCTATCAAACGTGTATGAATAAGCATAGATCAGCTTCCCATGACCTCCCTGATCATTCTTTTTGAGTTACTGATGCAGAATGCTTACCTAATTTTGGAAGTGAAAGGTGACACCTGGAGCATTTTAAGTTGCAAGCAGTAACTGGGTAGAAAACCCCATCCATTGTCAAGATAGTATTTTTCAATGTTTGTGAAGACGTTTCAGAAATTCTTATTATGATCATGAACCAAGGTCAGTTAGAGTGGGTGGCCTTGGCAGAACGCCAGACTGCTTAAAACCTATCACTAGTCATAAGCAGTTGCTTATGTATTGCAAGGAGTACATATCTCTTAGCCTGCTTGCTATGATTTTCTCACTTATCTGAATTTAGACTCGCTTATTCCACTCTTATCTCATGTTAAATATTGCCATATTGTTTGTCCAAAGCATTTCCTAGTACTGGGTTCCTACAAGTACACACAGAGATTTAGTTATTGAAAAAATTTGTCTTTGCATTGCTGACTTTTAAAAATAAGATTTTAAGCATTTTTTGTTGTATTAATAGCTATTGCAGCTGCCTTTACAAATTAAATAGATCATGCACTTTGAGAGAGAGATCATTTATATATATATATATATGTAATGGTTCACAGAAACAACCACCCTCCCCCCTCCTCTCCCTTCCCAATACATAGTGATTCCACTATTTATGATTGAGTATTATGCTTATTTACGGGTAGTAACATGCTGGGGAATAAAAACTTTTGTTTCTGAGTATTAATACTGAAATGAATACTTTCCCTTCCCTTCCCTTCGCTGCCTGTGTTTATCTAACACAGGTTGATATGAAATAACTCAGTTTTATATTAAGCAGCTTTGAGACTCTTTCACAACACACAGTGTGGAGGGATCACAGAATCACAGAAACACCCAGAATAGTCTAGGTTGGAAGAGACCTCCAAGATCACCGAGTCCAACATCTGACCTAATGCTAACAAGTCCTCACTAAACCATATCCCTAAGCTCTACATCTAAACGTCTTTTAAAGACCTCCAGGGATGGTGACTCCACCACTTCCCTGGGCACCCTATTCCAGTGACTAACAACCTTTTCAGTAAAGAAGTTTTTCCTAATATCCAACCTAAACCTCCCCTGGCGCAACTTTAGACCATTCCCCCTCGTCCTGTCACCAGGCACGTAGGAGAACAGACCAACCCCCACCTCGCTACAGCCTCCTTTAAGGTACCTGTAGAGAGGGATAAGGTCGCCCCTGAGCCTCCTCTTCTCCAGGCTAAATAGTCCCAGATCATAAGACTTGGTCTCCAGACCCTTCACCAGCTTCGTCGCCCTTCTCTGGACTCGCTCAAGCACCTCCATGTCCTTGTAGCAAGGGGCCCAAAACTGAACACAGTACTCGAGGTGCGGCCTCACCAGAGCTGAGTACAGGGGGACAATCACTTCCCTGGACCTACTGGCCACACTGTTTCTTATACAAGCTAGGATGCTGTTGGCCTTCTTGGCTGCCTGAGCACACTCCTGGCTCATATTCAGCTGACTATCAACCAATAGTCCCAGGTCCTTCTCTGACAGGCAGCTAGCTTTCTAACCACACATCTCCCAGCCTGTAGCACTGCTTGGGGTTGTTGTGCCAAGGTACATGACCCGGCACTTGGCCTTGTTGAACTTCATACAGTTGGCCTTGGCCCATTGGTCCAGCCTATCCAGATCTTCCTGCAGAGCCTTCCTACCCTTGAGCAGATCAACACATGCACCTAACTTGGTGTTGTCTGCGAACTTACTGAGGGTGCACTCGATCCCCTCATCCAGATCATCAATGAAGATATTAAAGAGGACTGGCCCCAGTACTGAGCCCTGCAGGACTCCACTAGTGACCTGCCTCCAACTGGATTTGACTCCATTCACCACAACTCTCTGGGCCCAGCCATCCAGCCAGCTCTTAACTCAATGAAGCGTATGCCAGTCCAAGCCATGAGCAGCCAGTTCCTCAAGAAGAATGCTGTGGGGAATGGTGTCAAAAGCCTTACTGAAATCAAGGTAGACCACATCCACAGCTTTTTCCTCATCCACTAAGCGTGTCACCTTGTCATAGAAGGAGATCAGGTTCATCAAGCAGGACCTGCCCTTCATAAACCTGTGCTGACTGGGCCTGATCGCCTGCTTGCCCTGCAAGTGCTGCATGATGACTCTCAAGATAATCTGCTCCATGAGCTTCCCTGGCACTGAGGTCAAACTGACAGGCCTGTAGTTTCCCGGGTGTACCCTCTGGCCCTTCTTGTAGATGGGTGTCACGTTTGCTAGCTGCCAGTCGAGTGGAACCTCCCCTGATAGCCAGGACTGCCGATAAATGATGGAAAGTGGCTTGGCCAGCTCTTCCGCTAGTTCTCTGAATACCCTTGGGTGGATCCCATCTGGCCCCATCGACCTGCATACATCCAAATGCTGTAGCAGGTCACCAACCATTTCGTCGTGGATTGTGAGGGCCACATTCTGCTCCTCATCCCCTTCTACCAGCTCAGGGTACTGGGCGTCCAGAGAACAACTGGTTTTGCTGCTATAGACTGAAGCAAAGAAGGCGTTAAGCACCTCAGCTTTTTCCTCATCTCTGGTAACTAAGTTTCCCCCCACACCCAGTAAAGGGTGGAGATTCTCCTTAGTCTTCCTTTTTGTACTGATGTATTTATAAAAACATTTTTGTTGTCTTTAACAGCAGTAGCCAGATTGAGCTCCAGATGAGCTTTGGCCTTTCTAATTTTGTCCCTGCACCACCTCACAACATCCTTATAGTCCTCCTGAGTGGCCTGCCCAATTTTCCAAAGATTATAAACCCTCTTTTTTCTCCTAAGCTCAAGCCACAATTCTCTGTTCAGCCAGGCTGGTCTTCTTCCGCACCAGTTCGTCTTTGGGCACGTGGGGACAGACTGCTCCTGAGCCATTAGGATTTCTTTCTTCAAGAGCGCCCAGCCTTCCTGGGCTCCTCTGTCCTTCAGAACCGCCTCCCAATGGACTCTGCCAAACAGTGTCCTGAACAGCTCAAAGTAAGCCCTCCAGAAGTCCAAGACAGTGGTTTTACTGGTCCCCTTCCTTACTTCACCAAATAATGAGAAATCTACCATTTTGTTGTCACTCTGCCCAAGACAGCCCCTGACCACCACATCTCCCACCAGTCCTTCTCTGTTAGTGAACAGAAGGTCTAGCGGGGCATCTCCCCTGGTAGGCTCGCCAAGCAGCTGCATCAGGAAACTATCTTCCATGCTCTCCAGAAACCTCCTAGACTGCTTTCTCTGGGCTGTGTTATGCTTCCAGGATATGTCTGGGAAGTTAAAGTCCCCCACAAAAACAAGTGCTGATGATTTTGCAACTTCTGCCAGCTGTCTGTAGAATTCCTCATCCGTCTCCTCATCCTGGTTTGGTGGTCTATAACAGACCCCGATCAGGATGCTTGCCTTGTTGGCCTTTCCGCTGATACTAACCCATAGCGACTCAATCTTATCATTCCCAGCCTCAAGTTCGACGACATCAAAACACCCTCTAATATAGAGAGCCACTCCACCACCTGTTCTGTGCTGTCATCACATTTCCACGATGGCAACCAAGTCATAGCCTGCCTGCTGCACAATGGCTTCCAGCTCCTCCTGCTTGTTGCCCATGCTGCATGCATTAGTGTACATGCACTTCAGCTGAGCCTTTGCCTTCTCCCCCAGCCTTGCCATTGTTCCCCCTGGCACACCTCCAACAAGCTTTGTTTCATCCCTGTCCCCCTTTTTACTTAGTTTAAAGCCCTCTCAATGAGCCCTGCCAGCTCCTGGGCTAGGATCCATTTTCCCCGTGGAGACAGTTGGGACCCGTCTGCGGCCATCAGGCTGGGTGCCGAGTAAAGTGCCCCGTGATCAAAGAACCCAAAATTCCTGTGTGGGCACCAGCCTCTGAGCCACGTGTTTATCAGGTGGGCTTTCCATGTCCTCTCTGAACCCCTCCCTGCTACTGTAGGGATGGACGAAAACACCACCTGTATTCCCGCTCCATCCACTAACCGTCCCAGCCCCCTTAAGTCATATTTTATAGCCTTCAGGCTTCTCTCATCAATATTATCACTGTCAGCCTGGACTATCAGTAGTGGGTAGTAATCGGAGAGGCAAACCAGGTTGGGAAGCTTTCTGGCAACGTTCCTGACCCTGGCCCCAGGGGGGCAGCAGACTTCCCTACAGGTAGGGTCAGGCCGACAAATAGGGCCCTCTCTTCCCGAGAAGGGAGTCACCCTTCTTTTTTTCTTGGTGGAAGCAGTCTTGAGGCATGGAGCAGACTTCCTCACCCTAGGCTTCCTGTATAAACTTTCTACCACATCCTTATCCACTGCTCTCTCAAGCTCCAGGGCCTCAAATCTGTTGCATAAGGGCACCTGGGAAGGTGGGGCAGGTGGGGGGGGGGGGGGGGGCGGGGAGGAATTGCCTGCAACATCGAGCAGGAACCTGTCTCCATTCCTCCTCCACTCCTGGGTCCCTTCCCTCTGCCCAATAGTGACCAGGCAGGGGGTCTACCCCCATTTGGGGAGTCTCACTCCCCCTTACTCTCACTCACTCACTCACTTCAGGCCTTGCAGGGAGTTGTTCCACCAGTCTATCTCTCACTCGCACTCCCTGATAGCCCTCAACCTCTCCACCTCAAGTTCTACAACTAAGTGGACCAGGTCATCCACTTGCTCGCACCTCATGCACACAGTATCTCTGCCTCCCTCAGATGGCAGCAGCAGGCTCTGACACTCCCTGCATCCAGAGACCTGAACTGCTGAAATTTTGAGTGGATAGTCTGTCTGGGTGGCTACAGACTTTCTGGAGAGAGGTCTCTGCCTAGCATGGACCATCGAGGCATAGCTAGTGGTAGAAAGCCGTCAGATGAGCTGTTCTTAGGGCGGGGGGGATCGCTCTGCCCTCCCTGCTCGCCCTGCCTGCGCTAACTGCCAAGCTTTGCCCTGCGCTCCTGGTTGCTCCTGCTCTCTAGGGGCTGCTTTTGAGCGGCCGGGGAGGGGGCGCTGTTGGCTCCGCCTACGCCTCGTCAGCGTCCCACACGAGGGCTGCTGGGACGTGGTGGGTCCCTCGGCTGCCTCGAGTGGCCTCGATGCCGAGAAAACAGCCCTGCCTGTTGCGATCCCCCACTCCGTTGCAGAACGCGTCTGCCCTGGAGCCAATCGGTTTGGCAAGTGGCCAAATAAAAGTGACTTTAGTATTTGGGGTAAAGTACATAAAGTTAATGATGCATAAAGATACTAAGAACCTACTCTCATATCTTCTAGAATCAATATATGTTGTTATGTATAAATTTCCTAGTTTTAGATTGTTGTACAAAATGTTACCTCTTATCAGGATAAAACAAAAAATAGACATAATTTTTGAGCTCTGTATTCAGGAAAAAACAGAAGTGTACCTGGCAACATTTATGAGACTATTGCTGCCCTAACTGCAGAATAAACAGATACATTAAATATACAAATCATTTACCTGGAAAACAAAACAAAACAAAACAAAACAAAAAATCTGGGAAACTGGAATATCTGTAGTGGGGACAAGACAAAATAAAAAATACATAGCAGTGTATCAAACCTGAAAAACAAACAAACAAACAAACAAAAAAAAACATAATCATTTTTTCACTACTTAATAAACTCAGGATTTATTCAAAACAGACACAATAATTTGGCTTTAAGATGTTCTCAAATATGCTTGTAGTCTTAAGTTATTATTGGTCAATACAGAGCTATCTCCATTTATTTACAAGATGCAATCCAATGCCATAGAAATATACTGTGTAGCTGCTTAGAACAGGCAGTCATCTAAGTTTCCTCTGTAGCCAACAGAGAAGAGGAAACACTTTCAAACTTTAGTCTATCCAACCTATTATGTAAGTTCACTTCAGGCAGAGATGAATTTAACTGTAGACTGATCTATTTCATTTCACTGATTCTAAAGGAAGTAGCTTACCTTCAGACTTCTCTACATGGCAGATGTCCAGATTTGGTTAACTGAGTGCCTTTGACAACATTTTATTCTATATATTTATTATGTTATTAAATAAAATTAAATGTTATCAAAACATATTAAATGTTATAGAACACTATAATTTCTTCCAATAATATGAAAATCCTTATGTTCTTATCCAGCTGACTATTTCATAGGTTGTAAGAATGTAGGAGTTCGTACTGATTAAGTATTTTAGGCAGGGTATATTCTAGCCATGATTTTGCTGTAAATGGAGTTTTTTCCTAGTAATTCCTGTGTCAAGCTCATACTTCTCATTAACTCCAGTAAATTGGGGCCATGGGGGAAGAAGGCACAGAGGGAAAGAAAGAGTGCAACCCATACATTCTCTATCCCTCATAAATTGTTCTGATGATGAATTGCTATCACTGTTACATATATTTCACTTCATTTCAGGTCTGAATTTACCTACCTTCAATTTCTTCCCTTTGGAGATTTTTTTTCCCTTCTCACAGTACAGCTCAATTGCAAAGCCCTTGATATGCAGCAGTTGCAGTTATTATAGATTGTCTGAAGAATTCCTTGAATCTTAGTTTGAAGTAGTAAGCTCTAACTACAGTCATACCAAAACTAGTTTTATACAATTTAAAATTTTTACATTGAAAAATGACTTGGTTTTACTGATGATTCTGCTACTAAACTAGGTCATAAAACTATTGCACGGAAACACAAAATATGTATTAAAAATATTTAAAACTTGTGCCATCATAAAAGCTTTGTTTACACTGTAGAGATTATAGACAATAAGAAGAACACATGTGCTTTTATATTTTTGTTCTTTCACAAATGGTAATGTATCCAATGATGACTTATTTTATTTTTTTTTCTATTTATTATTATTATTATTTAGTAGCCAAACACATATTATACTTCCTGTCTGGATAATTAAGCATTTTAATAGAAGTATGAGATACACAGAAAACACAGAGATACATATGAGAAAGGTAAAATTATTTTCTCACTTATCTTCTTTTTCTAATTCTTGTATATCTAGTAGAACCTTAATTGTGTCTCTTGCTCCATTTATTGAAGCAACAAAGGGAAAGCAATATGTATATGAACAGAATCAGAAAAAATGTTGTGCTAGTTTAGTTATTCAAGAACAAAATCTGATTAAAACATTTATAAGTGGATTCTGAATCAAAAACTACAATATGAATGCCAACCCCCATTACTTTCTTGGAAAAACACACATGAACATTGTTGATTTAAAAAGGAAACAAACTTGGTATGTTTATACATACATGCACATACACACAGAGACACATATAATCTCTATATGAAATAGGGATTAGGGTTCCACCTGTGGTGGGCTGATCCCATTTCTCCACTTCTCCTGCTCATTATTAGATCTGGTTCATAGCAGAGAATTTGGCTCTGTATATATAAGAGAGAGAGAGTAAGAAGAAAAGAAAGAAAGAAAAAGACAGAAAAAGAAAAAAAAAAGGAAAGAGAGAGGGAGGGAAAGAAAGAAAGAAGGAAAGAAAGAAAGAAAGAAAGAAAGAAAGAAAGAAAGAAAGAAAGAAAGAAAGAAAAAGAAAGAAAAAGAAAGAAAGAAAGGAAGAAAGAAAGAAAGAAAAAGGAAGAAAGAAAAAAAGGAAAAAATAAAGAAAAAAAAGAAAAAAAGAAAAGGAAGGAAGGAAGGGAGGAAGGAAGGACAGAAGGGAGGAAGGAAGGACGGAAGGAAGGAAGGAAGGAAGGAAGGAAGGAAGGAAGGAAGGAAGGAAGGAAGAAAACCAGAAACTCTCTGGTTGTGAAGTCACTTTTCTTAAACATTTAGCACTACCTGGTTAGTTTCAGGAATTGGTTTATTGCTTTATTATATATAGTAGTTTTTGAACTTGGATCTAAGAAACTTTTCGTAGTGAAAACTACATTGAAAGTAGCTTGTTTGAATTAAATATTTCCACAAGTGTGTATTTCATGTTTAAACAATTGGGAATGCTTTGTCCAGCTGGGTATATAACTTCTAGTAAAATACATTTGCTTGTACAGATTTTATTGAATTATATTGAATTTGCTGTGAAGACTCAAACTGAGTTTATCTGTTTACTTCAGTCATATGTAATTGATAGAATATTGATGTTAGCACTAAATTTACTTATGTAGTTGATTACCAAAGTGCAATGAACATTAGTGTACTGAACAAAGTGCACTGAACATAGTCATTAGCCATTTAGGAAATAGGACTGATGTTTTCCATTTTTGCATATTGAAGCAAATTAAGAATCTGGATTTACAGTCTAGAACTGGGGTGTTAATATTGGAATGTAGCAGCAAAAGAAGCGGTAACAGAAACAGTTGAAACAAAGAAGGTGATATTTACTGTAAACATCTCTTTTGCAGTTGGACCAAATATTATAAGACTGATGTTCTGAGCTAACATTGATGGTGGTTAGACTAAAATCTGAAAATGTTTTAAGTGAATGTAAATCTACAAGTGGTAGAGGGAGGACTGTTGTTGGTCTGCATAGAGAATTTTAATTTTCACAATACTGATTTGCCAACCTGTATCACTTTGCTTTGTTGTAGATTTGATAGCAGATCAAGTCAGCAGGGAGCTTCATATTTTTAAAGCTTCATTACTTAAATCACATTTGTGAACATAACAAAAAGTATTATCTTAAACACTTTAAAGTAGATTACTGAAAAGAGGTTAGGTTTATATTAGATATTAGGAAAATATTATTTATTCAGATGGTGTTGAGGAACTGGAACAGGTTGCCTAGAGAAGTTGTAGCTGCCCCATCCTTGGAAGTGTTCCACCAGGTTGAATGGGGCTTTGGGAAAGTGGGAGGTGTTCCTGCCCATCTCAGGGGAGTTGGAATTAGATGATCTGTAAGGTTTATTCCAACACAAACCATTCTATGATTGTATGACTTCATAGCAAGAAGGGTTTGGGCCTGTTTTTGAAAATTCTTCAATAGAAATTCTATTCTAAATGGAAAGAAAAAAAATAGTACTGAGTAATTCACTGGGCATATTGTTGCAAAGGTCCCTTCTTGTTTTATATATACATACACATATATACGTATTTATGGTTTTAAATGCAGATGGATATAAGAAGCCTACACTGGACCTGAAGAGAAGGACCCACTGCTGAATTTGGTTGTTTAGAGAGTGAAACTTGAAGTCTTAGAGAAGCTGATATGCAAACAGTCAGAATACCTTTCCCTTCCTTTTATTTTTTTCTTTACCTTTTTTTTTTTAAAAAAAAAATCTTTTCCTTGAACAAAAATGATGACAAATAAACTGGACATCTTCAATGAATATGGAGGACAAAAGCCAAAACTAATACATTTTACTACCTTTCCTGAGCTCCACTGATTTAAAACATTCATATTTGAAAGACATTAACTCACAAAGGCATATTTTTATTTTTGTTGTCATTGATATTTTATTTTTTTGACATATTTCCTTTAGATTGATGCAAAGCATGGCAGACTGCGTTTTAATTATATGTCCATTAATTAGATCATGAAGAATGCTATTTCTCAGTCACAAAGCAGCTCAGTGATTTTTAATTCATACAGACCATGCTGCTGAACATGAGCAATGAGCTAGATTGCTACCCTGCATAACATATTTTTTTCCACTTGATAGTTTTTCTATGAAACTAGTAACAATAAACCTATTTCAGAAAGTAGATGTATCTCATACAGTGCGTTTCACTCTCCTCTGATGTTTTGGCCGTTCTTATTGCTGTGGTATTCTCTGTCTCACCTTTGAACTGATTGTCTTGCAATAGATATACTTCTCTTCTTGTACCTTTTGTTTAATCTTGCAAGTGAGTAACTCAGTATATCATGTCCATTTGAGGTAATCTCTGAGCTGTCTAATGATACCATATCCCATTGCTGGTGTTCACTGCCTCATTTAGTAGCTCTTCTCTGTGGATTTGAAATACACAATGCGGAAATTACATACATTATTTCTAAATATATCTTCCATTTAACTATAATTTTCCAAGTCAATAGGATTATTAGCACTCTCATGAGTGAAAACTAAATGCTCCCATAATCCTAACAAATTAGCAAATCAGTATTTGTTTTAACATTAATTATGGTGTGTTCTTACTCTAATAGCAATGTACTGTAGGTGTTACTTACAATTTTTAGAGCAGATTGAATATTTCAAGTAGTGCCCTTTTGACCTGGTGAGTGGTAGTCTCACTGCAGGAGATGCCTTTAGCTCTTTCTGCATTGCTTTTAAGGACAACTCCCTTTTACAGTGTTAACACAGTTTCAAGGCCACAGCTATTAAAAAGTTAAATTGTGGTAAACTGAGATACTCAAACATAAAGGAAATATAAATTAAGGTCAAAATTAGATGTGGGGAGCTCCTGCTTCCCAGATTTCTGTTAAATCCACAGCAGCATATCTCCCTTTGGAGCACTACAGTTCTGAAAAGGATTCAGTAGCAGATGTCAGGAGAGAAGGAATGAAGCATAGAAGTGTGTATTTGAGAACTGAGTATCAGTCTAACAAATATTTAATGGAGCAATGAAGCAGAGCTCTGTGTTATTGCTAGTGGCTCTGTGGAGTCTTCATGATCACTGGATGAACTGCTTTACTGGCAGTAAAGAAGACAGGGAAGAGTTTTGGGCTACTGGCATTTTTAGAATAGGTATTGTGTACAGCCTGAGCAGTGTTTTGAGAAAAACATGGGGGAGCTGCTATAAATACACACCCTATTATAGTAACACTGTAAGTTTAAATAAGATCTATCCTTCCAGCAGCTATTAACAGCAGTAAGATTAGAACAAAGATTTTCTCAGATAGTCAATATGTATTAAATATTTAGTGCATACTCATTGGATTTTATTGAGCATTAAAAAAAGGCATTTGATAGGGAGAGATTGCTGCTTACTGCTGCTACTCAGTGACTAGATGGAAAGGATCTGTTGATAAAGTCTACTGCTGGTTTGTTTGTTCTGTAATGAATAACATTTCTGGAAGTTTGAAAATGAGATGGGTTACAAGACTTAAAAAAAATGCATGCAGTAATTGAAAATCTCCATGAACACAGTGGTGGATATTTAGATCCATAATGATTACCTTGACCATAGCAATGAAATTGGCTATTATAACACCTTTCTAGTTTCAAGGCTTTGGCCTCTTTACAATTACCAAGAAAGTTCATGACAACATTTTCTAACACGAAAAGGATTTCAAAGCTGTGTTTAACCTTTCAAGACAGTGTTTGAACAATTTACTGGAATGTTTAAATTTCAGAGAGAGTTCCTGTTAAAAGCACTACTGGGGGAATGTATGCTAGCATTCATTTATCAGCTCATACATAGGGCTTAAGTGAAGCTCAGGATAAAAAAAGAGGTGGAATATTTCAAACTGCAATCAAAATGTTAATAAGCTACTTTTTTTTTTAAAAAAAAAAAAAGCTTAAAATCGCCACTTTGTCATATCTGATCGGTTTTGTCAGTTTAAGACAACTTAAGCATAACTCACTCTGAACTTGATGTACACATGATCAGTTCACCAGCAGATGATGAACAGTAGCCACTAGCATTCTTTGGAGATATCCTTCAGACAAAACTATCGCTCAGTTAGGCATAGAAAGCATATTAAGTCCTCTTAAAATAAGAAGATGAATAGGTAAATTCATAATTACTAAGTAGATTAATCTACTTTTTAACAAAACTATCATTTATAACGATTATATTCTGAATGAAAATAATTTTAAAGGAAAATCAATATATCAGTATTATGTGTAAAGTGGTAAAGGCAGATTTCTGCTTTTTCTAGCTATGGAGGTTTGATCTAAATATAGCCAAAGACAACTCCCAGTTTTCACTTCCTCTTTTTCTTTCCTGTATTCCAGACTACAATTTAGGATTTGACATTTTTAACATTCCCCCATTTATTATCTAGCTTATTCCTTAACACTTCCAAATAAATCATTTAATTTTTACTAACACATTGCTTAATCTCTCTTTCAGCCCAAATCTCATTATATTCCACCTTTAATGCTGGATCATATTACTTATCCCTCCCCATCCATAAGAGCTGTTACACTGAAGGGCACTGTCCTTGTGACCACATCCTTCCCTCTCTTCATCCCTGTGGGGACTCACTGTCTGCTGCTCCACTGAGTTTAAAGTGCTGCTTAAATCTGCTGCTCTCTGTTGACATGAGATTACTAGTCTTCACTTCAACACCCTTTTTTTTTTTTTTCCCCCCAAGGTATTTTTGTTCAGTTTTTCACAAGTCCTATGAAATAGTTACCCCTTCTCCTGATTTTCTCTAATTACAAAAAATATTCCTTAAAAAACAGGGACTATTCCTAATACCATGCATGCATAGTTCTACAGGGTTCTTATTTCAGCCAGAGCCTCTTGGTAATATATACTTCTGAGCCCAGATACAAGCTGCAGAGCAAAGGTACAGATAAAATGGTCAGCACCTCTGCTACTGCCTGTGAGTCTGCAGTGTGAACAATTACATGGCCCTTCACAGCTCAGGTGCTTGCTGGTGGTCTTTGGCACAATGCCAGAGCAAGACGTGAACTCTCAGCTCTGGATCTACAGCAAAATTGCTTATCTGCTCAGCCCACAGGCCCATTCATAAAACTGCTGTGAAACAAGCAATAAATAATGTTTCCAATAATTAATTATTCCTGGAACTATATTCTCTGGATCAGGATAATTCCTGGAATGATACCATTGCATATGGAAGGCTGCTCTCTATTTGCTAGCTGATGCAGAAAGGAAGCATCTATAGCCAAGCCCTTTCTCCAAGTTTTGAATTTCTGTCAGTATTAAGATACCCTTTGTCCTTGAGTGCAGTGAGGGCAAGGGAAGGGACATGAATGTTCCTATTTCAGACATTAAAAGAAGCACAAGAATGATGACTTTTTGATGTTTGTTTTGGCTGTACTTTGCTGCTGAGTTTCTGGGCATTAGAGCTTAATCTTTTGCTTTTCCCTACTAGGTGTGTGGCAGCACATCTGCAATTACAGATGGTCTAGAAAAGGAAAGAAGAAGAAACAATACATAGCTCTGAATATTTGTCTCAAGGGAAAAGGCTCGAAGTCTTGGTAAGGAAATGAATGTGAAAATGAAGGTACCTCAGACTATTTCTGGTCAGAAATGAGATTCATAAGCATTTGCAATCAGTTTCTCTGAATTTACTTCTCTATGAGAGAACTCCTTAATTCTTTTAATACATTATAAAAGCTCTTTGGTAAAACAAAGCTAAAAATAGAATTTGTTATTAATAAAAGTCACTAAACTATTAGCAGGATCTTGGCACTCTTTCTAGGTTGGGGATCTTTTGGGACTAACTTACTGAAGCCCTATTATTGAGGTATTAATCATATCAGAGTTCTAGCCATGTCTGTAAACTGCTCAAAATAAGTGTAGCATTATTCTTTTTCACATGCAATGTCTCCAAATTTCCAACTGACAGATAAGAAAGAAAAAAAAAAATGATGCTGCACTCATTTGGAAATCAAATCTAATACCACATTCACTCACAATCCAGTACATTTAACACATTGTGAACCTGATTCTCTGTGGTTGCAAATTATTTACTGCAGCTTCATTTATTCCAATGCCAGGCTGCTCACTGATGTCAGGTGAGAAGCCCGACAGGGTACACACATCACTAACAAACAAAAATACCCTTTTACTTCTTTGTCTGTATTTATGAGCTGCAGGTTAGGGGTCCCTTCCACTCCAGCACTGATTCTTCTTCTTCCTCTTCCTCTTCTTCTTCTGCTTCTCCTTCTCCTTCTGCTTCTTCTATTTTGTTGTTGTTATTGTTATTGTTATTGTTATCGTTGTTGTTGTTGTTATTATTATTATTACTTCTCCTCCAGGAGATAGAAGGTAGTTTTTATACAACTTATTTTTGCAGGCTTTACCTCAACTCAGATCATTACCTGCCAAAAATGTTTTATTATATAAGGCAACTCCAGTTCTCCATTATCATTCAACTTCCTAATTTCCCATATACTAAAGTTAAAATTCACAGTCGAAGGTTGCTGCTAGAGTAAGCAGCAATTCAGAGTTCTGAAATCACAATGTTGTCTTAGTTGTGTTGTGTTGACAACGGATATCTGAACTGACCTCAGCTTTCTGAGCCAAACACCAGCTCATCGGGTAGCTACACAGCTTTGATTGCCACATCGTCAGGTCTTTCTAATAGACAGACTTAACCCTGAGCTACAGCTTATGTCTGGATCATCATCATCAATGTTATATGATATCACACATATCCAGTGTCCCTAACTAGATGTCATTAGGAGCAAAAGAAGATTCACTTGTTATCCCTGGATATTCACAGCTATAAACTCATTTTGTATTACCATGCTTACCTGAAGAATCTATGGCTGTGAAGATACACAGCTATCACTATATCCTACACCTACTGAACAACTTTGTAAGTACATGTGTTGCAGTTCTAATTCCTGTGATGAAAGAGTTTACCTGATCACTGTTGTGTGAGTCCAGTGTTTCACTGAGACAGTTTCAAAAAGTTGAATTTATTTAATAAGGTGACAGATGTAACAGATTTGGAATTGCTGTTGATAAACACAGCTACTGCAATAGTAAGTGATATATGATCATAGTCCTATCCCAAGTATTCCTCATAAAAAGGTGAAGATGCAGAACTTACCAAGAAAGTATTGCTCCCTGTCTTGGTGGAGGAGAAAGGGACAAATGTTTTCCCCCTCCCCCAACCCCTTGTCCAGCTCTTCTTTTTCCTCACTCCAATTTCATCATCTTTTTTTTTTTCTTCCTTCTTTTTTTTTTTTTCCTTTTTTTCCCCTTCTTCCCTTCTTACACTGACACTTAATGCTCTTTTATATCTTAACCTTATCTATTCCTTTCCTGGGGTGATGGAATCCATGATTTGGGTGATGATTTGAGTACTATAGTCATATATGTTTAGCATATACTTTAAGTACATGATAACATACTCATTATCATATTCAGGGGGTGAACTTTAATAATTACTTTACACATAATGAAGCAAAAGGTTTCACTTGGACATGACGACCCTCAAGATTCTGTTCTGCCACCAATACAGGGCCATCCCACCAACACAAGACTCCCTCCTTCAGCAACGTCTCATATGAAGCTTACAGACCTCCATCCACAAAGTTTGTGTAAGTGATAAACGAGAACAAGCCGCTCAATTCTCCTTTGCCTAAGGCTGGCACTTACTAGTGATGCTAATAAGTCTGACTATTCTCCACAATTATACATACACTTCCAACAATATGCATCATATGCATAAATCTCAACTCTATTGTCTGGACTTCCATGACTAAAAATACCATTACTCACTGCAGCTTCCTCCCTCAGCTCCTCCCTTTCCCCCTTTCAGAGACAATTATTCTTTTCTGTCCCCCTTTTCACTCAACCAGTAGTTTCTTGACTTTTTGTCGGCCTCTTGCCTCCTCTACATTTTTATGCCAAGTGCCCTCTGGTGTGGGATCTCTCTCATTTTCCAGGATCAGGTTCCTCTAGCAGATTTTTTTTTTTTTTTTTGATCCTAAAAATAGCATTTATTGTTACAATGAAAGTTTTTTTCCCTTTTATTCCTCCACCTTCCCTCCTCTTTGATAAGCATTTACCATTTCCCTCTAAGAAGCATTTTATGTTGCCTATACAGTCTTCCTTCTCTTGCTACAGCACCCTGACATTCCTCCTGTTTAGGGGACTGACCATGCTGCCATACAGCTATGGAGAAGTAAGAATAAAGATCAGAGAGGCAAGTAGACAGCTTCAGCAAGATGATTGTGTTCCTATTTTTCAGAATCAGTGCAAAAGATAAATAAAGAAATCCAGATGCTGCTGGATGGAAAATAACAGCTGCAAGATATGGCTAACAGAGGCTGGCCAAGTCTGAGGTATATAGGCAAGTCATGTTGAACCAGTCAGCTGCCTGTTGCATACAGAGAGTGTATAGGGTTGGGAACTGAACATGAGTTAGCTCTGCTGCTGTGCCATGATAGTGATTCTGACTGAGGATCAGGACGCTTTCTTCTGCAACTAACAAGAGTGTTAGCCAAGTAGTGGAGTCCAACTAGGAGATTTGGGCTTGAGCACGAACTTGAAGGAGAGCTAACATAACAGCAGAAGAGACCTGCTCTTAATTTCTTAAAGGACAGATGTGTTGCAGTTATTCTCTTTAGTTAATGGAAATAGTAGTGTAACAAGTGCAACTGTGAAAATGGGAAAAAATAAAACTATTGAATGTAAGAGTGAAAGGAGAAAAAGGAGAACTACTTATTTTACCCACTTAAAATATCTTACATTTCTACTACGAATGCGTAATTTTGTCTTATAGAACTTCATATTTTTAAATACTATTATTCTGTAACTACACTATAATTTTTATCATTAATATGTAAACATTTATGTATAAAAAAGAGAAGCTAGATAGGGAGAAAAAAAGTGATATTTTCTATGTTAAAAATATAAAGCATTGTTTAGATTTATTTTTTTTTCACTTCCACAACTTAGGGTGTATAATATAAAACTGTATAATTTGTCCACAGGTGGGTTGGTGGTCTGTTAGTGATCCTCAGTGGATGTCTGTGAATGCAGTGCTACTGAAAATCTGCATTTACTCCTACCTCTTCACTAAAATTTCTCCCTTTCAGTTCACTAATTTTTATTGAACATGAAAAGAATGACCTCTGTCATTTTCCATACTCCTACCTAGTATCTAAATAGCTGAATACTTTGTTCATGTTTTCTGTTTCCATTATAGCTGGTAATCTGATTTTAAAAATACACCATGTTTTAATTAAAGGCCTTTGTGCATTTATGCAAGGGAAGATAATAATATCTACATTACAGTAGATCCTTGTTAATTTGCATTAATGATAGGAAGAGCTGTGGTGAATTAAATAATTTTGCAAATTAGTGTCATAGTGAATAAATAATGAAAACCAGAGGGTAGTTAATCTACAAATGTTTCATTAATTCATTTTAACAGTTGTAGTTTGGCTATAATTATCTGTGATTTTGTTATTCTTTGGTAAGTGCTACCAAAACATCTGATGCATGCTATGATACTAAAACTGGTTGATGCCCCAAGAAGTTTACAATCAAGAGGACACCTGCAGTAATAAAGGATCATACTGAGAAACACAGAGGTGAGCATAACCTGCCATTCTTCATCATCAACATTCACATCTCAATCTTTGCTGGGGATTCTAGCAGTAAGTACGTTCAAACTGGAACACAGCCAGAAAAAATGAAGTCTTTTTATACGACAATAACTTACAATTTTCTATATTCAGTCTTTAAAGATGAGTGGAAGAAGCTGAAGGGAGTTTTGAGCAACTCATACAATGCACAAGTAAGTGGAATGCAGATTGGTGAGGTTTTGATGTATGATACTATTGAAGTGAAACACATCAAAGAATATCAGTTTAAACTGCAGAGAAATTTAGAAAGGATTTGAATAGGATTTTGTAGTATATGAATTCACGCTTATGCATTCTTGCAAGTAGGGTCTGGAATGGTAAACGACCATAGCAGTTTTATGTGTTTTGAATGTCAAAAGTGATATTACTTGCAAGTATGCCGCCTTTTAAGCACAATAATAGCAGAGTGACAGGAATTGTTTTGCTTTTATCAGAATATAAAAAATATGGCAGTAACACCATAACAAATACCCTCTTGTACCATTTAAGTTATTTTGGCAGTGGACAGTCAGGAGCTTGCTTGCATCTGTCTCAGAAGTGACAGGTACATTTTCTGGTTGTCTGCACTATGTGTCTAAACTAGAAGTGACTCTTTAAAATTTATTTTTATTTTTTCCACTTCTGGTGAAAATTCTGACCCAGATATTTTGCTGGGCACAGCAGGTCACAGATGACGCTGACATACAGAGCATTGTAAGTAGCACTACCTTGCTCTCAGTTTGCCAAGTGCTCTGGCTACCACCATCCTTCAATTGCCAATTGTTTCATTAAACCTTCATTTGCCTGGTTGTGGATTGTGTCAGGGTATAGTTTAATTGAAAAAAAAAAAAAAAAGCACACAGAGGATATGAAGAAGGCATGGACATTTCTTTAGGTGTACCCCTATTCTACTAAATCAGTTAGCTCTGGAGTCATTCCCAGGCCCAGTTTTCTGGTCATCTATTTTGCATATATGTTATTTAGGACACTGTATCTCTTGAACTAACTAGTTCCCTCTGGGGAAAAAGTCATGGTATAGTTCAAGGGATAGTTCATGCTAGAGATCTGGTCCCATGGGTAGGATGGAAAAGACTACTGGTGACACTCTCTCTGCTGAAACAGATCCTTCTTTGTTAAAAGAAGGAAATAATCCCATAATCCCAGAATTGTTTTCTCCTAGACTTGCCTAATTAATTCACAGCTATGAAGTACTAGTAATGTCTGTAATTGTTTTTTGTTGTTGTTGCTGTTGTTGGTTTTTTTTTTTTCATTTCTGGAAAGAAATGTACATGAGCAGATGTACACTGTAAAAGTCTTCAAGGTGCTCCAAATCCTCATTATCTGAATGCTAACTACTACTTCAGCCAACTCTGCCCACTTTTGAATAAACTGCAGTGCTCATCACAGTATAAACTTTCACTACAGTGCTGTTAGATATTTCCCTGGTTGGCATCATTGCAGCTACAGCAATCTACCTCATCAAATTTTTAGTGACAAATAGCACAAATTTCATTTGGATTTGGGCTTTTCTGTCCCCATCATGGAGGCAGATGATGATTCTAGTGATTCTGAGTGCTTAATTCCACATATAGAGTTCTGGTAATATAACTGGACTTTGCATGTTTGGATAGTGATGTGATCCTTTTTCATTGTTGTAACTGCTGTGCACCAGAATCTCTGGTTGGTGAATGAGAAATGTGTGAAACTGTGAGTGCTCCAGCTGCTTCTGTGCCGATGTCTGTCCACAGACCAGTTACTCTTCCATGGTAACATACTCTGTAAATACCCCAAGGACAGTTATGAAAAACACCTAAATAACCAAAATATTTGTTTGTTTGCAACAGTACAGATAAGTAGCATATCTAGGTTTGTGGTATGCTGGTACATTCTAGAGCATGTGTGCAAATCTGCAGTAACTGGAGAGAAAAGGAGCCTGTGAATGGACAGTATCAGCACTGATAGTGGACTTATCAGAAAACAGGTAATTTGAGCATCACAGATTATGGAAATGGGCTAGTGGAAAAAATGAGTGCTTTGGAAGAGTGATGGAATAGTCACAAAATAAAAAATACCTATAATACAGGAACAAGAATCAGAAGTTATTCAGGCTTTGGGTATACAGGTATGAAGGGTAGAGCATGATGGAAATTATTCTAGCTGGGTTTGGTCCAAGGAGCATCTTTCTAGTAAGATGCTCATTTTGCAAAAGATTTTTAACTAGATTTTAAACTAAATAGCAGTCAGAAATCAGAGCAGATGCAGTAAACCATTACAAATAGAGGTTCATTTGATATGGACTTTTCTTGCTACATTAATGTGCCACTTAATAAAAACCTTAATGTGGGAAACACTATAAATATGTCACTCATCATAAAGCTGCTTTAAACAATGAGAAAGTAGTGACATACCAGGATGAGTGCAGCCACTAAAATAGCATACACAGTAATTATGCTCTCTCACCCAAGAGCTGAAGAAAATGAAGTGGTAGTAAGATTACAATGGCTCCAATCACTTTTATTTTATTCATGCTCCATTGAGGTTTGATGCACATGCTCCTGCCTGTACTACACATTTGTGTTAGATAACTGACAGTATTTTAGTAATGGTGGACAGCTATAAGTGAACTCATGAATAAAGTTGCCTTTCTTCTCTCAGTGCTATTTATATTTCAAACTTCTCCTCATGTCCACTCATGCTATAACATGATGTAGCTCTCATTTTAGTAATTGTGTTTTTCATTATCAACCTACCTGTTGTTTCAGTGTATTTTCACAAGTTTTTTTTTTCTTTGATGTCTTATTTCAATTTGTTTATCCCAACAATTCAGTATGGTTCTTTTCACTTGAATCTCATACATTGAGCTGTTTTTTCTTCAGATCCTTTCACTTCACTTTTATCACAGAATCATAGAATAGCTCAGGTTGAAAGGGACCTTAATGATCATCTAACTCCAAACCCCGTGCCATAGGTAGGGATGCCACCCATGAGATCAGGTTAGCCAAGGCTCTATCCAGCCTGACCCTGAACACGTCCAGGGATAGGGCATCGCTAGCTACTCTTGGCAACCTGTTCCAGTGCCTCACTACCCTTACAGTGAAGAATTTCCTCCTGATGTCTAGTCTAAATCTATGCTCTTTTGGTTTAAGACCATTCCCCCATTATCTACCTGAGTAGAGTGCTTCTCCATCTTTTTTATAAGTACTAAAGGCTGCAATGAGGTCTGCTCCCAGTCTGTTCTCCAATCTGGGATTGTCTGGAACCAAGTGTAACACCTTGCACTTGGAGTTGTTGAACCTCATGCAGTTCACAGGGACCCAGTTCTCAAGATTGTCCAGGTCTTTTTGGATGGCATCCCTTCCTTCTTTGGTATAAACCGCATCACTCTGTTTCTCCTAAATATGCTCCTTCCTTCAGTTCAGTGATGTCAGAATATATATAGTATCTGTTGGTTTTTATTGAAAATTAACTCCAGAAACTACTTTGGTGAATAACAAGGTTCTGTTAAACATGACGTGGTAGGTAGTTCCATCCAAGAGTATCGTTTAAGTTTAAGGTAATAATAGATATAATTCAACACAGACTTTGTTTAGGAAAAGTTTTTATGAGCATGTTAGTTTTACATTGTAGACCAATGTGTTTGGGTGGGAGCAAGAGTCTCTATAGAGAGTGTGGGAGTCACAAAGATGGTAGTGAATATGCATTAAAGTATTTCTCTAGAGAACAACAATGTTAGTATCTCATGTGAAGAGAATACTATCATTAACATTGTGTCTTCAAAGGCTGTTTAGTATTTGTTAATGAAATCTAGCTGGATAATGTGATTAAATTCAGGTTTCCTTTCAGACACCACTTTTTATTATCTGAGGAAAATTCACAAAAGAAGTTCTTAAGTTGTTAGTGTTTACGATTATTCAGCTGTTTGAAGCTATATAAGCTATATATATATATATATATATTTTTTCTCGAGTTAATTTGCAGATTAGGATTCTGACATGTGCATTTTGCAATTAGCTGTAGTAGCTTAAGATGTTCCTAGCCTTGTAGCCTTTTTTTAATTATTATTATTTTTTTTCTGTGTGTGTGTCTGTGTCTAAATAACAAAACTAACAGGAGGAGACATATGAGATTTCATATGAGATTCTTTTTCCAGATGCTTCTGGGCAAAACCTAACAGCTAAGATTAAACCCTCCTTCTCTAGAAGCTTATAACAGACAGGGATCTCTGATAATAAGTGGGTGAAAATTATTTCATATTCAATATTTCAAACTCTGTTTTGGTAACTATAACTCCAGAAGAATGAAAACAACAGGTGGGGATAGTAATGGTTTACAATCCTCCAGCCATTTTCAAAATGAATGAGTCTGAACCTTGATTTTGATGCTTATACCAGAAAAACTCTGAACAAATGGTATATTACGAAGTCCATAGAAAGGTATTATTTAGAATGTAAAAAGTTATGAAAATGGTAAGCCTTCAGCAAAAGCTTTAAAATATTGTGTAGATATGCTGATATGAAGGTCAATTGGAGATAAATCTGTACTGTAATACTGGATCTCAGAGGAACAAAAATCCACTGGAGCACATTAGATACAGCTGGCATGGGGACATTATTTCTCTAGAAAACATTATTGAAATTTATACTGGAATGCATATGTTCAAGGTAAATACACAAGTTTTGCAAATATATTTGGAAAACTTGGAAAAATGGAAAAAATTACAAGCATGAGATAAGTTGGAAAACCTCACACCCCTCCCATTCAATAGTGCATATTAGAGAGTTTGAAAGCTTAATGAACTTGGAAAAATTTATAAGATGGGAACTTGAACTTGTTCTTACATTTCTCCCCTAAAAGACACTAAATGTTACTTTGCTTTACTGCAGGACAAAATTGTCAAGATAAGTAGTTCCATGAAATAATATATCTGTTCACAGCCTGAGCAAGAGGTAAGAAAGGGACTGATATTTTATAAACACATTCACAGCTAGAAAATTTCTGATATCAGAGAAATCCTCAGTCTGGTTCAGGAAGGCAAAACATAGATTTTGCTGCAGATGAAACATATCCAGACAAAATTAAGTTTTAAAGTTTAAAATAATTGAATCCTGTTCTCTTTCTAAGGTGATCTCTAGCTGGCTTTACTTTCATACACTACAGTTTTGCTTACTGAGATTTAATCATTCACCTGAAATAAGTTTGAATATAAAAATGGTGTGTATCTATCACTATTCTTACAATAAAGGCAAAGGTACTGTGAAGGAAAACATTATGGAGTCAATGATGCCCCTTAAATTCACCAGTAAAATCATTTGAACTGTGAATGAAAACAGAGGTTCAATCTCAGCAGAGAGAAAAGGGCATACAGAGCCACCAGGACCTGCCTGAGAGCTCCATTTTCCTTTGGGGTTTCCAATTCAAGACTGGAAACACACTCGTCATGGTAAGCAGCTATACTTTGATAGACCTGCAGTTGAAAACTGCCGCTGACTACCTGGAACGCTTACTGGAAGAGTGAGCAGAGCTTTAAGGGAGTGAAGTTTGAGTGAGATAATAAGAAGAGTGAAATAATTTTCTGTGAGATATATGGCTTTGCAGCTCTGTGATTCATGTTTAAAAATAATACTTTACAAAATCAATGTGATATGTACTAAATGAAAAAAAAGACAGCTTAACTTATGCATGTCAAAAGGTATGGGTAATGGACCATTAAGGTCCATTATGAATCTGAATCAAATAAAATTTATTTTCCTCATGGGTTAGTGGATGTTATCTGTCTTGGCCCACTGCCACTCAGCCTCTAACAATCTCCTAGTGAAAAAAGTGAAAAACAGAAAGCCAAAACTTTCAGTTGCAAATTTTGAAAACAAATTGATCAGGGCATCTCTTCTAGCAAGCCATATACATTCAAGAATGATGCATTTTAACACATGCAAATTCAAAGTCTTAGATCTAAGTGCAAAAAATGCATACTGATATACATACAACCTAATTTTTTGCTTGTATGATTTTGTAATTTGTTATTTAGGCAAAATTCAGACCTTTCAAATGCTATAAGAAGGTAAAATAGGTGCATTCTTCCTCTGCATTTCTCTTACCTTATTCATAAAAAGTCATATAAAATGTGTAGATTTCAAGTAGTAGAAATATCTTTTGATGATTGGTAGTAATGAAGAAAAGTCTTTGTCTTAAAGAAAGATAGTAGGAAGCAAATACAAGCCTTATGGATCTGGAGGGATTTTGTCATACTCATTAATCTTGATTTTCCCATCTACTTATGCATGTCCTCTTTGCCCTTTTCTATTGAAATGCAGGAGTTCTTTGTCTCTGAACAGGTTCAGCTTCTGTTTAAATAACTGTTTAAAAGATCAACTTCCACAAATCCATCACCTTCAAAGGAAGTGCTACAATTAGATTATTAAGTGCTGAAATTGTGTTCTGTCCCGTGAGAGATATAGAAGAAAACAAGGTCCTGCCACCTGGTTCTTACAGTCAAGAAACCTGCTCCAATATTTCCTTCAGCATCTTCCTTGAGGTTTGGAAATCCCAGATCTCTGAGACTCAGACTTACATGAGTTATTTCACAGCATCCTAAAGAGAAGAGAACTCTAGGGGAAAAACATTGTTTGTGATATGTTTAGCTAAAGAGTATCAGTTGTTTCTTTCTGTTTAAAGAGTAAGTTAATGTCTTCCCATATAATGCGGTAGAATCAAAATCCAATGAATGAAATACTACACTCCCTTCATCATAAAATATACCGTTTATTAAATAAGCATAAAAAAATAATAAAAAAGTCTACATGCAGAGCCTGTGAATACCTGAAATGCTATTAGGTAGGACTGGATTGATCTGCCCAATTGTAGTAGAGTTTATTTGTAGAACATATCTTACTACCTACACTGGCATAAGATATGCTATATTGGCACCTCATCTCCGGATTTTATTGTGATGATTACAGCTTCCAGTAGTCAAGCAAGGAAATCCATAAAAGTACTCTGAAATTGCATTTTTGAAATTCCACTCCTGCCTATAGCTATAAACTCAGAAGAACTGAAATTTCAATAAAATAACTCTGGAACATTTAATTTTCCTCTCCTCTGGATCTGCTACCTTATTATATATATATATATACAC
>CM021731.1:16943620-16972661 GCA_011075105.1 Heteronetta atricapilla
CCAGGACTGTTGATAAATGATGGTAAGCGGCTTGGCCAGCTCCTCTGCCAGTTCTCTCAGTACCCTTGGGTGGATCCCATCTGGCCCCATCGACTTGTGCACATCCAAGTGCCGTACCAGGTCACCAACCATTTCTTCGTGGATAGTGAGGGCCACATCTCTCTCCCCATCCCCTTCCACCAGTTCAGGGAACTGAGTATCCAGAGAACAACCGGTATTGCCAATAAAGGCTGAGGCGAAAAAGGCATTAAGCACCTCCCTCCACCTTTTCCTCATCTCTCGTAACTAAGTTTCCCCCCACATCCAGTAAAGGATGGAGATTCTCCTTAGTCGTCCTTTTTGTACTGATGTATTTATAAAAGCATTTTTTGTTATCTTTAACGGCAGTAGCCAGATTGAGCTCCAGATGAGCTTTGGCTTTTCTAATTTTGTCCCTGCACCGCCTCACAACATCCTTATAGTCCTCCTGAGTGGCCTGCCCAATTTTCCAAAGATTATAAACCCTCTTTTTTCTCCTAAGCTCAAGCCACAATTCTCTGTTCAGCCAGGCTGGTCTTCTTCTCCACCAGCTCATCTTTGGGCACATGGGGATAGACCGTTCCTGTGCCATTAAGATTTCCCTCTTGAAGAGCGCCCAGCCTTCCTGGACTCCTCTGCCCTTCAGAACCGCCTCCCAAGGGACTCTACCAACCAGTGTCCTCAGCAGCACAAAGTCAGCCCTCCGAAAGTCCAATACAGTGGTTTTACTGGTCCCCTTCCTGGCCTTGCCAATCACATCCTCCACCAGTCCTTCTCTGTTTGTGAAGAGAAGGTCTAGCGGGGCACCACCCCTGGTAGGCTCACTAACCAGCTGTGTCAGGAAGCTATCTTCCACGCTCTCCAGAAACCTCCTAGACTGCTTTCTCTGGGCTGTGTTGTGCTTCCAGGATACGTCTGGGAAGTTGAAGTCCCCCACGAGAACCAGCGCTGAAGATTTCGCAACTTCTGTCAGCTGCCTGTAGAACTCCTCATCCGTCTCCTCGTCCTGGTTCGGCGGTCTATAACAGACCCCAACCAGGACACTAGCCTTGTTGGCCCCACCAATCCTAACCCAAAGGGACTCGACCTTGTCATTCCCAACCTCGAATTCTACAACATCAAAAGACTCTCTAATATAGAGAGCCACACCACTTCTGTGCTGCCTGTCCCTTCTGAAGAGTTTATAGCCAGTCATTGCAGCACTCCAGTCATGAGAGTGGTCCCACCACATCTCCGTGATGGCAACCAATTCGTAGCCTGCCTGCTGCATGATGGCTTCCAGCTCCTCCTGTTTGTTACCCATGCTGCATGCATTGGTGTAGATGCACTTCAGCTGGGCCATTGCCTTATCCCCCGGCCTTGCCATTGTTCCCCCTGGCACAGCTCCAACAATCCTTGCTTCAGCCCCATCCCCCTTTTTACCTAGTTTAAAGCCCTCTCAATGAGCCCTGCCAGCTCTTGGCCCAGGATCTGTTTTCCCCTAAAAGATAGGGACCCGTCTGTGGCCATCAGGCTGGGTGTTGAGTAAAGTGCCCGATGGTCAAAAAACCCAAGATTTCTGTGTTGGCACCAGCCCCGAGCCACATGTTTAACAGGTGGGCTTTTCGTGTCTTCTCTGTACCCCTCCCTGCCACCGTAGGGATGGACAAAAACACCACCTGAACTCCCGCTCCATCCACTAACCGTCCCAGTCCCCTAAAGTCTCGTTTAATAGCCCTCAGGCTTCTCTCTTCAGTGTCATCACTACCTGCCTGGACTATCAAAAGAGGATAATAGTCAGAGGGAAGAACCAGGTTGGGAAGCTTTCTGGCAACGTCCCTGACCCTGGTCCCAGGGAGGCAGCAGACTTCCCTACGGGTGGGGTCAGGCCGACAAATAGGGCCCTCTGTTCCCCTGAGGAGAGAGTCTCCCACAACAATAACCCTTCTGTCTTTCTTCATGGAGGCAGTCCTGAGGCGTGGAGTCGACCTCCTCGCCCTAGGCATCCTCCTGGGTACACTTGCTACCTCTTACTCACCCACCGGTCTCTCAAGCTCCAGGGCCTCAAACCTGTTGTGTAAGGGCACCAGGAAAGGTGGGGCCGGAAGGGGAGGGCATCGCCTGTGATGTCGAGCAGGGACCTTTTTCCATTCCTCCTCAACTCCCAGATCCCCTCCCTCTGCCTGACGGCGACAGGGCAGGGGGTCCACCCCCACTTGGGGTGTCTCACCCTGGTACCTCTCCTTGAGGCCCTGCAGGGAGTTGCTCCACAAGTCCATCTCCCGCTCACACTCCCTGATATCCCTCAACCTCTCCACCTCCTCCTTGAGCTCCGCCACCATGCAGACCAGGTCATCCACCTGCTCACACCTCACACACTCAGTTTCTCTGCCTCCTGCCGATAGCAGGAACAGGCTCAGACACTCTCTGCATCCGGTGACCTGAACCGCTGCACTTTTTAACGGGTAGTCGGTCTGGGTGTGTACCGACTTCCTGGAGAGCGCTCCGTGCCTGGTGGCGACCATTATCGCCTAGCTAACGGTTGTCGTTGAGGAGGTGTTATGTATGGGCGGGGGAGAGCCTTGCCTGCTCGCCCTTCCTGCGCGAACTGCCGCGCTAACTGCCGCGCCACGCCCTTCTGACGCGCCACGCCCTGTTTGCCCGCCCTGTTCGCCGCGCTCCCTAGGGGCAGCTTTTGAACGGCTGGGGAGGGGGCTCTGCTGGCTGTGCCTACGCCTCGGCAGCCTCCCTCACGAGGGCTGCCGGGTCCTGGCGGCTCCCTCGAGTAGGCTCGATGCCGGAAAAATTAGCCCTGCCTGGCCCGATCCCCTGCTCCGCTGCAGAACGCGTCTGCCCCGGAGCCGATCGCCTCGGCAAATGGCCATAAATACATATACACGTGATATTAAAGCTATCCATATAATGTAGCTAAAATTCCTAAATCTCCACAAGATATATAGACTTCTACATAAAATTTCCAACATATTTTCATTCAATTATATGATACTGCCTGTCCTCACAACAACAAAAGTTTTATTGATTTTTGTTGTCATATGTACTTGTTTCTGTTAACTTCCTTTTCATGACTGATACCACTAAGAATTTCATATCAATGCATGCAAATATAATAGATACAGAGAAGAAAAAAATATAAATCATAAGATGAGTCAGTGAACAAAGAAAATGTTGGCTTGCTAGGGAGACGAAACTCAGTATTACCAGATTTAAAGTAGTGATGGGCAATGCACTGATATTACAGCAGTACTACAATTCCATTGGAATGCAGTACCAGTATCTTTAGGAGTAGGTCCTGCTGTAGTACCACAGCACCCTTGACACATCTCTGCTCTGCTTCCTGCTCCTCTGTGCTCCTGCCTCTGCCTGCCTCAGGGCTCTTACTCATGGCTTTAGAGCAAATTTGCCCTGGATCAGAGGCAACGTGGCTTCAACAGACACAACAGACACTATAAATAATTTATTTCTATTTTGTTCACAGTCTTTGTTTTTGTTTTGTTTTGTTCATAACTTTTTTATTTTCTTCTTAAGATGACATTCTGTGTTTTATAATTACCTCTGAATTGCTCTATCAGAATGAAAAATTTGCAGAATAAGCTTCTGACATTGGTAATACAAGACCTGCAAACCATTTACCCAAGCTGAAACTCTTTTACTGAAAAAGACCAGCAAATGCCTTTCTGCCTTCATGCTTCCTGCACTTGGACAGTGTCAGTGAGAGGTGAGTGATTCCAGTGAAAGACAGCTATTCCCCCAGTGCACAGCACAAAGAACGTTCTTAATCTCAAAACTGCTATGTGTACAGTAGGGGAAAGGGGAAAATACCATCAGCATAGTTTTCTCGAAGCTATAAATCCATTACTTGCAATGTTTGGTGAGGGGCTGGTAGTATAACTTTATTCCTATTACATAATAACAGCTTTAAAATCTGAGAATATGATATGCCTTGTTTTTCCTTGAACTTTTATGTTTATAAATATATGTAGCCACTGAATGTGAATGACAGTTTGAAAACTGTTATTTTTTCTTTTCATTTTAAAATATATAGAAAGATATCACATGAAGACTAAAGCCATGCATTCAGGAGTAAAAGATATTCACAAGACACCAAAATTTTTATGAGACTGACATACCGATAGTGAGAACATATAACTTCATGTCTACTTAATGTAGAATCTTTTACTTCACATGCCAGGAAAAGTAGATTAGACAGGCAATATCTGGATTAGACAGACAACTCCAGTCCAGAGTAATAGCACCTATATTCCTCCTCCTTAGTTTAATACTGATATTTTTCCTAAAGAGTCGATCATTGATGTTGACCACTGACATCTCTGTTCAGGTTGTCCTGTTATTGACAGTTCAGGAGTGTGACAACAGGTAAGAATTAAGGACATCGGTCTCCTGGATAACAGAACTTCCATCGGACCTCCCAGATTAGCTGTTTCTCTCATGCCACAGCTGACATCCACACTGTCTTTTCTAAGTTCCCTCATTTTCTTCCCCATTTTGTACACTAATTATGCATCATGTAAAAGAATTTAACACACTGAGTTGAAAAAAATGATTTCTTTTGAAAATACTTCAGAAATCTTCTGCCACTAAAGCATTATGAAAGGATAAAGGTCTGGGCTTGAAAAAGATCTGGTGAGGAAAACTAAACAAATAGTGAATTTGCATCATGTGAAGTAGATATGGTTATTTTCAAGGACAGATATGCTCTCTGAAAGGTAGGATCTTTTTAACAAAAGATGAAGGTTATTGTAAAAGTCTGATGTCAGTAGTTGATCCCTTGCCAAGCTCTTCATGTCTGCATGTCCTTATTCTGCCCACTTTATGCAACAACTTCTAAGCCTGAAGGTTAGGAACTTGCTGAAGATATTCTGTCATGAATTGTAGAAAAAAAATCAGAGATAATGATGCTGGATTGCTGCTTTTGACTTTCCTTTATGATTATTAAGTGGTGAACTTTTACTTACACTCCCTAATCTGGCATGGAAATAGAGGGTTGTAAGGGGACCAGTATCTCTCTTTGTGTTTTGGCTTCATTTCATTATCAAAACACACAACATCATATATTTAATTATTGTCAGTTGTCCTAGATAAGACTTTCCATTAGCTAACCTCAATATTTGAAGTGTTCAGGTTTATTTTTACTATGTGTCTATAGAAATACAAGGCAAGGTATATGCAGATAAAGCAAAACAAACCTTTCAATCCATAATCTTCATTAAAATTGGCTGACTTTGCAATATAATCTTTGTTCCGATGTCTAAACAACCTGTGATCCAGAAGCCCAACAACAAACTTAAATATTCAGACTTATATATATATATATATAATAGATTTGGAAGTTCACTTATAAATCTTTCTTTCTCAAAGCTAATGAATTGATAGTACATTTGGCTGTGATCAGTTGGATGACGAGTACATATCTATGTTTCCACAAACGGTGTTTCATGATCTGTTTTGTTCATATCGTATTTTTAAAAATAAAACTCACATGCAACAGTGGTCATTTTGGGAAGGCATATGATGTAGCTGATGAATCCAGAATGAATATTATGGCTTTAGTTGACTTCAGACTATAAGCTTTAGATTTTGTTCAGCCTTTGTACCTAACTCATTTTTGTACATTAATATTTTCTCAAATGACCACTTCAAATGAAGAGAGAATATTTCATAATTCTTTTATCTTTAGCTCTAAGCTTCAGTTGTAAATATTTTCCTTTTTTATGAAAAAAAAACCAAAGTTTTTATGCTTATACAACGTCATCAAACATCTTACAGTTAGGAGATATCCTTTATCTGCTGGGAGATTAGTTTGTTTTTGGGATACTGCAGAAGTGAAACATTCACTTAAAATAAACAGTACCATATTTTTTAAATGGTTCTGTGTCATTTTTTGAAAATATTATCAGTCAAGAGACACAGGTAGAAGCTTTTCTGAACAAATACATATATATGCGTATATACACATACACATATACATACATTTGCAAATTGCATTGTCACATGCATGGTATTTGTGAACTCTGGAAGGAATGTTTTGAAATCAGGTAGACAATTCTAGTGTATGTGACAATTATTTGAATGAACAACAGTGGAACCATAAGGCACCTGGTTACTGACACTTGTAAACAAAATGAATCAACTGTTGTAATTTTGCACAAATGCCTTGGGGGGTTGGAGGTTGCTTTTTCTTGTTATGTTTTAATTAATTTGGTGCTTTAAAGTAGATGATTTGGGTGCAGATACTTTTGCAAGTAGCATATAAGGAAATTAAGTACAATACAAATACGTGTAAAAGCACATTCCTATATCTAATACATCCTTCTGTCATTCTCAGGGCAAAAAGCAGTGTGGTTAACCATGTGAAAATATTGGCGTTTTCTCCTAGCAAGTGTGACGGGAAACTTAATTGCATAGAAATTGGATGGGACAAATGCTATTTCTTCAGTATTAGACTTTAACCACTACTGCAAGAAATACTGGATGCAAAGTATGGTCTTGTGTTTTCTGTAGGGGTGCTTTTGCCATAGCTTCCTTCCTTCCTTCCTTCCTTCCTTCCTTCCTCCCTTCCTTCCTCCCTTCCTCCCTTCCTCCCTTCCTCCCTACCTTTCTTCCTTCTTATGCAGGAAGATTATTAGAAAATAAAAGTGTCAGACAGTATAAGACAGGCAATTGTTTTAGACTATCTACCATGACTTTAAGTAGCCCTATTCTGAAGATTTCCTTAAAATCCATGGTACTGGTAAAGCATAGTTCAGAGAGATATAGTTTTGTGTTTACAGCAGAAAATTTACTGTGGTCCTACACATTCAAAAAGTTTCAGGTCTGAAAATGGCTCCACTGAGATGCAGTCAGAATCATTTGCAAATATTTGCCATTGGTTTCAGGAACTGATAGAAAAACATAGCATGTTGAGGCTTTAAGTACTACTTTTTGAGTCAGAAGACCAAAGGAATATTGGGAATGTTTGATTAGAGAAAGGCAGTTTTCTTTGTAGGAGGAATTTCTTATAGCTCAAGGCTTTCTCAGTGCCTTGTCTGTCTTAAGTACTGGAAACTAGAAAAGTTAAAGTGAATGGAAATGCAACTGAGGGGTAAGTCTGGGTTTGAATCAGTCACCTGGAGACAGGTAGCAGCTGGATAAACAGGTAAGCGTTGGACCGTGGGAAAGCCATGACTGGCTAGAATACAGGAAAAGGGACTAAGGAAATGAGGCAGGAAGATAATGCTGCAAGGTACCTAAATTTAATGAAGAGTTAAAGCATGGGGAGAAGTAGAATACTTAGGGAAATGGACTGAGCCAAGGAATTTCAGAAGAAGGGTGAGTAAAACTATTTATAGGAGCCAGGTGAGATGGCAAGTTTCAGAATGAAAGCAAAAGAAGGTGGAGTGTAAGAGAGGATATAGGGACAAACTTGAAGTGATTGACCAAAGAGATTGACTAAAATACATAAGTTAATAAATAAAAATATATAAAAACTGCAAGAAAGTAGTGGAGGGCAGGCTAAGAATGAGATTAAAATAATGAGGCCAGAATTTTCTTTGCAAAGGAACTTGGATTGGGATGAGAAGCCTGTAAGGGTACATTTATGGAACAGTGAAGTGAGCTGACAGGCTTTGGAGAGGAAATAAGGATCAGAAATGTGACAGAAGGCCCAAACCTGTCATCAAACCAAAGCATGTCCCATAGTTTGGACTGATGCCTGTTCTTTGGCTAGCAGCTAATATTTGTGAAACCTGGCTGTAAGGCATCCCATAACTGATCAATATAGGGCCATATAGAAGAGAAAAATTGATTCCCTTGTTTATTCTGTTAGAGCAGGTGTCAAAAATATGCATGGGTGAGCTAAAATTTTCAAAATTGTCAGTAGACTATGCAGAGGAAGATGAAATGCACTTTAATTTGTTGAATAACATACTACAGAGTTGTTGAGTTGTTTCTTTTTATTCTTGCTATATATGTTAATTTAGATTTAAGTGAAAAATATGACTTAAAAGTGAAAAATATAAACTTAAGTGTGTGAAAGGAAATGAGTGTTGTAATGCATCCCGTTTCTGTGCAACATCAACCAAGTTCCTTTTTTTTTTTTTTTTCCCATGAGTGAATGATACATTTGCTTCAGATTCTTTCTGTTTTATATGTTGATGTAGTGGGTTTACATGGCAAGGTTTTGGTAGCAGGGGGCTATAGGGGTGGCTTCTGTGAGAAGGATCTAGAAGCTGCCCCATGTTTGGTAAGGGCACCACTGCTGACCAGAGCTGAGCCAATAAGTGACGTTGTTATGCACCTCTTTGTGAGCATATTTAACACAGGAAAAAAAATACAACTCTGTGTCACACAGTAGCTGGGAGAGTGAGAGGGGTATGGAACAGCCTTGCAGGCACCAAGGTCAGTGAAGAAGGAGGGGGAGTGGTGCTCCAGGCGCCAGAGCAGAAGTCCCCTGAAGCCTGTGGTGAGGACCATGGTGAAGCAGGCTGTCCTCCTGCAGCCCATGGAGTACCACAGTGGAGCAGGGTTCCACGCTGCAGCCCGTGGAGGAGACCACAGTGGAGTAGGTGGACCTGCACCGACAGAGACTGCCTGTGGAAGACCCCTGCCAGAGCAGATTCCGGGCCGGACCTGTAACCCGTGGGGAGGAGCCCACGCAGGAGCAGGTGACCTGGCATGAGCTGCTGCCTGTGGGGGATCCAGGTTGGAGCAGTTTGCTCCTGAGGGATGGACCCCATGGTACGGACCCATATCTGGAGTAGTTCTTGGAGAGCTGCTGCCTATGGGCAGCCCACGCTGGATCAGTTCACCAAGGACTGTATCCTGTGGGAGGGACCCCACAGCACAGGGAACGAGAGTGACGGAGAAGGAGTGGTGCAGAAGAAGCGCTGTAGACCATAACCCCCATTCCCCCGTTCCCCTGCGCTGCTCAGGAGGAGGAGGTGAAAGAGGGTAGATGGGGGGGGTGGGGGGGGGAAGGTGCTTTTGGTTTATTTCCTTTGCTTCTCACTTCTCTAGCTTGTTAGTAATAGGCAATAAATCTTACTGTCTCCCTATGCTGAGTCTGTTTTGCCCATCACAATAATTACTGCACGATCTCCTCGTCCTTATCTCAACCCTTGAGCCCCTTTCATTGTATTTTCTCCCCACTCCTCCTTGAGGAGGGGGAGTGAGAGAGTGGTTGTGGTGGAGCATGGCCGCCCACCCAACTAAAACCACCACATATGTAAAGTAGTCTAGCTCTGAAGATGATCTCAGTACAAATGTATTGTTACTAGGCTGGTAAACAGAATTTCTTTCTAATCAGAAATTTCATATATACAAAACCAAATATAATACTGGGCAAGGAATTGAAACCACTGAAAATATATTTGTGTCAGGCTTTGAGGCTTTTGTTCTTGTTCATGAGACAGTCACCTGTCTCCCTATTAGATGGGTTCAACAGTTAAATGATTGCCCAGCTTTCTCCCATACCTTCCAATTTACAGTAAATTTACAATTTACAGGTTTTTGAGGAGGGCAGCTAGGATGCTGGGTCTCCAAACAGGTGGTCTCTGTGAAAGCTCAGTAACTCAGAAATTAAAGTTTTCAGGAAGTCAAGGCAGCTGGAAAATCCAAAGATCCAACTAGCCTGAAGAGATGGGCAATATGGCCATTTACCAGATGGGCAGACTGTGAAGAATAGGGAAGAGGTACTAGGAAACTGTCCAAGTAGGAAATACAGGCATGCTGCCAATGCAGTGCGCCTTTGAATCCGAGAGCCTTAAAGAATCAGATGGTATTGTAAGTGGTTCCATGGCAGAAAGCTTGATAATTTGGCTGTCCCTCCTGAATTAGTCATTTTTATTGAAAACCATGACCAAACACTGAAATTTGTTTTGTAATCATACCAATGAGGACCTTGTGGACTGTCTCATCCACTGCTCGGATATCTGTCAAATCTGTTGCAGGATCAGACTTTTTGAGGCAGTATAGTTCCAGATATTGAAAAAAAAAAAAAAAAAAAAAAAAAGTTTCCTTGGCAAGCTGAACCAGAAACAGAGAAATAAGGAAAACAAACAAACAAACAAACAAACAAAAACAGAGGAAGGAAGGAGTAAGAACAGAAAGCCAGTTCTAACAGCTAGTGTTATGTATGTAGAAATTAGCTAAATTTCATCAACTAGTTTATTTTCCTAGCCCAGTCCATTCAGGATGCCTGATAGAATATGAAGAGCAAAGCTCAAATACAGATGTATCCAACCCTGAAGTCATAGGAATTGGTGCTCTGGAAATAGCAGAAATTATATTGTCACATCAATGCCCCTTTGGAGACTCACAAATCAACAATACATAAGAAGTGATATTCTGCTCTTATGAACTTAAATAAATAAAATACCTGTAGAAATTCAGCTAGAAAAATCTCTTCCAGAAGTGTTTCAGCTCCTTCCTATACTGTATAACATATATAGTATAGATAGTTTATTGGAATTCTTTTGTTGCAATTAATTTGAATATATGCATTTTTTATTTATTTATTTTTTTTCTCTCAGTCTTTTGCTCATAGACAATTTTAAGTAACAGGCTGAACCATCATTGACACTGTGAGCTGGTATTTGTTACTTTGAACAACTTAGCACACAGTCTTTTGCACAATCCTTCTCTATGAGCAAAATGAAGTTTTTAAGTGTATCAGCTGTAACAACTGATATGTGAGCAAGAGATCAAGCTGTAACAACTGATATGTGAGCAAGAGATCAAGTAGATGACTCCAGGGCAGTTACAGTTCACCAAGCATTGTTCATTTCTTCTTCAGACTCATCTAAGTCATCTCCTTCCCTATCACTCCCGCATATAATACAGTCCCTGATACATTTTTATAGACAGGCTGCCCTTTCCAGCACTGGTTTGAGGAAAACAAAATATGGCAAAACAAACAAACATAACCCTATTGGAATGAGTGGGTGAAAGAAATGGATCACCTGAAATGGCTGTTGTTGTTGTTGTTGTTGTTTTGTTTCATTAGAATAATTTCCATACAATGAAACTGCCGGAAGTTCAAAATGGCGGACAGACTATATTTTTAATATTCAGGCCAAAGGTGACTGATTAAATCCTGAATAAAAACTGTCCATCAAAAAACAGGATAACAAATATGTTTTCTTTCCCCATCTCTTCCTTCCACTCTGTTTTCTGTCTCTTAGGTTGTAGTAGGTTTAAGTGGAAAAGTTTTGGTAGTGGAGAGCTGCAGGGGTAGCTTCTAAGAGCAGAATCCAGAAGCTGCCCCCTGTTAAATAAGGGCCGGTTTCAGCTGGCTCCAAAGGGACCCACTGCTGCCTAGAGCTGGCCAATAAGTGATGTTATTTGCACCTCTGTGAAAGCTTGTTTAAGAAAGGGGAAAAAAATATGGTGCTCAACAGCAGCTGGGAGAGTGAGGAGTGAGACCTAGCTTTGCAGCCCCCAACGTCAGTGCAGAAGGAGGGCAGGAGGTGCTCCAGGCACACAGCAGAAGTTCCCCTGTGGCCTGTGGAGAGTCCTCTGGTGGAGCAGGCTGTCCCCCTGCAGCCCATGGGTCCCACAGGGAGCAGATCTCCACACTGCAGCCCCTGGAGGAGCCCCTGGTGGAGCAGGTGGATGTGGCCTGGAGGAGGCTGCGGCCCATGGAGAGCCCCCACAGGAGCAGGCCCCAGGCTGGAGATGCGGCCTGTGGAGAGGAGCCTGTGCAGGAGCAGGGGGTCTGGTGGGAGCTGCTGCCCATGGTGGCAGCTGGAGACCCGTGCTGGAGTAGTTTGCTCCTGACGGATGGACCCCATGGTGTGGACCTATGTGGGAGCAGATCTTGAAGAGCTGCTGCCTGTGGGAAGCCCATGCAGGATCAGTTTGGGAAGGATGGTATCCTGTGGGAGGGACCCCATGAGGAGCAGAGGCAAAGAGTGACCATGAAAAAGAAGTGGAGGCAAAGCATTAGGGACTGACCTCAGTCCCCATTCCTCCATCCCCCTGCACCACTTGGGAAGGGTGGATGTGGGGCAGAAGAGCGTGGATTGGGGAAAGGTGTTTTTAATGTATTTCCTTTGTTTCTCACTTCTCTAGCTTGTTAATGATAGGCAATAAATTTTACTAATCTCCCTATGATGAGTCTGTTTTGCTTGTCACAATAATTTTTTAATGGTCTCTCTGTCCTTATCTCAACCCTTGTGCCTTTTTCATTGTATGTTTTCCCCCTTTCCCTTTGAGGAACGGGACTCAGAGAGAGGTTGTGGTGGAGCTCAGCTGCCCACCTGAGTAAAACCACTACGTAGCTGAGGTGGTGTGCTACTGAAACTCTTTAAAAATACTGCTTTTGCTTTAATGATGATATTTTCCATCTCAGTGCTGTGTGTCTGCTTCTGTGTTAGTCCCTTCTGTGCATGTTGCACCTTGTCAGTATAATTAAACATTACAAATGTCCATTGCAATATATGCTGGATGAGAGTACTCCCTGCAACAGTGCCAGATATGATCCTCCAGTTCGTATCACTATACTTAATGCACAGACCTTTCAACTGCCAGCACAACTGAATGTATCATTGCCCTCATTCACCACCATGCCATATCCAAATCTTTTGTTTCCTTTGGCCAGCTTTCATGCTTTTTTTCTGTTTATTTGTTTTGTTTGTTAGTCTTGTTTTTGTTGTTTTGTTTGTTTGGCTTGGTTTCTCACATGGATCTGGTTGTTCTGTAGTAAGTCCTACCTTTTTCTCTAACATCAGAAACAGTCCTCTCAATAAAAGGCAGTTAGTACTTTCTGGAAATGAATGAGGTACAACCTCAGAAGGTCACACACATTTTAGGAAGACTGAGTTGTCAAGAAGGTGGGAAACTGAAACAATTACTTTCACTAGACCAGAATTTCTTTTTAGCGATTTAGAATGGTGATTACATTTTCATAGTGGGCTGCAATTTTGTCTTTCCTTTCTAGGAGACTGAAGTAGCCTCAGTAGCTTTTGAGGAACTTTTAATATGAACATTACAGATCCATCCCCTCCCATTGCAGAAAAAACTGGCTTGCAGGCTTCATGCTCATAGAGAGGAGAAACAATAAGAAAATGCATCACCTACTGCTGCTAGTTTTAATAGTTTTGGTTGTTGAAGTGAGACTGTAGTTTGAATAGCTGAGACGTGCTTACATCTAAACTTAATGAACTGCTACTGTTTTTTTAGCTCTCTTTCCTTAAGTGCTACTTATCTGAAACAATCCTGTTTAAGTGATGAGACAGGAAGTAATTGATCAAATACACTGTTCAGAACAGATATCTGATATTTTGGACTTTAAAACAATTGCGAAACCAAAGCGATGTTTCTAACTAATGCTTTTCTGTAGCTAAAGAAAGAATAATTCCGAAATGGAGAGTAGAGGGGAACAGGAAAAAGTTACATTCTCCTGTAAGAGTTCTTGGATATAACCTTGATGAAAGATAGGGTTGGATATTTTAATCTCATTTCATGATCTATCTGTCAATATAACTGTATCCAATAGTCACAAAGATTGTGCCTTTCTGCTATAATAGATATTGTAGTGCTACTTTGTGGATTGGCTTCTGTCAGAGGGTTTTTCTTTTGAAAAGACAGTACTACAGCTTCTGAGCAGCTCATACTGCTCAGGAGTTCTCTCCTGCTATCAGTAACTCTTTTCTAAAATAATTATTTTGAGGAAAACGGGTTGTAATTTACATAAAAACAGATTGCAATTGCACTGCAGGTGTCATTTGCTTATGAGAGAGAACCTTACACCTGCAATCACTTAGAAGGTGATTTGCCTAGATTAAAGAGCAAAGACAAAACTTTGGAGCTCAAAAGCTTTAACTGTGTAAAGCCTTGTATAGTTAACTATTAAAATAAAATAAGTGAGGAAGAGGGTTAAGTAATGGGTGTCCTGAGTAAGTAAGATTCCTTGCCATGAAAAGGTAAGCTCTGCCCTTTCCAGAGTGTGCAGCTCACTTAGTCTTTAAAAAGAATGATTTACAAGTGAGAATAAGTTAAATAAAAACTATCCTATCCATTCTGCACTATTAAATCAGACTTGTATTTCACCAGATACCTTCATCTACCAGTACAAACATGAAGATATTGAGACATAATTCACATTTTTGAGCCAATGTTTCTTTGTCTAGGCCCTGAAAGTTCAGGTAGGCTTCCTTCTCATGTCTATCTGTTTTTATCTCCTTGTCATTGTTTCTCATATGCTGAGGCTCTTGAAAATAAATTCAGGCCTGTGGTGTGTAGTTTCAGGTCCCTAGTTTCATAGTCCCTAGTGTCAGTATGGTTCCATGCAAAAACCCAGCAGCTAACAAGCTGGGTTAAAACCAGGAATAGAAAGCAGTGGATAACTTAAGCACTTACGCTGCAGGGGATTTATTTATTATTATTATTATTTTATTTTTATTTTATTTTATTTTTTTTTTTCCAGGAGCCCATGGTAGGGGAAGATAAGCTGATACTTGGCATTCATAGGTGCTGTGAATAAATATAGTTGGTGATCTAAAAATGGGAGCTTCTCCATGGCTGCTCAGCCATACCACGTGGCCTGAGGTTCTACAGACCCCTGCTGCAGTTCCTCAGCTGATTTCAGTCCCCTTGTGCAGTCCTAAGAGAAGGTAAAAGCAGCAAATTGTTATTTTTCCTGTTAGTTAAAAAAATATATTATGTTTATAAATCTTTCTCCACTAATAGCTCTTAAACTACTTCAGCAGAACTTGTCAAACACCAGGTACAACTTGTACCCTTTTCAGACAGTAGGTATATATGAATTTTTACCAAAAAAAAAAAGTGCTTTTCTAATTAGTTACCATGTTATCACATAGCATACAGGGGACACAGTCACAGCTGCAACACAACAAAACAGAAAAGGAACATGGATTTCCACAGCAGATAGAAGATATCCCAAATGATGACTGAAATGTTTTTTGTTTGTAACACAAAGATCACTAATACTCCTTGGAATTTAGAGACCTGCTCTTTTACTGTATTAAATTATTTTCCATCATAACCTTCATGCATTTTGTAGAATGCAGAATGTTGTGAAAAATGTTAGTCTTCCATCTGTATTAGGCAGATACTCTGTTCTGTAAATGTAAACACTGATATTTACTCAACAGAAAAAAGCAGGTTCAGTAATATGCAGTCTGAGATAAAATATAAATCTTGATGGTTTTCAGGACATGAAAACAGCGTGTGTTGAATATGTCCACAAGAAATATTTGAAAATATCTCTCTATGGTTCATGAATATTTTGAGAGGAAAACAACAAAGCTGTTATTCTGAGAGACTGTCTTCTAGGCTTGATGTGTCTTTGTACTGGGAAACCTTGGGGTGCATTACTGGGAGTCAATAATCAATCTCTGTCGGTTCAGGTCCTCTGTCTATTTATCACTAACATGCTTATTACTGTAAGACCTGAATACAGACTGGGAAAAGCAAACGGTTAATTGGAAAACTTGGGCTGATACAAAGTTACCTAAAATATTGGAAGGTCCAAAGCAGAAGGGCTAAAACATGTAGCCTGTGCATGTTAAAGCTACATATGTTGTGCAGCTGGTAATTGGCAAAAATAGTACAGCTCAATTTTCCTCTTTCTCCAGTTCCCCTGATGTTGTAAGACTATATTTGCATTTACAACTGGTTCTATAAGAAATTCTCTCTATCACTTTCTGGTTATTGTTAGCAGAATGACTACATGAAGGTTTTTTTCCAAGGTGTGCTGTTGGCAGGTGCTGTGATACGGCCAAGTAGTGACTCTCCACTGGCACCTTGGAAGAATCATCTCATGCAGCTTGTGTACCTAGACTCCTTACTTGGGGTTTGGGGACAAATTTGGGGTAACTGGCATGCGCATGACCAGGAGGATGCACTATTCACATTACACATGAAGTAGCCTTACAGATGCCTTTGAGAAAAATGTTCCTTCAAGACTGTAAGCTTTGCTATGCTAGCTAGGATACTGTCATTGATGCTCAAATAGACAGACAATATTTGTGGCTGGGGAGTGTGGTGACCATGAAATGTCCTCAGGATGAGTCAACAATGCAGAGCAGATGCAACTACAGGCAGCTGCAGTGCAGGAACATCTCTGGAGGACACCATAATCTGTATTTATGATCTAGCTACTTAATGCACTGCATTTTGTTAATGCAGTAGTCAACATTATACATCACTGGAGTTTGCTAGCTCATCAGGTGACTGCTTTTAAAAATCCAAAGCAAAAATATATATGTTGGTATTTAGTGTTACATTGTGTTTTCTTGCTGCTAATTGTCCTTGTGCTCTGGTCACTATTTTACATACATTTACATACTGTTAGAAAGCCCTAGACTCATAGTGAATAAAGAACAATAAAAAGGCTATTTGGTGGCACGATAAATTTTGACAGAAAACTCTGAGGCTGTATTTTAGTATGTTTGGCTCTTATTTCCACAGTCCATGGGATCCATTCCTCCTGTTATACAAAGATAATTCAGATTAAGAATATATTTTCAAATTAGGTCTCTGGAAATAGAAGGAAAGGGGAGGAAGGAAGAAAAGGAAACCTTAAAATCTACTTCTGACAGCCCGTAATTCAGTAATCATATTCCAAATTCTTAGATAAATCCAATAGAACTGGAAATTGTATTGGGCATATCCATATATTTCTGTCACTTTCTGTCCGTTTTTGTTTTATATCTGTGTTATACTGCTTATCAAGATTATGATTGTGATGTTCTTTCTTTATTACTTGGTGGTCTAAGCTTTGAAGTCTATATAGCTTTCATGTATTAAACAATAAGTTTAACTATAACAACCTCATTTAATTCCCCTATAAAACTGATGTTTCCTGATGCTTGTTCACTGACGTGTATTATAAATATAGCATCCATAAATTTTAGAATTTAGTCCCATGTGGTCTGTACAAAATAATAATAAAAGCCTATATAGCAAGGAGTAATAGGAAAGGATTCACCGTGCCAGTAGTAACTCAGAGTTTAATTCTGTATTACAAATAAAAAAAGTAACATTCAAAAATGTCTTGAAACACATCATTTCCCAAAATTACATTTGCAGTATGACTTATTGCTAAATTACTTCTTTAGCTGTTACTTAAGGATCAGGCAGTTGCTGGAAGAACATACACATAGAGGGAATGTTAATGAGAAATAAGACCTCTGTCAGTACATGTATGAGTCATGGACCTGTATGTGAAGCAGTAAACAATTATCCTCTTCACATACCACATACATAGAAACAGTTATGTGTCCCACAGCTGACAGTGAGTAGTCCTGCTATAGAGATTATAATGAACAGATGGCATAGCCTAACATGAAACAAGGAGGAGAAAAAGAGATTTTTTTTTTTTTTTTTTTTTTTTTTTTTTTTTTTTTTTTTTTTTTTCTGGAACAACCTTTATATATTACAGACTGTTGCCAGCTTTCCTCAGGTATTGGACCTAAATAAAAGCCTAGGGTTGTGTTTCATTCTGTTGTAGTCTGTTGATCTCTTCTAGCTTCCAGGTATCTACTTCTAATAACAATAATGACAAGGCACAGTTTCTGATTAACACTAATAATGTGATTATTAGCAGGCACTGTGGCAATATAAATGTGGTAGGTTTACTTCTTTTTTTTTTTTTTTTGATTTAGACGTAGTCTTGATCTTGTTCCACCTCAGCCATTCAGGCATTGACCTTTCCTTACTAGCTTCCTCATGGGATTTATGTGGGGCTTTTCCCACTTTTCATCTATGGTCCTTATTGTTTGTCTCTCTTTCATAATATACTTTCTACACTCACGTTGCTTTTTTGTACAATCAGTGACTAAAATAATGATGTGTTGAAAGGGGAGAAGCTGATATCCTTCTTGCTCACTGAATGTTGAAGTATAAAATTAAAAATAAAGGGTATAGAGGGAACGGAGGAAACACTGAGAGATTATTGTTTTTCTGTATAGGTATTACTGCCTACCCAATGTCATTATACAAAATTACAGGGAAAGGAAATGAAAGGAAAGGTAAGGGAAGGGAAGGAAATGAAAGGGGAGGGAAGGGAAAGGAAAGGAAAGGAAAGGAAAGGAAAGGAAAGGAAAGGAAAGGAAAGGAAAGGAAAGGAGAGAAGAGAAAAGAAGAGAAGACAAGACAAGAGAAAAGAAAAGGAAAAGAAAAGAGAAAAGAAAAAAGAAAGGAAAAGAGAAAAGAGAAAAGAAAAAAGAAATGAAAAGAAAAAAGAAAAGAAGAGAAGAGAAAAGGAAAGAAAAGAAAAGAAAAGAAGAAAGAAAAAAGAAGAGAAAAAAAAAGAAAAGAAGAGAAGAGAAAAGAAAAAATAAGTTTAGGATTCAGAAAGTTAAATTAGCTGGAATTAGGTGCACCTCAGGACAAGGTTTACACCAATTTTCAGTGCAATTTATATTAGGTGCTCAAATATAGCACTGAGAGCTGAAATGATGGATAGATTAACTGACTGATAGATATGAAAAATCAGAAAATTAGTTTAAATTTCAGAATTTAAATAATTTAAACATGACAAGCATGGCATAGGAATGCATTATTTATTTAGCTCATTTACTTTAGTTTTTATTATTAAAAAAAATAAAAATGCCAGCAGGTATTGGAAATTTAATTTTAGGTATCTCATTTGATGTAGAATACAAGAAAATCAAGTTCGCGTTTGATGATACAGTAGAAGCAAACCCAGAGCTGTAAGAAAACAAAGGTTCTGTTTGCAGAATTCGGGCCTGATTCTGAAAACATGTGGTCCCAGTTTAAGAAAGCTTTAAAAAAAATGAGTTATTAAAGTGACAGACTCAATTTTAACAGCCAGCATTTCCAGATCCAGAAGGTAATATGTTCAGAAGAATCTAAAGATGAAGTGAAGGAGATTTCATGAAGCAATTTATACCTTTAAACAAACAAACAACAACAACAAAAATCAGTATGAATACTTAACTTATGCCAGAAAATATTCAATTAAGTCTCACATTGTTGCTCTAATATATATATATATATTTTTCTAATGCAAAGATAGTGCTTTATTCAGACTTGGATAAGAGGTCATTGTATTATCTGCTTCAAGATAAGATGGATTTCTTGATAGGCTCTTCATTTTAAAACATTAACCAAATTCAGAAATAAAGTGTCTAGGTGCACTATTCACAATGCTATGAAAGTACAGAAAATTGTTATGCTTCAACTGTGATTCACTGCCAATCATTACTGTTCATAGAATTTCATAATATGTAAAGACAATTTTGGTAGGCTCATTACTATTGCAGATGGATTATCTTTGAACAGGATGACTTGCAGAAAAAGGGCAAACATCTATTATATTTATTACTTGGTTATATCTGTCCAGATGGAAGATGTTTACTCTGGCTTTGTAAAAAAAAAAAAATTAAAAAAAAAAAAATTGCATTTTTTTGACTTCATTTTTTCGTTTGGAATTCTTCATATTTCTGACACGATACATGTTTCTTTAACTGTTGATTTAATACTACCATTCATCAATGGGTCTAAGTCTCCAGAGGGCCATTTTATGTAATAGTTCCAAGTGAACCTTTGTGTTGAACTGCAGTTTGAAGCTCAATGCACAGTGAAACACTCTGGGCCTAGAAATAATCCCTAAAACAGTTTCAGGAAATTGTATCTTCACAAAGATGTGAGATCCTTCAAGCTTGCTGAGTCCAAAGGGATCTTACAAATCTCTGCTTGCTCTTTTGTTTCCTTGCTTTCCTCCTTCCTTTCCTTCCCACTTCTCAACTTTCTCCTCTCACCCCTCCTTCTCTGCTCTCCTGTCCTCTTGTTATTCTGTGAGGTTTTATGTCACATACATGCCAGTCCCTGAGGCATGCAGAGGTTTTTATTTCTGCACATTAAGACTCTAGTCCCACAGGACTCCACAAAATACTTTGTTCTTTATATTGTTTAAAGAAAATTCCATACTTTTTCCTAGTGGAACTGAGGGCCACTTTCTGTTGTACGATCTCTGCAGAGACTATTCGATGTTATCTGTCTTATCTATCTCTCTTAGAGTCTTTAACTCTGAATTCTTAAACATCTTTAACAGTACAGGGACCTTCACATTCAGGGAAGGAGTATAAATGAAGGTACATACTGTTTTGTTTGAAGGCATGAAGGTACATACTGTTCTGTTTGGCTTCATAGATGACCATCATGCCAAGAAAATCTTTTCCTCTGGTAGTCAGTCAGAAGAACTTCGTCTGATGAAGATGCCTTGGATTGTGAAGCTCTGGTTTGGTTCTATGAAATATTAATGTTTTCTGTAGTAGAAACCAAGAGACTTGGAATCAAGTATTTCACAATGCATTAACGCCTGTGGAATGCTACTTACTACATGTTTATTACTGCACTAAACTCTGTTTTGTCTGTTCAATATATCTTTCTGCTAAGTCAGGTTTCACAAGATGACCTTTTACTTGAAATAGAAACTATATGCATAAAGAGGAAAAATCAAATCACAGACTTCACCTGTAGCCTATATATCATCCCATTTCCTTTTCCTATCGTGTTTTCTAGAGAAGTAATGCTGCACAAGAAATGGAGAAGATAACCTGCAAGAGACCTGATATTTTGACGTTTTTACTGATGTGAACAAATGATTTCTACAAAGTAGGGTACAAAAGATGCTATGGAGATAACTGAATAAAGTTAATCATAAAATTATAATAAACATGCCTTCAGCCAGTTTGAACATTGGAACTTCAGATCATTTGGTTAAAGAGTGGATAAATATTTGATCATTTATGAGCTAGTCAGGCATAATGCATAAGCCAAGGCATGAAATTCTGGAGATTTTGAATATTGAGTTACAGTGGAAATAATGTTTGGAATATCAGAGATTAAGAGATGAACTCTAAATATGATTTATCAGAGTTGTTTTTGTGACTATGAAAGATCTTCATAATAGTAACAATCAAAATATGAAAGAAATGTAGAATAGAATAAAGGATTCATTTTGTTTTTTTAAAAAGCTGTATTATTTAAAAAATAAATAAAAATAGTGGTAACGTTTGCTGGCAAACCAACAAACAATCCCCTCCTACCAAAATGAATACACATATATATAAATACATATAAATCCTGATCAGGAAATAGGACTCATTTGTTCTTGGACTGCATACTTTGACGTACTTTCATCATCTTTGATGACAGTATTTTTCATTTCCCTGTTTGGCTGGCAGAAGGACAATGGAATGGAACAGCTATGACTCTAACTGCAACTATTCAATGAGAAAATGAACTTAAAATTTTCCCAACTTTTGAATAAATAAATATGAAAATAGTTTTCACTACTTTGTTGATCTAGTTAAATATTGTATTGTTGATCTAGTTAAATATTGTATAGATGGAAAGACTGGCAGATGTTCTGTATGTCTTTTTTTCTTCTTCTTCTTCCCCCTCCCGTTCTCCCAATTTGGCCCTTACAGGGTTTCTTAAGTATTTTGGAGGTTAATAGACTGATCCAGCTGTTTGTATCTATAGCAATTCATGGATACAATAATATAATAACCCTTACAATAAAAGCTGAAGGAGATGCTAGAAATGTCTTCAGTATAAAAGTAAATCCCCAAAGAAAACAGATGCTGGTTAAATATGTCCTGGTAAATTATTTTTTAAAACCTGGGACAATTAGCAATAAAAATGTGGCCATCAAAATCTTTTAACTTGTGCAAGCAAAATTTATGCTGCAATAATTCAGCCCATATCATACAATGCTGTCCATTTCTAAACAAAATTTGAAGCACACAATTTGATTATTTTGCTTTTAAAACACCCAGCAGAGCTAGAGAATGATATATTGTTGTTAATGGACATCTAATAATATTCCAGACAGCCCCACATACTGTGATTGCCATTAAGAGACCAACATTTGCACTGAGCAGGATATATCTCAGAAGAAAGGATATGTTGGGTAAATGTTGGCTCTGCTAGGTAATTAATCAGCATGACTGTAATTTTCAGCAGTAACAAACAAAGGGACAATACAAATTCTTCAGAATGAAGATTAAAAAAATAATATTGTTTTCTTTGGCAAATCATGTTTTAAGTCCTGTATACACTGTATACTCTACAAAAGATCTTATTTACTTATTGTCATCTGTCAGATACATTTTCACTGACGTTAAGACTACTTAAGAGGAGACTCTTTGATGTGCTTGAAATCTTTACAAGACATGGTAATTTCACAAGTCACTTTTGTCATACCTCAAAAGAAATGTTTAAATGTTTTGTATTAAAGAGCTTAACAAAAAAAAAAAAAAAAAAAAAAAAAAAAAAAAAAGTAAGGCAGAAATAAGTCCATGGGGAAAATCCACAGACAAATCCAAATACATGCAAAGAAAAGGTAAACAGTCCATGTTGGTGGGAGTCCTCTCACCAAGCTTTAGCCATGAGGAAGTCCAGCATCAAACAGTTGGCTGGACGACAAATTTACCAATTGGAAAAAGAGTGGCACTTCTGGTAAAACAACTAATTCCAACTAGCTTAGAAGTGTCTCCTAGTGAAGTTTTGTGAAATCTAGAGTTTCTGTCTCACCTATAGAGCAGAATATTTGATATGCTTATTTAATTTCTAAGATGCTTCAAAGAATAACTACATAAAACCAATCTGATTAATCATAATAATATTAAGTATAAAAAATCACTTTTTATTTCTCCTGTCAATCAAGTGGTAGGTAGCTGTATTTTTAAAATTGCTTCCCATTGTTCTGCAGTTTTTTTCACAAACACTAAGAAGGTTCTCCATATCTCAGGATACTGACGGTGATTAGATATCAACAAACTAGGACTCCTATATCCATATTATCAGTTGCCCTTTCCATTAAAGAAAAAACATACATAACCGCTAACAAAAATCAAGATCCAGTCCACAAGTTCTTCCCTTGCCCAGAACATTTATTTCACACTTCCTGTGCACACTGGCATAACTCTGAACCTTCGTGGAGTCTAGAAATATAAACACACAAGAAGTCTTCAGAGTGCACATTGCAAACAAAATGAAAAATCCACATTAAGTGAACTCATGAAGAAGTGTAATTTATATTTTTAATAAAACATTATTAATGGCATTTGTAGAAATAGCAAGAATCCAGCAACAATGTGAAAGACTGCAGTTATGACAGCAAAAAATTCTTGTTGACCAACACAACTTGAAACACTTTCACCCCTTGTCAATAACATGAGCAAGTCATGTTCACCCCTTATCAATAACATGAGTATTTTGCAAACAAGATATTCATATGTTACCCCCTACTACTTGACTAATTATGTAGCTGATGCTATTTGCTGTCATTAGAAAAATCCTCATTATCCCTTTCATGATATGTCATGGAAGTTAGTAAATGCACAAATACAAGACAGCTCTGACCAATAAAAATAGAGGAAGGAGAGCAAGAAAAATAAGCATGGTTTTCTTATTTACTCATTTTTTATTTGTATTTCAGTTGTCAGTTCAATTCCAGTTGTACCTAACAGTCTTTGAAAAGCCTCCTTTTACATAATTCATAAGGGAGTGTTCCTGCCCAAAAGAGTTTACTGTATAACTAAAGAAGGATAGGAGAAAAAAAAAAGGGGGGGGGGGGTGAAGTAACATATTTCTTGTTATGACACATATCTAGAGAAATTGAAAATAACATTCCAGCCTTGCAATTGCCTATTCAATTTTCCAGGGACCCTGTAGGCCGGAGTGTTTATTATTCTTCAGGATTGTATCCAGTCAAACCAGGAGATCTAAAAAACCTAATTGTTATCAGTTTCAGATGTGCTTCTTTATCTTCTTTAATATCACAAAGCACTGGTGTAGATGACTTGGTCATTACTGTTCTTCTGTAACTACATGAACATGAAATAACATATGGTAGTGGGATGAGATATATACATCCTGTAATACCCTTATAATACTTATAGAAAAGTCAGCCAAATCCTCTTAAGAACAGAAAAGCAATGGCTGAAATTTGCATTCCTCAGCTTTGTTTAAATGACTGGAACATTTATAGAACATTGTCAAATGTGGAAACTTCAGTTACCAGCTATCAGGAATTTAAAACAAAGAATCATAGAATAATTTAAGTTGGAAAACACCTCCAAGATCATCAAGTCTAACTGTTAACCTAGCACTGTGAAGTCTACCATTAAATCATGTCACTAATAACTATTTACTGGTTATATATATATATATATATACACATGTCAGTCTCACGTCAGTGCCTGGTAAAATCATGGAGAAGATGGTTCTCAAACTTATTGAGGCGCACCTGGGGGACAAAGCAGTCATTGGTCCCAGCCAGCATGGGTTTGTGAAGGGTAGGTCCTGCCTAACTAACCTGATTTCCTTTTATGATAAGATCACCCGTATGGTGGACCAAGGGAAACCAGCTGATGTGATTTTTTTGGACTTCAGCAAGGCATTTGACACGGTTTCCCATAGGATCCTACTGGACAAAATGTCCACCATACAGCTAAATAAAAACATCATCCGATGGGTGAGCAATTGGCTAACGGGCAGGGCCCCAAGGGTTATGGTGAATGGGGCTGCGTCAGGCTGGCGGGCGGTCACCAGTGGGGTCCCTCAAGGCTCCATTTTAGGGCCGGTACTTTTCAATATTTTTATAAACGATCTGGATGTAGGAATAGAAGGTATTTTGAGCAAGTTTGCTGATGACACCAAACTTGGAGGAGTTGTGGACTCGGATGAGGGTGGAAAGGCCTTGCAGAGGGATCTGGATAGGTTGGAGAGCTGGGCGATCACCAACCGCATGAAGTTCAATAAGAGTAAGTGCCGGGTCCTGCACCTGGGACGGGGAAACCCTGGCTGCACGTACAGACTGGGCGATGAGACGCTGGAGAGCAGCCTAGAAGAGAGGGATCTGGGGGTCGTGGTAGACAGCAAGTTGAATATGAGCCAGCAGTGTGCCCTGGCAGCCAGGAGGGCCAACCGTGTCCTGGGGTGCATCAAGCACGGCATCGCTAGTAGGTCGAGGGAGGTGATTGTCCCGCTCTACTCTGCGCTGGTGCGGCCTCACCTCGAGTACTGTGTGCAGTTCTGGGCACCACAGTATAAAAAGGACGTGAAACTGTTGGAGAGTGTCCAGAGGAGGGCTACGAAGATGGTGAAAGGCCTGGAGGGGAAGACGTACGAGGAACGGCTGAGGGCACTGGGCCTGTTCAGCCTGGAGAAGAGGAGGCTGAGGGGAGACCTTATCGCAGTCTACAACTTCCTCGTAAGAGGGTGTCGAGAGGCAGGAGACCTTTTCTCCATTGACACCAGCGACAGGACCCGCGGGAACGGGGTTAAGCTGAGGCAGGGGAAGTTTAGGCTTGACATCAGGAGGGGGTTCTTCACTGGGAGAGTGGTTGCACACTGGAACAGACTCCCCAGGGAAGTGGTCACTGCACCGAGCCTGACTGAGTTTAAGAAGCGATTGGACTGTGCACTTAGTCACATGGTCTGAACTTCCGGGTAGACCTGTGCGGTGTCAAGAGTTGGACTTGATGATCCTTAAGGGTCCCTTCCAACTCAGGATATTCTATGATTCTATGATTCTATGATTCTATATATATATATATATGTACAAAATGTTTTCTATAGAGAAGCACTCTTTATTTTTGTTCAAGGAATAATGTGTTTGTTAGATTTCATTAAAATGTCATATATATAATGAAAGACTAAATCTTGCACATGTGAACATCTTTATTCCTATGTCAGTGACTGAACAGAACACAAATAGACTTCAGTATAGTATTTCCTGTTACAAAGGTAGTACTCTTGCTCTCACCAGGACACTGCATATCAAGTAAGTGCCTACCCTGAGATATCCCAATCGTGAAAATCAAAAATATCAAGCAGTAACTAGTCCTAATCTATTAAAAGACATCATCTGTATTCACATACTTCATGTATTTTCACATATTTCACATATGGGAGAAAGAGAGGCCGCACTACAAAAGCATAAAATCATATTATACAAACACTATTCCCTTTCTGACTTGTAGGATAATTGACTTACAGTAAGATGGCAATCTTTGATTTGGTATAACTTGTTCCTAAGAAAAAGCTTCACAGATCCTAGAAATAACAGATTTGAATTCACATCCTGAATCCATGCTGGTGCATTTTATATTGATAAGTAATAAGCAAAAATGCTTTTTGAATAACAAAAGGTACAATTACATTTTGATAGGTATTCACAGTTTTTAATTACAGCCTGTGGTATATATTTTTCAAGATTAACTGAATGGTACAACCTGAGCTGTATCTTCACTGGCATTTACCCAAGAAAGGTATCAAAGCAGACCCGTTTTAATTCATAGAACATTTTTTTCATTAAGTTTTTAATGCTTCTTTTACTGATGATGTCTTTTGGACTGTACAAATTAAGAGAACGATGACTAGTCATTCTTGGTCAAAATGTTAAATAGCATTTGGATAGTTTGTAAGACTGTGTTTAGATACACTGAGTATATCTAATGGGTGCATAGCCATATTAACTGTATTAGTATTTTCTGTAGTTTTGATAGCATATTGTTAAAATTAATTGTTACTTTAGATTTTAAGGCTGGACTTCAAAAGACTGGATTGCCTGAGGACTAAGAAAAAAAACTCTTTGATTTGTAAATGAATGTTCATATGTTGAAAAGACTCAACTGCCTTTATCCAGGTAATTAAAGAGGGAATTCAGGCTGGATTTAACACTGCTGACTTAGAGTTAATGATCCAGATTTGTGTTTCAAATGACATTAAATGCAAATATTAACTCTTTGATGGGATATTGCAATTGTTAATTTTTGTCCTGCATGATGTCATTTACTCAGTAACCTGATTCAGCAAGAATGTAATGAGTTCAGCTGGCCTCCCTAAGAAAATTAAAGAAACCCAGTCAAACTATTTTTAATTGAAGATTAAAAATAAAGAAATTGACCTTCAACATTTTTCTGGTGGAATTACCTATCTGATTATTATGGAACTGGAGGAACATGCACTGTTCTTTCAGTATGTTGACAAAAAAGAAAACTTTTTTTTTTTTTTCCTATAGCTTTATGCAGGCATAACAATTTTAATCTTGAAAATCTACTTATACAGCAGTAACGCCTTGTAAGACACTTCACTGAGATAAAAGTAAAAACAACAAAATCAACAAGAAAAACAGCTTACTGCTTCCTCAAATAAACTTTCTCAAGTACAGACTAGAGAGTAAAACATCAGTTAATCACTTTGCCTCTGTAGGTGGTTAGTACTCTGGGATCTTTCTCTTTCTTATGTGTTACTATAAAAATAAAACTTATTTAGTGGCAATAGCAGTCAAGGAAATGTTAGTGAATATAGGGTTGAGAGTTTATACCAAAAAAAAAAAAAAAGATAATAAAAGTTGTTTTTACCAAAAAAAAGAAGATAAAAGTTGTATTGCACAAATAAGTCACTTGTTCCAAAAATTTTAAGCTCAATACTTAAATGCTAATACTAAATAATACTTAAATGCTAATATGATAAATCCTATACCTCATTTATTTTCTATTATTATTATTTTGACTGCATTCCTTTGTGCATTAAAATCTGTGATGCACATTTTGACAATTTTTTTCTATGGAAGTTAAATCCACAAATCTTTTTTAGCCTATGGGACAATAATACCACTTTTTGGCTTTTACTTTTATTCTCAAACTAAAATGGTCAGTTCTGCTAACAGCTGCTGCCTTGAAAATGTTTTTATTTATTTATTTATTTATTTTTAATAGCTTTTTCAAAAGGCATAAAGATTCTACTGAAATAAGATATAGGAGCATAACATTTGTCTTTCACTGTCTAGTTAAGTGCTTGAGTCAGACACTAGGATAGTTTGAACTCATTAGGGAAGAAAACTATGAAATGTTGCTGCTGGTTTCAATATCTGCAAAGCAGGGACATATATCAGTGAATCATTTTTTTTTTTAAATCTTCAATATTAGAAATATGAAAGGGAATTTTCCTTTGAAAATAAATACATAAATATATGCAATACATAAATATAGGCATAACAAATTTACTACAGTAATATTGTAACCAAACAACGGGAATAATGATCAAAAAGAGACACAAAATATTCCCAAGGGACTAAATTAGAGCCCAAAGGGTGTACTTTCATTTTCAGTCATAGTTATTTGCATGCATTATTTTTATGAGTTTTCAAGCATGCTGGTACAGTATGTATATGAAATCAATGTCTTCAAACAAAACTATATGCATATACACAATGAAGAAATATATGGGAATGTCCATGCTTTTGAAAGGATCTATATCTTTAGAGCTTTGCTGATCCCTGATATCATTCTTCTATAATTAGACAGCTCTCAGTCAGGCTGACTGGAACACCTTGAGTCACAGGATGGGAATGAAGTCATCTTTGTTCACACAGACCTGGACATGACTTTTTTCGTCATCTCCCTTTTGGGTTGTGGTTAGGATTTCAGCATTACTCAACTCCTCTTGATCCTATTTGTTGAATCCTTCATAGTTTGGGATAGAGTGGAAGACAGATATGGTGCTCGTTGTGTTGTGCCATTGTGCATCTGGGAGTAGAACACTATCATGGCTTAGATATTGATTGTTATCATCAGGGAAGAGTAGAAATCATCCCATTAGACTCAGAGGTCTAATCATGATTTTAAATCAGGGATTTAAATCTTTATGGATTTATATTTCACATACCACATACTCACTGAATCCCACGATGAACAGGACATTGGACATCTGTGTTGAATCCCCAAAATTAATTTTACCATCCGTAAGTATAGTTGTCCTGCAAGATTTTAACCACCAGCTCCAAGTCATTAAAGTTTCATCCTTAATCTTGAATTATTTTGCTTTAGCAGTTTTAAACTGAAACTTTCACAATAGGGATATTTTCATAAATCATTTTAAGTTTTCATTTTTTGTAAGGATTATTCTCTCATTTATCCCTCCTCAGCATCACATACAAAGTTGTATGAGGTCGGTTTGCAAAACTGTGCTGGGATTTGACTTTTTTTTTTTTTTTTTTTTTTTTTTTTTTTTTTTTTTT
>CM021731.1:16975395-17006636 GCA_011075105.1 Heteronetta atricapilla
AAAAAAAAAAAAAAAAAAAAAAAAAAAAAAAAAGGCAACATTTGGATTTCTTGACTTTTCTCCAAAAGATGAAATGGATTGATTCTGTATGTCGTGATTTCAGCTAGGATAGAGTTAATTTTCCTCCTAATAGTTGGTATGGTTCTGTGGTTTGGGCTTAGGATGAGAATAATGTTGATATACATTAATGTTTTAATTGCTGCAGAACAGTGAGCTGAATGTGAGACATTCAGCTTCTCACACTGCCCTGCCAGTGAGGAGTCTGGGTGTGCACAAGAAACTGAGAGGGGACAGAACCAGGACAGCTGACCCAGACTGGCCAAAGGTAGATTCCATATCATGTGGTGTCATGCTGAACAATTATATGGGGTGGCTGGCCAGAGCTGGGGGAGAGACCACTGCTCAGGGACGGGCTGTGCATCAGTCAGCAGGTGGTGAGCAATTGCATTGTACATGACTTGCTTTGTACATTATTATTATTATTACTTTTACTATTATTATTATTTCTCTTCATTTTATATCCTATTAAGCTGCCTTTATCTGAACCCACAAGATTTTAATTTTTCCCTGATTCTCTCCCCTGTCCCATTGCAGGGTGGGGGGTGGGGGAGTAAGCAAACGTCTGTGTGGAGCTGAGTTGCCTGCCAGGTTAAGCCACAATACTCTGTGATATTCCTTTGCCTAAACATTTTTCAAATAAACTACCAACTGCTTAGGTGAATGTATTACAAGTCTAGCTGCAGAGGTGTTTCCAACTTCAGATCATCAGACCTTGGGAAAAAAAAAAAAAAAAAGAAAAAAAAGGCTTTGTATTAATTATCTATTCTAACATACATATTCAGCTTAAACTGAGATTGTAGGTCTCAGTAAAGCACTTCTGCAGAGGTAGTTATCTCAGTTCCTTAAATATTAATAGATGTATCATAAGATCATAAGATGCCTTTGAAGTATTCTCAAGAAAATCTAGTTCACTTAAATTTTAGTGCTTAAATTAGTCAGGTAAAGCATCCTTCTGCAGCACTTAAAAAGTAACTTTGGTATTAGCATTGAAACACAGAGTCCCTCTCCTTTTGTAGCTCATCTTTTTTTTTTTTTTTTTTCCTTCTGGAATTTGTGAGGCTGAACTTAGATTTTAGGTTCAATTTGAATTCTGTTTACAAGTATGAATGAACACATACTGGTGTTGTGTATGTCTGTATGTTGTGTATTTGTCTGTAAGAAAAGGAGAAAGCAAGCTCTGTCTCCCTAGTTCATAAACATTTCAAAGGATGAGTTAACAGTATCTGCATTAGTCCATCTGTTATCACATCTTTGTTGCTTTGAGGAAAATTCAGAAGCAGAGAGAATTACAGATTTATGTTGCATGCTGTGTTTTAATCACTGAGGTTGAAAGTGACCTCAAATGAGAGTTGATAAGGTGCTGTTCATGTAGAGTTATGCCACAGATCACCTCATACATGAGAGACTTTAAACTAATGTCCTATTATATGCTGCGTGTTGGAACTGCTTACAAGTCCAAGGCCTTCAAAGAGATAGTTTTGCAACTCCATGTATCTCTGTCTCACTCATTTATCTATTTATCTATCTAAGGCTTGAAGTCTGCAATCAGATGTGATTGCTGATAAAAGCAAAGTTTATACCTCTTTGCAGAGACAGTATGCTGAGTAATCAATCAACAAGAGGAAAATCCAATCCACTAATCATAATAATTTTGGTATTCACGAAGTACTTGCCTCAAAACAGTTGTACTTTGAGAGGTGATCTGTATGGCCATGGACATTTTCAATAACCAACAGCTTTATATTTTAATTTCTCTCTGCGGTGTTGAGAAAAAGCAGTGGCTGAAAATACTTCGTTATTGGGAAGGTCCTGGGTTGAGAAAACAAATGCTCTATTTTGGCAAACAGCCAAGATTACTAGCAAAAATTTTTTGTAGTGTCCCATGGGTTTTGGGCCATTCCAATTATTCCACAACAGAAAGACAACCTTGACACTTGAGTTGGCAGTTTTCCTGAACTCCATTAACACTTTCATAAAGAAGATGTCTGCAACAACCAGACAGGTATAGAAAAATTTCTGAATAAAAGCTTGCTGTTAAGAAAAAGAATGTCACACCAGTAAACACAGATTCTGGTAAACAGTATCAGGAAAACAGTATCAGTCTTTAAGGTGAGGAGTAGCACTACATAAAGCCTTTATTATTGGGATAGGTGCCTTAAGTAGGTTTACAGATATCATTTATTTTTGAAAGTCTATTTATAGATTTAATTTTAAAAGATAAAATAATGCAAATGTTGTCATAAAGAGAGCTTTCTTCTTAGTTTCAAACTACAATTGCATATATTTGATTTGAATTGTTATAACCTTTTCAAGGGATAGAGCCATGTATGGTGGTGCCATTGAATGCTACTAAAATATATGTACTGGATGTAAATAACATATAATAACAACATAACATGGTTAGCTTTTCCGCCAGCTAATGAAAGAATTATCAAAAATAGATTTAAAAACATGAAATCAAGCAAAAATTGTGGGAGCAACAGTAATTTCTGTGAAAATTAATGTTATATGCATATAAAATTATGTAATTCCTGAAAAGACAAACTCATATATCAGAAATGTCTTTAGAGCTATGAAGACGGATTTGCAGACCCATCAGACATACCTGAATGATGAATTATAAATTAACTATATATATAGGAAATTGAAAGATTTTTCAGAATCTTTCAGGCAGAAAAGTGTGGGTTATCTCTACCTTGAATATTTTCACAGGTAACTCACCATCAAATTAACCTGTTCTTTCCTATGTTTTCATATTTTCTTTTGAAATATTTTTTGTCTTCAAGTGATATTACTCCATATTTTAGTTAAAATCAGTCTATTTAGAGTAATAAGAAAGGAAATAGCTTGGGTAAACTGGCATGTAACATCAAAAAGAGGAGAAGGGTGAGAGGTTTGAATGCATGATTATGTGTTAATGAATGATAGTATGAGAGGCTTTCTCTTAAGAAAAAAAAAAAAATCCATATTGAAAGAGATTAGGAAAAGAAGGAAAAAGGGAAGACGGAAAGAAACAAAAAAAAATCCAAGAGATTCAATTTCAACACAAGCACTGTGGATATTTCTTTCCTCTTGGAATCCTAGTTGCAATGAGATTTGTTTCAAGACCCTTAATAACCATGACTCAGCAGTACATCTGGATTCTGAGTTTGTCCTCAGCAGTCAGAATATACTGTTTGTCCTCAGCAGTCAGTTTGTCCTCACACAGTCAGAATATACTTTGACCTATTTATTGGTCTAATTCCTATGGAAAAAAAAAAATGAATAAGCTAACTAAAAAACAAACAAAATTACTTTGTTTTAATTTTATTAATTACTCCATGATGCAAGGTAAAAATTCATCTAATTTGTAGTTAAAAGAAAGAAAAATATATTGGGCTTCTTTGTTTATGAATAACTGGACAATTGATCTCATCTTGCACTTGATCATGCAGCTTAACTCCTTCATTAAGTCCAAGTAGAGAACAACAAAGTGCCCCACAGAATAAAACAGATCAATGACTTAAGCTCCCATACTGGGGGAGAGCTGATACCAAACACTTTCATTTGGTATCATGCTGGCATCTTTATGATTTTTCTTTTCCTTTTCTTTTTTTCTTCAGTCAATTACTGGCTTGGTTCTGCATTATTTATTCCTCTAGATTACGTGAGCAGGTGAAATGGGTCATATCCCATTGTTATAACATTAGAAAAGAATGTTTACTTAGAAAACACTTTATAGTTAGGAAGAGAGGAGAGTCACAACTGTATATTCCTGTTAGTAAAAGACAAAGTTCCTTGGTATTATTTAAGTAATTTTATGACTGGCTATATATGAGTTTTGGTTTCATATTATTTGCCCAGTAGTTTTCATCCACTCAGATATGCATGGTTTACGTCATGCCATAACTTAAATAATTCTCTTACTCCATTTATTTCTATGCTAAGTTGAAGCTTTCCAACTTAAAGATTTTTTATAATTGCATTCCTACCTATACTGGGGATCTTGTTTCCTATTTTCCCATTCACTTTCAACCATCACACACTTTTGCCTAACCACTCTTCTGGGATCATCTTCTTTAAGACTTTCTTTTGTTGTTGTTGTTGTGGGTTGTACAAAACTGCTTTGTTATGATAGCCCTGATCCTTGAAGCTGATTCCTGCTGGAATCTACAACTACAACGCTAGGTAAATACAGACAGCGTTAGGTATTTGAAATGGAATTCATGCCAGTCACTACATAGGGTTACAAAGAAGGTGAAAGGTCTAGAGAGGAAGATATACGAGGAGTGGCTGAGGTCACTTGGTTTGTTCAGCCTGGAAAAGAGGAGGCTGAGGGGAAACCTCATCATGGTATACAGCTTCCTCACTGGGGGGAGTGGCAGGGCAGGTGTTGATCTCTTCTTTCTGGTGACTATCAATAGGACCTGAGTGAGTGGAGTAAAGCTGTGACAGGGGAGGTTCAGGTTGGATGCCAGGAATAGGTTCTTCACTGAGAGAGTGGCTGTGCACTGGAACACGCTCCCCAGGGACGTAGTCATGACACCAAGCCTGTTGGAGTTCAAGAAGCATTTGGACTGTGCACTTAGTCATATGGTCTGAATTTTTGGGTAGACCTGTGTGGAGCCAGGAGTTGGACTCAATGATCCATGTGGGTCTCTTCCAACTCAGGATATTGTATGATTCTATGATTCTAGTTACTATACATGAAGTTCTGGGAAGATAGTTGTGTCGTAAAACCATTACCTTACAGATGTAAAATAATCATCTCTGGATGTTTAAAAGAGTTAGCCAACTCAAATCTCTTCAGAGGATGGTTGTTGGTCCTGTTCCAGTAAGTTACATATAACTGCCATGGAATCCTTTTCCAGATATTCATTCTCTCGTTGATTTGAACAACTCTGACATCATAGACCAGTCAACTAGATAGTTTTATGTACTTCTGAAGATTTTCTCTGATATCCTTGGATGGTATCATTTTCCCTTGCAAAGAGAACCCTGAAGGAGGGCATGGGGAACATTTCTGTATATATTCTACTGCCAGCATAATTATGCTAGCAGTGAAGTGCAGGAGTTAAGTATAGAATAGCTTTATGCTATTTTAGATATATGACAAAATAAGCCATATCTGTAACTTATGACTGAGGGAGTACAAGCATTGCCTGTGTCCAATTTCACATTCCTCCTGTTCTGAGCCACAGATCAGTAAAGCTATATCAAGATTATACAATAAACTTTCTGTTCATACCTACTTCTGTTATATATGTCATCAATTTTTTACATTAACATGTATGTCTTAACATAAGAAAGTGGATAAAGTAAGTAGATCTAAAACAGTGAATTGTCTCTCCAAAGCTATGGTTGAAAGCTCTCAGCAATCTCCTAAAAGGTACTGAGACCTCAAACCTCAACCAAGTTGTGCCATTTTGCTGGTATCAGCAATTGTCTGTTACAGTGTGTATATCCAAAACACGTACCCTAGATGGCCATCACAAAATATGAATGTCACCTTTATTTCATTTTTTTGTAGTTTATTTGTTTGGTTTTGTTTTTCTTGCTGTTGACAGAAATAATCTTAGGAAGCTTCATGGTGCCATTGTGCAATTGAGAATAGAAGTATATTTATTTTGTTTTTGCAACATCATGAAGATAGGTCTGACAGCATTTGAAACAAATGGGAATATTCATAGTAACATGCTACACCATCAGTAAAATAATGTAAAAAATAAAAAGCAAAATCTCTAGAATTTTGCATTCTGGAAGTATCACTGAGTTTTTAAAAGTATTGACTTTTCTCATATAAAATCAATTGTGTCTTAAACTCTTCCACTGTATTTTCCTTTCTCTCACCCTTGTTACTAAATACCCTGAAGAAACACAATGGATATTTTCATTAGAAAATATCAACCATTCTCTGAAAAGATGAAAACAACTCTACCATCTCGCAAAAAATGTTTTGTTTACTTGTGTGGAGAGAGTTCTCTTATATTTTATTCATTAATAGTTTTAAATTACATGGAGATATCCAATTATGAATAGCAATAGACATAATGACATCCCTGGGCTTTTACAGAATGTCTACTAAGTCATCCTCCTTTTGTAAACAAAACAAAACAAAACAAAAAAGAAAAGAAAACAATTAGAGGAAATGATCCATTATTCCACAAAGTTCACAGGGGCAAAAAAATTAGCCCTTTCTGAATATACAAAAATAAACAAATAAAAGTGGATTGGACACAGGGGAGGAACTTCATTACATTTTCTAATAACGGTATATTTGAGACCCCATTAAGAGCAATACCCAAAAATTCTCCTCTATCATGATCTCATTTTAGAGAAAAGACAGAGGAATGAGAAAATAATAAAACTTCTGTAAGGCTGGCATTTTCCTTGTTATTGTTATGACTTCTTTTTGTTAACATTCATTAATTGAGTGTCCACAAGGACATTATTCACCAGTCTTTTTTCTTAGATAACTTTGACCACTTCTAAATACATTTGCATGACGGTTATACAGTAAGGTTATCAGCTGTAATTCTGCTGTTACTTTTGGCAATCCTTATTTTTGGTTAAACACAGAACATACAAATTTCAAACTATGGAGACAGAAATAAGAAGACAGAAATAAATACTGCTCCAGAATCCAGAGTAAAGTCATAGAATTATAGAATGATGGAAGAAACCTTACAGATTATCTAATTACAACTCCCCTGACATGGGCAGGAACACCTCTCATTAGACCGTGTTGGCCAAAACCCCATCTTTTGCAAGAAGCCCTCGAGTTGAATGCAGTATTCCAGGTGGGGTCTCACGAGAGCAGGGTAGATGGGAACAGTCACCTCCCTTGACCTCTCAGCCATGTTTCTTTTGATGCAGCCCAACATATGGTTGGCCTTCTGGGCTTCAAGCACACATTGTTGGCTCTTGTTGACCTTTTTGTCAAACAACCCAGGTCCTTCTCCTCAGAGTTGCTTGGCCCAGGTGCAGGACCTTGCACTTGGCCTTCTTGAACTTCATAAGGTTAGCATGGGCCCATCTCTAAAGCCTGTCCAGGTTCCTCTGGATGGCACTGAAAGGACCCTCTAGTGTGTCAGTCACACCACACAGCTTGGTGTCATTGGAAAACTTGCTGAGGTCCCAATACTGAACCTTGAGAAACACCACTCATTACTGATCTCCATATGGATATCAGGCCATTGACCAAAACACTTTGAGCATGACCATCCAGCCAATTCCTTATCCACCATGGTTAATACATGAAATCCGTATCTGTCCAATTTAGAGACAAGGATATCATGGGAGACAGTGTCAAATGCTTTGTGCTAGTCCATAGTGTATGATAACACTTATTCTTCCATTATTCAGCAATGATGTAACCCTGTCACAGAAGGCCACCAGATTTGTCAGGCATGATCTGCCCTCAGTGAAGTCTGCAGGATGCAGAATGATGTAAAAATCTCTGTACAGCTTCTCAGCTTCTACTAACACTGTAGGATTCAACATTTTGATTTCTTCTTAACATACTTAGAAATACTGAACAGCTCTGTGACTATCTCATGTGCAGGTTCCACCCAGATCCAGAAATTGTGTTTCTATCATATACTTTGCACAAGAGACATTATCAAGTAGGGCTTCTCTGAGAGATCAGGTGCCACAGAACAATCCAGTGTTAGACTTTCTTTCAGAACGTGGTTACAGTGAAAGCAGTCATGAGCTATTGCATTTATTTTCCATTATTTCATTATTTTCAGTACTCATTCAGGAAGCAGAAAGTCAGGTTTTAGCATCTTCTGACTGGGACTTTAATACACATCTGGCAAGTGTGCACTCATTAGGCACTGTGAGTATTAGGGTGGTCTGAGACATACACTTGTTCCCTCAAATTAAAGCTATAAAAGTTTGTCTGAAAATTTACTGGTCTGTTCTTTGCCTAATTCGCCAGATTAATGCATTATATTTGTGTACTGTACATACTTTACATATGCATATCTGTGACAGACACATTTTAAAAGAAAGGGAACAGCTTGCAGAACTACTCATTGCTCAAATGCTGGTGTTGACCAGAAGTTTAAAACATTCACAATGGTGGAGGGTATTATAAGAATAAAACACCTTCACTATTGCTGGAGTTCTTGTATTCTCTGTTTCAGGAAAGATAAGTTGTGTCCAAACCTGACTTTTTGCATGTGTTTTCACCTTACTTTATTCATTCTAATTACTGAATGTCTGTGTTTTCTATTATTTCCAAATTAACAGGGAAGCTTGAGCAAACCACATTTAAATTACCAGTGCCGAGTGTTTTCACGTAATGAAAGAAATCTTAATAACATTCCTCTGGGTGATATAATTTATAAGGTCTTGAGACTATATTTGGTAACAGTCTATGGGGACAAATTACTATGCAAATTTACAGAACTTTGCTCATAGACAAAAATTCAAATATTCCTCCCAGGAGTCATAACTTATCTCATTCAAAACCATAAAAAAGGTGACCAAGTTGGGTCAAATTTACAGCAGATTTGCCTGGAATCCTCGGAAAAAGCTTAAGAAATAATGGTTTCTATAGCAACCAAATGTACTAACATTACGTTTATTAATTACACATATGAACAGCAGAAATTGCAGGGGAAAAAAAAAAAAAGAAAGGACGATGATGAGTAAGGACCTCACACTGGGTCCTTGAAATGAAAATTGTGAGTTACCTTGTTTTCTCTTTGTCAGTATGAAATGATAGCAACAGAAAAGGCTGATCAGGTATCTGCTGTCCATAAGAGCAATTTTATGTAATAGTTGGAAGATTAGATGCACTTACTCTAATATAAGTTCTACTTCTATTTTTCCTCTCCTCTCCTCTCCTCTCCTCTCCTCTCCTCTCCTCTCCTCTCCTCTCCTCTCCTCTCCCCTCTTTTTTTTTTTTTTTCATATATTTTTTCTTAATTACATTTCCTTTATGCAGATTTCATCATAATATTTAGGTCTACTAAGACTATAAAGTGAAATGTGCTGTAAACACTCCTTCCCTGGTATAGTAATCACTGAGCATAGGGCCAAAGGAGGATATGGTACAGGTACTTCAGGAGTGGCACTCTTTACCTTGATTTTTTTTTTTTTTTTTTTACTTCTATTTTTTTTTAATGGGGACTGCTGGCCATGAAACCTCCAAAGAAGTTATATTACTTTGAAATGACTAGTAAAAGATCTTTACTTCCAATCCCTGGCCTTGTAGACCTATTCACACTCTAGCCTTTTGGCAGAGATATTAATCCTTTCTAAAATCTATCACATTTATTACTTTCTCTTATCTGTTACTTCTATAATTCTGTCTTTACAACAGAACAAGCAATCAATATTTCTGGTAATGTCAATTCTTTGTACACCTGATCTACTTACTATTTGCAAAATCATTATTCTCTCTTGCAAGTCTTTTCCTACCAATCCTCTCGCTTTTAATATTGTCTCTTAAATCATGAAGAGAGGCTTTCAGAAGATGCTAGAGTTCCAGCTGTTATGAAAGACTAGTAGCATATTTTATTTTCTTCGCTGATTTTTTACTTTCTAGCATATTGCAATAGATAAAATGTTTGGAATTATAAAGACCTTAATGATGGATTTGAGCACAACCAAACAGCATGACTGGAATTAAGTGGCAGCTGACAGTAAAGCTAATAATTAGAGCTTAGAAATCTAGACTGTAGTGTGTCTATAAACTGGATGATCCTGTCACTGTTAGCAGTGGCTTTTCCAAGCAAGATGGGATGCAAGATGGATGAGGTACAACAGTGTGAATTCTAATAGGAGTAGGAATTATGCTCAAATGAATTCTGTTCTAAGCTTCTCTTCTGCCCAACTCATTCACAGCTGCTCTGCCTGCCAGCCTGCAAGCATCAGCACTTTGTGCAATTTGTCAGTGCTTCAGGTTGTGGCAGGCTGATCCCTTACCCTTTACTCTTTCTGCCCTTGGCGATTGCTTTCACCAGGATCCTTACCTGGCTTCCTACAATCATCTGCAGGAGAGCTTTGGGGCCAGCAGGGGAGTGCTGGCAGCTCATCAGCAGGCAGACAAAATGCTCATGCTGACCATGCTCCAAGCCTGCCTTCCAAACCAGGGCAGACCTGTACTCACAGTCAACATCATGCCAAACCCAATGACCTTCTTGAAGGACTCTGTATCATACCAGTGTGCTGATCTGGGCCATGGAGCACAGAGTTTGAGGTCTTGCAAAAAGCTGAGTAGAGGCATGTCCCTGAGTCCAGTTACCGTTACCACCTTAAAAACATCTAATTCAGTAAGGGGACCAGAACGGAGGTGTAAGTTTTTCTTGGTACACCTCCAAGATTTGTAGTGTTTCCATTGCTAACTAAGCTGATGCACAACTAGATCCCATCTCATTTGCTACAGCTGTGTGGGTGTTAAGAAAAAGCTCTGAAAAAACAAACAAACAAACAAACAAACAAACAAAAAAACCCTCACAATGTTATTGCCAGCTTTTGAGAAAAGCTAATAAGAACAACAGCTGGGGCTTGCAAACAAAGAAAATCCAAATTCCGATATGAAATAACACTGGAAATGAAAGGTAAAATTAATATAGTTTGTAAAGACTATTAGCAGCATGTTTCTGATAGAGAAATTTCTTCGCCATTACAGAATTTATGGTGTCAGCAATTGGTAGAAGATGGCTTTCCTACTGATCTGCAGCAGTCAGTGTGTTACAGTATTGCTGCAGTTGATATAAATGAACTTTAAATAGGCTTCAGCTTAGCTAAACACACCTTATTCAACTTCAGCTGATGACACATTAAAAATTCTGAGAAATGAATGGGGAGATTGTGTTTCCCTGCTGGAAACTCACACACTTGGGTACCTGATCAACTCATAATTTTCATGTAGGAAACTTATCTGTGCAGGAACTCAATGGAAATGATGAAAAAAACAAACAAACAAACAAAAAAACCTGTCTCATTGTACTCACAGCCTGACTCTTCAGACAACTGTGGATTGTTTGCCTCAGAAAAATGTGTATTACTTGGCACAGAAAATCTTTAAAAACTCTCACAGAAGAAAAAAGAATAAATAATAAATTATAATAATACATAACACAAAGATCTTTAGATGTCAAAATGCTTTATGTGGCTGCCCCATGACAGTGGAAGACAGAAAGGTGGAGTAATTTACACTATCACACAGAACATTAACAAGACCAGGAATAGTATCAGGGCATGTTGAGACTAAATTCACTGTGTTATCCTCAGGAACTATTGCTCTTTCTACTACTGGTAACTGAGGAATGCCACAGATAAAGCACTGTCAGTCCCTACCTATAGTTAATCAAATACAGCTCCATAGTATTGCGTGTGAAGTCTGAAGAAAAAAAAAAAAGAAAAAAAAGAAAAAGTGATTAATGAATTCCAAGTTTTACAGTTGATCTTTCATCCATTTTATGATTGTTTCTTTTACTTTCAAGTGAGTTTGACAAAAAATATGAAGCTGAAACTGGTACTCAGAGCTCACTTATTAGGTTTTCAAATGTTTTTGAAAAAAATTACTAAAAGTTTGAACAAATCAAAACAGTTGGAGAAGTTTGTGTGTTTTTATGTGTAAAGAAATATGATTAAAAGAAAGTTTTATGTGACAAGATCTAGCAGGAAGGAACAGCTGGATTTAACAGACATTGCTGTTTCCATACAAAAGGTTTGAACAGACTAATTTTTAAAAATAATTACCAAATAGTAAAAACATATTTTCTCAGGCAGGTTACATTTACTGAGAAGGACAGATAAAATTTATTTTCATTGCAGAACTAAGCTTAACACTGTCTCCAAAGAAAATTTTTTTGAGCTTATTACATAAATGAATATGAAAATATACATGCAGGATAGTGGAAAAAAATCCCAGATCTTTAGTACAATTCACATAAGACTTATATAGAAGTGCTAATAGAGCCATTGTCTACATACAACTTCATTACAACTACCCTAGAGATATAAAGAAGTACACTGTGACCACGGGTAGATATCTAACCATAATAGTAACGGGAAATGTCACTAAATGTCATTAAAGCCAGACATAACCTAAATGATGGCAGTATGTTTAGTATAATGGAAGGATATAATGAGAATATGGCATTTCATTTAAGGGCGCTGGTAGGTTCAGGGCAGTAAATTAATTCAGAAGTAATGGTCAACTGAGTAGGGAAGTAACTGGTTGTATTGCAAAAGAAAAAAAAAATGAAAGAAAAAAAAGAAAAAAAAAGAAAAAAAAAAAAGAAAGCCGCCATAGGACTAATAACAAACCTAAAAAAAAAAAAAATACATCTTTCAAGAAATCAAGGAAAAGAAAAGCACACTCCTTTATGGAGTGAAACAACAGGTTAAATTGTGAATTGCTGGAAGTTTCCAGCAAAGCTGTTTCATTCACAGTTTCAGAACACCTGTATAAATAAGGTTTCTAGCAAACCAATAGAATGAATTTAATTTCTTCAGGATAGCCAAAGCAAAACCAGTATTTATATGAATCCTGTTCAAGTCTTCTATTTCAAGTTGAAAACCAGAGAATCCCTTTTATTTCATAAATCCATTTATCCCACTAAGATTACTCCCCCTATATAGGAAAAAAAAAAAAAAAAAAAAAGGCCGGAAAGACCTAAAGACTAGCTGTACTAAATCTTTAAAGTAGAAGCTTTACCTCATGTTTAAAGTGAAAGAAGAGAAAGATTTGCTGTCAGGAAACTGACATTTTTTTTCTCTCTCTCCTTTTTTTTTTTTTTTTTTTTTTCTCCCCTCTAAAATTTGTGATATAAGGGCATCATTTCTGGATAAAGAAAAGTGACAGAAACATTTACAGTAAAAAATAAACAAAATGAAACTGTAGAAAGCAATTTAGCAACAGGAAAGTTTTTTAATAGTTATGCTATTTACTCCTAATCATCAAATGATAAATAAATTGGCTTCCATGCTCCTTTAATAGCTTAGTATTTATACTAAGGGATAATAACCAAGAGAAGTCATCACAATTTACAATTAAATCTACTTTTCAGAGGTGATTCTGATATTAGAAGCAATTCAATACTTTTTTCCTAAACTACATTTAAGAGATAATGGACCAAGTGGGTTCTTGGAGCACCTCTACTGAAGTCAGTGATACAACACTAGGAGTGACTTCTGCTTAATGTGTTCATTCTTTGTAGGAATAGTAAAAGGAGCCTGTGGGCTGATGCCCAATATATAAATGCTAAAGCCATTAAATTAATTCTCTTAGAAAGACAGAAATTGAAAACTGTGTGGAGATGGGAAATGTGTCAGGTTTCTGGTATGCATTAGCTATGTTAGCTCTTAGTGATGAAATTCTGGATCTTCAGGGAATGTAAAAATGCCAAAGTTAGACAACAAAATACAGAACATTAAGAAAAATTGAAAATTATTTTTTTCAATTTCCTCATCCATTTTCATCATCTGGGCCATACAGCCATAGTGCAGAACGCAGGTACAGCATGTTCCTACCCTCCACCTGTTCCTAGGAGAGCTCTCAGTAATTTCATTAAGCACAGGAATGAGCACCATGTCAGCAAGTGAGAACACTTCTAAGAGAAAATCTGATTTCCCTTCAGCCTCTGTAAAGTGTTCAGCAACTGGGATTGTGAAGCTTTGATACTTTTTTACATAAACTGCTAATTTACTCCTTCACTCTGTTAAATATGTTGTAGTTAGCACCTTTTCAACTTAAACACAAGGTGAGGAAAAAAAAAAAAAAGATTTTCAGGTATTTGGTCCTCAAACTTAGAATAAAACTGAGCTGTTGAGAGGTTTCTGGAGCGTAATTTCTCTAATTTTCTTCTTCTGAGCTAAAAATAAATGGTGTTGTAGAGAAATGGCTATATTCTGGAGCAGCAGGAATTTTACTTGAAATGCTTTCCAGAGGAAGGTGAGGTCAAAAATAATACTCAAAACTGTCAGTAGGAGATCTTAGCAGTAAATGTGTAGCCCTGGAGATTCAGAGATAGTCTCCATTGCCATGTTTCCTAGGCAGGAGATACTGGGGAATTATTCCTCTTCCAAAGTATAGATTAATAGAAGCAGAAATTAATGCCTAAATTGAGGGAGCTTGGACCTAAGCTAACAAGAATATGAATATGAAAACTATAAAATCTTTTGCTTACCATGAACTTGTCAACTACCATGACTGCTACACTTGCAAGACTCATGTCGTGGTATTGTTTTAACATTAGTTTAACTAACTCGTAGATCCTTGTCTAGAGGATAGATGAGTTTCAGGTGACAGAGTGCCAGTGTAGGTGGGTACCAGTCAGAGAGGTCTGGGAACCTTAATAGTGTGCAGAAATTACATTAGTATCTGTAGAAATTACATTAGTAATTATAGGTATTGTCAAGGTGGATTATGAAATGCTGCAAAGTTTGTAATAGCTAAATTTCTAGGCAATATACTCTTTTCAGAAGCCCTAGTATTGATATTTTATGGAATATTTAATACAGTATTTGAGATTAAAAGGACAAACAAATGAATGATGATTTTTCTAGGTCCCTTCCAACCCCTTAAATTCTGTGATTCTGTGAACCTTTTTTGTCACTTAAGGCATATGTAGTTTTCTTTTGAAAAGTGAATGCTTGTCTCTTGCTCTTATTTTTTTCTCTCTCTTTTTTTTTTTTTTTAAGCTGTTGTATGTATTTATGTTATGTATATACATGTATATATATATGTTGTTTAGATAACAAAAAATGTTTTTATAAATACATCAACACAAAAAGGAGGACTAAGGAGAATCTCCATCCTTTACTGGATGCGGGGGGAAACTTAGTTACAAGAGATGAGGAAAAGGTGGAGGTGCTTAATGTCTTCTTCGCCTCAGCCTTTAGCGGCAATACCGGTTGTTCTATGGATACCCAGTACCCTGAACTGGTGGAAGGGGATGGGGAGAGAGATGTGGCCCTCACTATCCATGAAGAAATGGTTGGTGACCTGGTACGGCACTCGGATGTACACAAGTCGATGGGGCCGGATGGGATCCACCCAAGGGTACTGAAAGAACTGGCAGAGGTGCTGGCCAAGCCGCTTACCATAATTTATCAACAGTCCTGGCTATCAGGGGAGGTCCCAGTTGACTGGCGGCTAGCAAATGTGATGCCCATCTACAAGAAGGGCCGGAGGACTGACCTGGGAAACTACAGGCCTGTCAGTTTGACCTCAGTGCCAGGGAAGCTCATGGAGCAGATTATCTTGAGCAGCATCACGGAACACTTGCAGGGCAAGCAGGCGATCAGGTCCAGTCAGCACGGGTTTATGAAGGGCAGGTCCTGCTTGACGAACCTGATCTCCTTCTATGACAAAGTGACGCACTGGGTGGATGAGGGAAAGGCTGTGGATGTGGTCTACCTTGACTTCAGCAAGGCTTTTGACACCATTTCCTACAGCATTCTCCTCAAGAAACTGGCTGCTCTTGGCTTGGACTGGTGCACGCTTCGTTGGGTTAGAAACTGGCTGGATAGCCGGGCCCAAAGAGTCGTGGTGAATGGAGTCAAATCCAGTTGGAGGCCAGTCACTAGTGGCGTTCCCCAGGGCTCGGTGCTGGGGCCGGTCCTCTTCAATATCTTCATTGATGATCTGGATGAGGGCATTGAGTGCACCCTCAGTAAGTTTGCAGATGACACCAAGTTAGGTGCGAGTGTCGATCTGCTTGAGGGTGGGAAGGCTCTGCAGGAGGATCTGGATAGGCTGCACCAGTGGGCTGAGGTCAACTGCATGAAGTTCAACAAGGCCAAGTGCCGGGTCCTCCACCTGGGGCGCAATAACCCCAAGCAGAGCTACAGACTGGGAGATGAGTGGTTGGAGAGCTGCCAGGCAGAGAAGGACCTGGGAGTGATGGTTGATAGTCGGCTGAAGATGAGCCAGCAGTGTGCTCAGGTGGCCAAGAAGGCCAACAGCATCCTGGCCTGTATAAGAAACAGTGTGACCAGCAGGGCTAGGGAGGTGATCGTCCCCCTCTACTCAGCTCTGGTGAGGCCGCACCTCGAGTACTGTGTTCAGTTTTGGGCCCCTCGCTACAAGAAGGACATGGAGGTGCTTGAGCGAGTCCAGAGAAGGGCTACGAAGCTGGTGAGGGGCCTGGAGAACAAGTCCTATGAGGAGCGGCTGAGGGAGCTGGGATTGTTCAGCCTGGAGAAAAGGAGGCTCAGGGGTGACCTTATTGCTCTCTACAGGTACCTCAAAGGAGGCTGTAGTGAGGTGGGGTTTGGTCTGTTCTCCCATGTGCCTGGTGACAGGACGAGGGGGAATAGGCTTAAGTTGCGCCAGGGCAGTTTTAGGTTGGATGTTAGGAAGAACTTCTTTACCAAAAGGGTTGTTAGACATTGGAACGGGCTGCCCAGGGAAGTGGTGGAGTCACCATCCCTGGAGGTCTTTAAAAGACATTTAGATGTAGAGCTTGGGGATATGGTTTAATGGGGACTGTTAGTGTTAGGTTAGAGGTTGGACTCGATGATCTTGAGGTCTCTTCCAACCTAGAAATTCTGTGATTCTGTGATATATATATATTTTTGAGACAGATAGCTCTAATTATTCAGCTACCTCTTAAAATACAAACCTAATGTCACAAACTAGTTTCATTTAACCAATGATGTGTTAAGCATAAAAGAAAAATGGTTTTGTAAATGACAGTCACCTCTTTTCTGTTGTAGTGTCACTGACCCATGTTTGGTTATACAGCATATTTGCCACAGTGGTTTGAAAGGTCAAGAACAATTTTTTGCCTTACAAAAACAAGTCACTGGGTTTAGATACACAGATAACAAAGGCAGGCATCAACATTTCCTTCCAACAAAAGGAATATATTTCATCATTATGTTTACTTTCATGTAAACGTGAAACTTTGTATTAGGTATAGTGATTGGTTAAAAAGGTCAGCATTTAACCAATCTTACTACAGAGTGATATCAGAAATGACAGCACTTTCCTGCATTTAGCAAAAAACAAACAAACAAACAAACAAACAAACAAACAAAAAAAACCTGGAGTTATGTAAAGAAACAATTAATAATTTTACATAAATGTCAAAATTTTTAGCTCAGATTATTCCATTGACCTACAAGAAAACATATGTATTTACACATAAATTAGCTTAATTTCATAACACTGTAGTTGGCCAGCTTCATTTTCTCTTAATTTATTAGTTTATGTATTTGTGTTTTCCTCCTATCACTGTATCTACATTAAAAATTCTACAATTACACACAAATGTCTACATTAAAGAGCACAGGGAAAAGGAGGTTTCACTAGAAAGTTACTATTTAATTGTTGTCTGATATTATCATTGTTTATTTTTTCTTAAAGTATGATTACTTTTATATGAATCACTACTATGCCACTATCTTTTCTAGTTGTTTGTGTGCTATAACCTTTTAAAAAATATGCTAAATATAGAAATGGTTATTTATAAAAAGAAAGTCAATTTATTAAATCTTTCACTACAGAAATCTCTGAACAGAAAATTATTTCCCTCCCAGCTGGTAAAATCCAAATCCATGGGCAAAAGCTGCATCCTGTAGAAGCACTTTTCTTCATTGAACTGAGAGGAGCCAGAATATTAACTTAAGCATGCATGCCACATGACTTTGAAAAAAAACATGTTAATTTCTATGTTTTCAAGCCAGAAAATTACTCATTCATATATTAAATATGTACTAAGTAAGTAATCACACATATTTCCATAGAAATTCCCACCTGTTTAAAGACACCTATGTACTTAAAAGCTTTGCTAATGTTGAGAGGGATTAAGGTGGATTGCATTATTTCCCATAAATTTTAACAGAGGTAATACAGGCATTCTTGTGCCTGTATTGTACTGTTACAGAGCTTTTTTGTTTGTTTGTTTGTTTGGAAATCCAATCCAAGGATTTTAGTATTACAGAAATTCTTCATTATTTCCTATTTCAGCCCATGGGCAATTGAATTTTTGAAAAAAAAGAAAAAGAAAAAAAGAGAATCCCCAGAAGGGAAAAGAAAATCTTAGAGAGGGCGCCATTTGCCGAGGCGATCGGCTCCGGGGCAGACGCGTTCTGCAGCGGAGCGGGGGATCGGGCCAGGCAGGGCTAACTTTCCGGCATCGAGCCGACTTCAGGGAGCCGCCAGTACCCGGCAGCCCTCGTGAGGGAGGCTGACGAGGCGTAGGCGGAGCCAGCAGCGCCCCCTCCCCAGCCGTTCAAAAGCTGCCCCTAGGGAGCGCGAGCGACCAGGAGCGCCGCGACCAGGGCGGGCAAACAGGGCGTGGCGCGTCAGAAGGGAGTGGCCAGGCAGTTAGCGCAGGAAGGGCGGAGAGCAACCACCTGCCCACACGAACACCTCTTAACGACAGTCTTTAGCTAGGTGATAATGGTCGCCACCAGGCACGGAGCGCTCTGCAGGAGGTCGGTATACACGCAGACCGACTGCCCGTTAAAGAATGCAGCCGTTCAGGTCACCGGATGCAGGGAGTGTCAGAGCCTGCTGCTGCCATCGGCGGGAGGCAGAGACGCTGTGTGCGTGAGGTGTGAGCAGGTGGATGACCTGGTCCGCATGGTGGCGGAGCTCAAGGAGGAGGTCGAGAGGTTGAGGGCCATCAGGGAGTGTGAGCGGGAGATGGACTTGTGGAGTAACTCCCTGCAGGGCCTCAAGGAGAGGTACCGGGGTGAGACACCCCAAATGGGGGTGGACCCCCTGCTCTGTCGCTGTCAGGCAGAGGGAGGGGATCTGGGAGTTGAGGAGGAATGGAAAAAGGTCCCTGCTCGACATCGCAGGCGATGCCCTCCCCTTCCGGCCCCACCTTCCCAGGTGCCCTTACGAAACAGGTTTGAGGCCCTGGAGATTGAGAGACCAGCAACTGAGGAAGAGATAGAAAGTGTTCCCAGGAGGATGCCTAGGGCGAGGAGGTCGACTCCACGCGTCGGGACTGCCTCCACCAAGAAAGACAGGAGAGTGATCGCTGTGGGACACTCTATCCTTAGGGGAACAGAGGGCCCTCCCTATTTGTCGGCCTGACCCTACCCGTAGGGAAGTCTGCTGCCTCCCTGGGGCCAGGGTCAGGGACATTGCCAAGAAAGTCAAGCGCCTGTTACGGCCCACTGACTACTACCCGCTACTGGTCTTTCAGGCTGGTAGCAATGAAGTAGCAAAGAAAAGTCCGAAGGCGATCAAAAGAGACTTTAGGGATTTGGGGCGACTACTTAGAGGATCAGGCGCGCAGGTTGTGTTTGCCTCTGTCCTTCGGATAGGGGGGATCGAAGCAGAAAGGTGTGCTGTTCACATAAACTCGTGGCTTCGAGACTGGTGTGACCGGCAGAACTTTGGGTTCTTTGATCATGGGAAGGTCTATGCTACACCGGGCCTGATGGCACCGGATGGGATGCGCCTCTCTCGAAGAGGGGTAAGGATCTTTGGTCAGGAGTTGGCAGGGCTGATAGACAGGGCTTTAAACTAGAGTCGAAGGGGGAAGGGGCTAAAACCAGGCACGCCGGTGAAGACCTAAGGGATGGTACACTAGAATCAGAGGGGCTGTGTGCCAGTGAGGTCCTTCGGTTAGATCCACAAGGTGCTGAGTGTAAGGAGACACACCTGAAATGCTTCTACACGAACGCACGCAGTATGAGGAATAAAATAGATGAGCTAGAAGTACTGGCCCAGTCCCGCAACTACGACATCATCGGCATAAGCGAAACCTGGTGGGATGAGTCCTGTGACTGGGGTGTTGCGATAGATGGTTACAGGCTCTTCAGGAGGGACAGGCAGGGTAGGCGAGGTGGTGGGGTGGCGATGTATGTGAAGCAGGGGCTGGACTGTGTGGAACTTCAGGTCGGCGATGGCAAAGTTGAGAGCCTCTGGGTAAGGATCAAGGGACGAACGAATAAAGGGGATGTAGTTGTGGGAGTCTATTACAGACCGCCTGGCCAGGACGATAGCGCCGATAAATTATTCTTTACAGAACTAAGAGAGGCCTCGAGATTAACTCCCCTTGTCCTTATGGGGGACTTCAACTTGCCAGACGTTAACTGGGAGTGCCACACGGCTGACACGAGCAAGTCCAGGAGGTTCATGAAGCACCTAGATGATAACTTTTTGGTGCAGGTGCTAACGGAGCCAACTAGGAAAGGTGCCCTCCTAGACCTGTTGCTAGAAAACAGAGAGGGTCTGGTGGGAGATGTGGTGATTGGTGGCCGCCTCGGTCATAGTGACCATGAAGTGGTTGAGTTCAAAATTTACGGCGACAGAAGGAAAAGTGCCACCAAAACCTCATCCCTAGATATGGGGAAGGCGGACTTCAGGCTGCTCAGGGAACTAATCAGCAAGGTCCCCTGGGAAGCTGCTCTTGAAGGCCTCGATGTCCACCAGTGCTGGTCATTCTTTAAGCGATGCCTCCTAGAAGCACAAGATCAGGCAATTCCTAAATATCGCAAGTCAGGCTGGCGGGGCAGGAGGCCGGCGTGGCTGACCAGGGACATTGTAATGGAGATTAGGCGGTAACAGAGAGTGTTTCGCTACTGGAAGGAGGGCCAGGTGACATGGAAAGAATACAGGGATGCTGTTTGTGTTTGTAGGAAGAAAATTCGTGTGGCTAAAGCACACCTAGAGTTGAAGCTGGCTGTGTCTGTGAGAGATAATAAAAAGGTTTTTTTTTAGATATGTGAATGGAAAAAGGAGAACTAAAGAATACATAGGGCCGCTCCTTGATAGGGAAGGTCTCCTCACAGACAATGACATAGGCAAAGCAGAGACGCTTAACGCCTTCTTTGCCTCTGTCTTCAATGCCGATGATGGGCTTCGGGACCCAGGGTGCCCTGAGCTGGAGGACCGGGACGGTGGGGATGACAAACTCCCAACTGACCCTGAACGTGTGCGGGATTTGCTACTCCACCTGGATCCCTACAAGTCCATGGGTCCGGATGGGATTCATCCCCGGGTGCTGAAAGAGCTGGCGGACGTCATCGCGGAACCTCTCTCAATTATTTTTCAACTATCCTGGGAGTCTGGAGAGGTCCCGGTAGACTGGAAGCTGGCAAATGTTGTGCCGATTTTCAAGAAGGGTCAGAAAGAAGACCCAAGCAATTACAGGCCTGTCAGTCTCACGTCAGTGCCTGGTAAAATCATGGAGAAGATGGTTCTCGAACTTATTGAGGCACACCTGGGGGACAAAGCAGTCATTGGTCCCAGCCAGCATGGGTTTGTGAAGGGTAGGTCCTGCCTAACTAACCTGATTTCCTTTTATGATAAGATCACCCGTATGGTGGACCAAGGGAAACCAGCTGATGTGATTTTTTTGGACTTCAGCAAGGCATTTGACACGGTTTCCCATAGGATCCTACTGGACAAAATGTCCACCATACAGCTAAATAAAAACATCATCCGATGGGTGAGCAATTGGCTAACGGGCAGGGCCCCAAGGGTTATGGTGAATGGGGCTGCGTCAGGCTGGCGGGCGGTCACCAGTGGGGTCCCTCAAGGCTCCATTTTAGGGCCGGTACTTTTCAATATTTTTATAAACGATCTGGATGTAGGAATAGAAGGTATTTTGAGCAAGTTTGCTGATGACACCAAACTTGGAGGAGTTGTGGACTCGGATAGGGTGGAAAGGCCTTGCAGAGGGATCTGGATAGGTTGGAGAGCTGGGCGATCACCAACCGCATGAAGTTCAATAAGAGCAAGTGCCGGGTCCTGCACCTGGGACGGGGAAACCCTGGCTGCACGTACAGACTGGGCGATGAGACGCTGGAGAGCAGCCTAGAAGAGAGGGATCTGGGGGTCGTGGTAGACAGCAAGTTGAATATGAGCCAGCAGTGTGCCCTGGCAGCCAGGAGGGCCAACCGTGTCCTGGGGTGCATCAAGCACAGCATCGCTAGTAGGTCGAGGGAGGTGATTGTCCCGCTCTACTCTGCGCTGGTGCGGCCTCACCTCGAGTACTGTGTGCAGTTCTGGGCACCACAGTATAAAAAGGACATGAAACTGTTGGAGAGTGTCCAGAGGAGGGCTACGAAGATGGTGAAAGGCCTGGAGGGGAAGACGTACGAGGAACAGCTGAGGGCACTGGGCCTGTTCAGCCTGGAGAAGAGGAGGCTGAGGGGAGACCTCGTCGCAGTCTACAACTTCCTCGTAAGAGGGTGTCGAGAGGCAGGAGACCTTTTCTCCATTGACACCAGCGACAGGACCCGCGGGAACGGGGTTAAGCTGAGGCAGGGGAAGCTTAGGCTTGACATCAGGAGGGGGTTCTTCACAGAGAGAGTGGTTGCACACTGGAACAGGCTCCCCAGGGAAGTGGTCACTGCACCGAGCCTGACTGAGTTTAAGAAGAGATTGGACTGTGCACTTAGTCACATGGTCTGAACTTTTGGGTAGACCTGTGCGGTGTCAAGAGTTGGACTTGATGATCCTTAAGGGTCCCTTCCAACTCAGGATATTCTATGATTCTATAAATATTATCTTTTTTAATGGACTTTTGCTCTCTCCCCTGCCAATTTACCCCCCCCCCCTCCAATTTAGCCACAAGCCATATCAAGAAACAGTAAGTCACAGGAATACAGAATAGGCATGAGATTTCTTTAGAATTTTGTTGTTGTTCGTACAGGGAATATTAAAGAACAAGAATGACTTCAACATGAATTGACTTTGGTGGAACTAGTGCTATGTTTCAAGTTAGATGCATGGCTAAGTATTTGTCAGAGTCTAAGACTCTCTGACCACATTCTTTTAGATATTCCATGCATGGAGGGTACAATGTTTAATATCAGAATTACTTATTGAAATATATTTTATATTACATTTGGTTTTGATTTAGAAAAGTGATACAATAATGTACTGAAATCACTATATGAATGCAACATATCGATTGCAATATACAGTTGGATCACAGTACAAATGTGATTCACATAACCAGTCCCTATATGCTTAACATCACAACACTAGGTTCCCTGGTAGCCAGAAAGTAATACATGGGTTGAAGCCAGCTCAAGACCGTTACTATCTTTGAAATTCTTTTGCTAGTTTATGTATGTTGAGCTAAGCCATGTATTCAGTCACCCTGTACTAGTCTGGCTATCTCTTTTAATGGACTCAGGGAGAAGTGTTTACACCACCAATAGATCCATTGAATTGTTGATAAAATAAAGGCCACCCTCCAGTCCCCTTTGTGCTGAGATAAAGACAGCTTCTTTGCAACAGCTGTTCCATTATTCTCTGCATTTTTCTTTAAACTTCATGGGAATACCACCCTTGCCAATGTCCACTGAGCCTTCTTCCATTGTAGGGGTTTACTCAGTGAGTCACATTCCACTCCTAGGGGTTTAGACATTCACGGTAGTTCATTGAATATGGTTCTTTCTCTGCTTGGTGAAGAATCAACAATGAGTTGGAGACTTAATTTAGATTATATTTCAAATTACTGTAGATGAAAAACAAAGAAAGAAGCTTATCCTCTAGTATTTCTGTATGCTGAAGTACCAAATTCCAATAGTGCAAGGTATACTCCAGATGATTAGATAACTATGAGACAAGTTACATTAATTTTGGACTCTTTTTCTGGTAAATAATTTTGCTACTCCATGGCTGATTCTTCTCTAGTATCATTTGTAGACTAGTGTAAGACCTAAACACTGGTTAACATAACTTCATTTAACATAACATCAGTAGGATCAGGACAAAACCCAAGGCAGACTTATCTGCTTCTCTCACATGAATTACTCAAAACAACTGTGGTATGAAAAATGTTGTGTTTTTTTTTCTTTTTTTTTTTCTTTTTTTCTTTTTTTTCCTCTTTCCTCTACAGCTGCGTGATGTAGTTACATCAGCTTGTTAGTGGACCTTAGGGATCAGAGTGCTGCATACTAGAGCTGCTTCATGCCAATTATTATATTGAGTGATGAAACTGCCTTGTATCATTTCATTTGTGCATATGAACAGCAGATGAATGTTATAGTTTATGGTTTCCAATTATAAATCAAATAGGCTTGATTCTCAGTACTCTTAACAAGAGCTGTAAAAGCAGCGAAGTGTGAGGAGAGTACCTTGTGAAAAAGGCTTGAGGTTAGTTTATTGATTTTTTTATTATTATTATTTTTTTTTTACCTACCTCCCTGTCATAGTTGCCTTGAACTAAATTTGAAAAATAATTAGAGAAAGAACTAAATGGAAAGTAACTGAAACATCTAACTACTGAGACTGTAGCCATATTTGTAGACTTGTTTGGGGCTCCCCAGTATAGGAAAAACTGGATGTACTGAAGTGAGTTCCCCAGCAACCACCAAGATAGTCATGGGGCTGGAACACATAGCACAGAAGCCGAATAAAAGAAGTTTAAGTTAATACAGAGAAGTCTGAAGATGTCTGCTGCTACTTAATGTAGAGGATATGGCTGTAGAGGGCATGGCACCAAAGTTTTCTTGCAGATGCACAGAGAAAGGACAAGAAACCATGTTTTCAAGTTGCAAAAATGGAAATTCTGATTAAATATTAAGAAAAAAAGATCATCAGGGGAACGCTTGGGACAGAGAAATTTTGATCTCTCCATTCTCAGAAGTACTTAAACCTCCACAGGGTGATGCCCAGGTATACGGTCTAAGTTGTCTCTGCTTTGAGTTTGGGGGTGGTTGGGAGGGATAGCTGGAACAGAGAACTCCAGAAGACCCTTCTGACCTAAATCACTCTGTTAGTTTATGATTAGTTTCAAGAGTTGGACTTGATGATCCTTAAGGGTCCCTTCCAACTCAGGATATTCTATGATTCTATGATTCTGTTCTATCTGTTCAAGGTTTATGTTACTATGTGTTCATGGTTTATGTTTCTTCCATGGTTTATATTTGAGGGTATGACTGGGCAGGGAGCTTATTACAGTCATTTTTTACACTGAGTGAATATGGACATTTCTTTTAATCATATAGTGTCTTTTTGTTGTTGTCCATGCAAGTTTGTCTAGTAAGTGCCATGAAAATTGAGAACTGGCACTGAGTGGGTGTAAGTCATATCATATTAGGTTCCCTCTGTATATGCGTCTAAGTTATTTTTTAGAAGGTTTTTCAATCCTACTGACTGGCGATCAGTAAGGACCCATTTGAATTTATCTCTATTGCCATTGACAAGAATTAATATAATAATAATAATTATTAGCTCTTTTACCTTGTTTTTCAGATAGTTACAACATTCTGGGAGATATAAGCACTGACTGCAAGAGTCAAATACTAACGAGGTCCGAAGGCAGATCTACCAATAGGGGCATACAGTAGTAGAATACTTTTTCAGTGTTTCTTATACATATCTGTAGTGCATTATACAGCTTCAAAAATAGATGTGCTGATTTCTGAAGGAAATAGCATCAAGATTCAATGACTTCCCCTTTAAGTATCCTTTGTTTACATAATATTAGATGTGCAGAACAGTTCAAAGGTCAAAGTTGAGTGATATCTCTGGAAAAGATGGAATGTGGAATGTGACTCACAAAAATATTAGAAGTATTTAACAAAATCCTGAAATTTGAAAGTCTTAGCTGCTCACTGAATTTTTAACAGACTTGCTTAAAACAGTGAAATTGCCCATCACAAAACATTTGTTTGTTTGTTTTGTTTTGTTTTGAGGAATTATTAATACACTATAAAGGTAGGTTCTGACAAAGTATTAAAACTCCATAACTGATGCCATCTGTTGTTTAAGAAAAGACTAATCTGATTTAGGATGGACTATGAAAATCACAGATCAGTGAGAAGATGTATTTGTAGAGTACCAAAACCATAGCTATAAGATACTGAACTTTTCATTTTATTATACGAATGGTTATATACTTAGTTACATATTTGCTCATTTAAAAAATCCTTCATATACTGGAATATGAGATGTCGTCCAAAAAAGGACACTTCTAATTTCTTTCTAAGTATAGTCATGTTCTCTTTTTTTTGACCCTTTTCTATTTATTTGAATCTTCTTTAACTCAGGGAATATTTTTGACCTCTCTAAATCTAGAAGTATGTGTTTTTACACAACATGAAGCTTTATTTATTTATTTATTTTAGTGACACACATCAGTAGTGACTTCACTGACTGGGCTCTGTAGTGCTTGTACAAAAGTTTTCAGGTTCCTCTGCAAATATGATTCAATGATTCCAGGTCCAGATGTAATAACTTTTGCTACTTTGTTGCCTAAATTCATAATTAAAGTTCAGAACTCATACTGATTATTACCAAGTGTCTTTGAATCTGATGAATGACCAGGCAAGAGTCCCGAGTGAATTGGGAAATGGCTTTGTCACAAATTCTGCTATTCCATTGGCTATAGACAGGTCTACTTTTATCCTTCTCTGACACTAGCAGCTTTCAGCTGATCAGGACCTGGATAAGAGCCATCTAAATAAAGTCACATACAAAATAGTGAAGGAAATTGGTCCTTTTATCATATTGCTAGCTAATTGCCCTGCATCACCAGAGATTAAAAAGCAGCTTTTCCCTTTGAAAGCAGGGAAAGAAGTGAAGTTTTGGTCCCACTTCCAGGAAAAACAAACAAACAAACAAATAAATAAATAAATGGAATCAGAGAGTATAACAATTTGGAAGATTAGAGTTTAGGAGGAAATTCTTCACTCAGAGAGTAGTGAGGCACTGGAACAGGTTGTCCAGATAGGCTGAGTATGCCTCATCCCTGGAGGTGTTCAAGACTCGGTTAGATGAGGCCCTAAGTAGCCTAATGTAGTGGGTGGCATCCCTGCATATGGCAAGGGGGTTGGAACTAGATGATCTTTGAGGTCCCTTCCAACCCAAGACATTCTATGATTCTATGATACGATTCTATAAATCTGTGAATCTGTGAATCTATGAATCTATGAATCTATGATTCTATGATCATGTCCAACTCTTGGCTTTAGGCAGGACCACCCAAAAATCAGACTATATATCTGACAGTGTTGTCTAAATGTTTCTTAAACTTTGGCAGGCTCAGTGCAGTGACCACTTCCCTGGGGCATCTGTCCCAGTGCCCGACCACCCTCTGGGTGAAGAACTGTTTCCTAAACACCCAGTTTGACCCTTCCCTGTCACAGCATTATGCCATTCTCTCAGGTCCTGTCATTGTCAGAGAGCAGAGCTCAGCGCCTGCCTCTCTGCTCCACTTGTGATGAATCTGCAGGCCACCATGAGACCTCCCCTCAGTCTCCTCTTCTCTGCGCTGTACAATCCAGTTAACCGCAACTGCTCTTCATGTGTCTTCCCCTCCAGACCCTCCACCATCTTCAGACCCCACCTTTGGATGTTCTTTAATAGTTTTATAACTGTATATCATGGCACCCAAAACTGCACACAGTACTCAAGTTGAGGCCATACTCATGCAGTGTAGAGTGGCACAATCTCTTCTTTCGACCAGTTATCAATGTTTTGCTTGCTGCACCTCATGTTATGGTTGGTCCTTTAAGCTGTCAGAATACACTGTCAGCTCACATTCAACTTGCTATCAACTAGAATCCCCATATTCCTTTCCACAGGGCTGCTCTCCGGCCTCTCATCACTCAGTCTGCATGTATATCCAGTGTTGCACTGTTCCAGCTGAAGAATGCAACACTTGGTCTTGTTAAACTTCATGAAGTTGGTGATTATCCAGCCCTCTAATTTGTCAAGACCTCTTTGCAAGGCCTCCACCCTCAAGGAGGTTAACATTTCCTCCTAATTTAATGTTGTTTACAAACTTATTCAGTATGTAATCAAGCCCTATATCCATATCATTTATGGAAACATTAAAGAGAACTGGCCCTAAAATGGAGCCCTCTGGAACCCCACATGAGACTGATTGACAGTCTTATGTAACCCCATTTACTATAATCCTGAATTATCTACCCCTATTCAGAGAGTTTGCTAAAGATATTAGGTCAGAGAGACCATATTTTGCAATCTCTTTTTACAGTTCTAAATAACTGCATACTTTGCAAAGAAGTAGCCCTCAAGACCACAAAAACTTTTTGAAAGTCCAGAGTGTCTTGTATTTTAATACTGTCCTATTCTACATAGTTGTGCCTTAACCATCACTAGTTAGATTTACTAGTCATCTGCTTTTGATAATGCCAGTTCAGATCTCCAGATAGAAATATGGGTTGCTCAGCTTACAAAATAGGGTGAGAATGTGTCCTTTTCAGAGATACCTACAGGGCCCATGGGAAAAAACTAGTGCTATACAAACTTGATACAGACAAATTCAACAAGTCTAATTCCCCAGACATGTCAAAAAGCTGGAAAGCAGACAGCAGTAAACACACAGAATTGTAACAGGGAATTGCAAAAAGGAAAGTGCCGAGTATTTTCTAGACACCATGCTCATTTTTACTGTTCTTGCAATCAATTTTGTGGTTCCTGTTTTTGGAAGAAATACTGAATGCTGATACATCATTGAAAAGATTACAAAGGTGGGAGGTAAAAGTGTTTCTTAAAGGAAGGTACAGAATGTGGACACATATTTACAAAGTTTTCCATGGAAAATATTTTCCATGGAAGCTGAGACATGGATATTTTCCATGGAAGCTGAGACAAACCTTCTTTCCAGATCATGGCACAAGACTAAATAAGGACTGATGCTACAATCATCAATATTTTAATACCCAAAATATTGGAAGTTGGAGTCAAATAGGGCAGAAACGGTCCTTTCTGTAACACTGAACAAATTTGGAGTAACAAGAAAAAATGGAAAGGTTAGTGGTTCTTTTTGACTTATATTTGCTGTTTTCTTTTTATTTTCAATTTTCATTTTATGTTTATGTTTTAACTCACATTATTTACTCATTTCTAACTGGTCTTATATATATATATGTATGTATATAAAATGCTAACATTAACATGAAGTTAATCTCCAACTTTATAGGTTGTCTTACTTTTTGGGGAGGTATCCTATCAAGTTTTAATTCATGTTGTGCCTATTTTCAAGGTTCAGATAAGCTTTAGTTAATTTCTACTCAGGATAATTTTATATCGTTTATAAGAACCATGAAATTTTGTTACTATATCTTCTGAAATATTTCTAACATATTTGAGAGAAAAAAATCTCAGATCTCAGCTGAAGAATCTATTCCTTGGGACAAAAATTAAGCTATGTTTAAGTGACCTAGTTAATGTTGAGCTTAAGGGAAAAATTCTTCATCTCCCCAAACATAACTGCTAAACAAATATATGCATACAGGCTTTTCATTACTCCTCCCTTGAAAATGGAGCAAATGGTTCTGTAGCTGAATAGAACTGCTTCATTGCTCTGCTGTTCTTATCCATGACATTGCCTCTATTCTTGAGCAGACACCAAAAATATTTGAAAATCCTCAGGGACAAAAAGGAACATTTTAATGGGTGAACTTTAAGAAGTTCAGTTACCTTTTTTTGCACTTTTCTTCTGTGTATATTACAAAGTATCTATGTTCTGATTATGGATATGCACAAGAAATGTTGACATTTGGGCTGTCTCATTGCCAAGCAATGACAAACATGACTTTGAACAATAAATTCCCTTACAAGGCTAGAACATCTAAACAACATTTAGGTAGCTCCTTCAATTGAATTACGCTGCCATTAATCATCTCCACTAATTCAATAAAAAAAAAAAAAACAAAAAACACTGTCAATACGATAAATCATTGTTTCTATTGAATTAATGAGGGTAGTTTGTTACTAATAAGGTATGATTGTATTAGGGAAATGTTTAAAGTAACATGATAGATTAACAAGGAAACATTTAATAAAGATTTCATGTAATTTTTAAGTCTTCTTGAACTCTGCGAGAATGGCATGGAAATAAGCATTAGCAGGAGAACCACTGCATAAATCTGCTTACTGTCATCACTTCATTGCTCACTGAGACAGTTTCTTTGAAGATACAAGTATTTCATAGTAGTCAAAGTAGTCAATGATCCATCCTTGATCAGGTGGGTGAGCTAAGACATATGACTTGACCTTTCTTGATTTTCTGTTTCATCATTTATAGGATGTGAAAAATTACACTGGCACTCTTTGTTCAGTGCTTTGAGATTTCCTGATGGAAATATTCAATGTGTATCATGTTTTGTTTGTAAACAGTAAGGTTTTGTCTTCCTGTGAGTAAAGGTACTGTAACTCTTTCTCAAGTGACTGCTTCTGTAACTTTAAGCAACTCACTTATGGTCTAACTTTCAGAGATTGCACTTACACTTTCTATTGGTTTCAGAAGCTAATGTAATATTTGAGTAGTAAAACCTCTGTAATTCAGGGTGTTCACCTTTAAGGCTCAGTTTCAACTGTTAAGTAGTTGCAACAATACTTACATCTGTCCAGACTGACTTAAGAATTAGTGACTTAATGTCCAGAAATCAATTTCAGTGTGAAAAGGGCTTAAAAATAATGAGGCCAAATGTTTTTATTTATTTATTTATTTATTCATTTATTTTAATTTTTTTTAAAGGTAATATGACCATTTCCTGAGAATATTTAAAGTGTGAAGTAACACAGCTACCATAGCATGAAAAGCAGAGTAATTATCCATGGAAGAGCTTAACTCTCTTTTCTGCCTACAGATGTGTAGTGTATAAGTCAAGTGAATGAAGAAGTACCAGAATTAAAGCAATTCTATTATTAGAACACTGATTTAATGCTGGATATGTACTAAGGCTAGTCATGGTGAAGCTAATAAAATCTGTACAGCATTATGCCTCAAGAAAAATCCTCATCTCCACAAGTAGTTCTCTTTACCTGAGCTTGATCTCAGTTTTGCTGTGTGTTGTAAACGCCCTGGTTTGTTGTGATATCAAGTTTACAAAGGTGTTAAGTTGCACTACCTTCTTACAGGTGAAGGATTAAAATATATATCATTCTGCAATGTGTGACTCAAGTAGTCTGTCATTCTTCAGTTTCAACCTGGTTGTGACATACAAATTATCTGATACTGTAATTAAATACCATTATAATACCATTTACCTATGAAACATATACACATGAAGCAGATAAATTTCTGCAAATTGACATATCATTGTGTATTTCACACACAAAACCTAAAAAAATAAAAATGTATTTACATATTTTTGCTTATGGCCCATAGATGGTGGAAATACTGAGATGAATATGGCTAATCTTTTCACCAATAATAATCATTTTTCTTAATAGCTGTTTTAGTGGCTAAAAATAAAAGAGTGAGAGAGAGAGAATACAAACAAGCCTACACTGCCTATTATCGTTTTTTTTTTTTTTTTTTTTTTTTTTT
>CM021731.1:17006736-17045968 GCA_011075105.1 Heteronetta atricapilla
TTTTTTTTTTTTTTTTTTTTTTTTTTTTTTTTAACAGAATGCCACTTGAAAGGTATAAAGTTGTACAATATCATAAAATTTTATCAGGGTTTCATTTACTTTATTATTCCAGGTTCCGTTAAACCACATACAGTAAATTTTTTTGGAAGAAGTCTCAAATCAGAGCAGTGTTTTAGACTAATGAGAAAAAGGATGTAAAGAAGGAAGTAGAACTGATTGTATCAGTACATCATAGAACATTATTCTTATGCAGAAGACTCATTTCTTATACTTTAGAAATTTAGTATAATTCAAAATATAAAAAATGTAACACAATTAGAAAAATTCTATTTATTTTTATTGCCTTTATTGTATTAATATACTGTAAAATATTAATTGTTCTACATGATTAACACTCATTTATAGTTCTCTTAAAAGACTGTCTTAACACTCTCACAAACACTGTGACTTGTCATGGGAAATAATATCCTGGATCTATTGGCTAGATGAAAAAAGAATAAGTAGAGAGGGTCATTAAAAGACGGCAGAAACACAAAAGCAGCAACTGAAAAGGCAATATAATTCTTTCATAATAATATGAACTCTCCTTTAAATTAATGGTTTGATGTAGCCAAAAACTGCTATGTTTTTAAAAAGCCTCCTACAAAACAATTCTAAAAGTAGCCTGAATAGGTCTTTCTTACCAATGAAATCCACCTTTTTTTTTTTTGTGTGTGTGTGTGTGTTCCTTAACATATAGACACGTATTAAAACTTTATTCTCGATCTGAAGCATTACTGTTTTACAATTTTGATGGACAATATCATGTGCATGAGTTCTCCCAAGTATTACTCCCATTGGTAAAATCATGAGGGAATAATACATTTGGAAGCTACTGTTAAATATTTGTTGTCTTATACTAACACATAATGAATTATGTTTTTATTAAGTGAATATATAGGGAAGAGAAATATTAAACCAGTACACTCATCCTTGAATTATTAATCTTCCATGAAATTAATAGTGCTAAAGAATTCTTGTGTGTGCATTGCCAGCAAAGTATAAGCCTCATTCTATGTACTTTACAAAATGATTCATTAGTCTTAGCAAAATACTTCCCCTCACAACACTGGAATATGAAATCTGCAAGATTTTTGTGAACTGCTAATAAACAGCTTCTCTTATAAATGCTTAACAACCTCTAACACTGCTGTTTCTCTTCTACTGCTTGTTCATCACTCTTATCACTACTTTTATCCTAGTAGAATTTGCCAATTAAATTTGGAAAAAATGTGTTCAAGGAAGGAATATTCACTGCAATATTTCTTTCTAAAAATGAAATAACCAGGAGACCTCAGTAAAAAATGAGAAAAAGAGAACAGTGCTTAAATGTGTGCGTTTCTCTGTTTAGTGCCACTATGAGAGCTCTAAAAAGTCTTGATAACACTTAAAGGCAGAATGATCCTGAGAGCGTTTTACAGCACAACTGATATTTAATTAGCCTCAAATCTGTGCTAGAAAGGCATATTTGTATACCCAGAGCACTACTCTATCCAGGAGTATGCATATTAGTATTTATATCACCATTTCATGTCTCGGTAGTATGTATTATGGAGTACTATGTTTGGGGCAGGGGGAAGGCAATCAACTGGAAAGTACTCTGGTGAGAACACAGCATAAAAATATCATTCAAGGACAGCTACTAAAATGTAAAGATGACACCTAAAAATTGCTGCTGTTTCTTAAGATTGTAGTGTTCATATTGTATGCACATGTCAACATCTGTATGTAGCTACTATCAAACTGTTGATGTCTTGCACACATCTACTTTTACAACAGAGATATGCAAGTACCAAAACAGTGGAAGTGCGTATTATATACCTCCCTCACAAGTTCAGACAGTAACTTGTAAAGAGGAATAAAAGGTCACTTGTAATCAATCATATTTCCACTTCTGAAATATAAGGGATTTTTAGTATTTAAAAACAAAACTAAATTAAACACAGAGACAGTGTAATACTCTGCACTCCATTTTTTTTTTTTTTTCAAATTAAGTATGAGGAATGTTAACTAACTTGGTTGTTTGATATAAATACTAGGAAGAATAGTTTAGTAGGTTATACCCCTGATTTCTATCACTGCATCTGGAATTTACAACAGCAGCACAGCATAGTAAAATTTCCAGAACAAGCTAGGTATCCCCTCAGCCCCTAGGATGATTATACTCTGTTGTCATACTTATGCAGACTGCTGATTTGCACCATGTGAAACTAGGTTGGTAGCACAGGCCTCATTCGTACATTTCTCTCATCCCTGCATTTTTCTGTGGGCTCTATGGCCACCTCTTTTGGTTTAACTCTGTCAGGCAGCTGAGTACCACACAGCCCACTCAGCTCACGCTCCCAAAGGCTGGGGTGGGGGAGAGATTCAGAGAGGTAAAAGTGTGAGAAATTATGGGTTGAGTTAAAGACAGTTTACTAGGTAAAGCAAAAACTACACACACAACCAAAACAAAACCAGGAATTCATTCACTGCTTGCCATCAGCAGGTAGGTGGTCAGCCACTTCTAGGAAAGCAGGGCTCAGCATGCATAATAGTTTTTTAGGAAGAAAAATGCCATCACTCTGAACATCCTCCCCTTCCTCCTTCTTTACCCCAGCTTTTTGTGCTGAGCATGACACCATACGGTATTGAATATCCCTTTAGTCAGTCTGGGCCAGCTGTCCTGCCTGTGTCCCCTTCCAGCTCCTGTTGAACCTCCAGCCTCCTCACTGGCAGGGCAGCACAGAAAGCAGACAAATCTTTGGTTCTGTAAGTACTGCTCTGCAACAATTAAAAATATCATTTTTATTATCACTATATCACCACTATTTTCATTTAAAAATAAATAAATAAATCCAAACCACAACATCATGCAAGTCTCTACAAAGAAAATTAACTGTCGCAGTCAAAACCATGACAACTATGACAATGATAACAAAATACAAAGTTAAGAGCAGTATTTGAAAAGTAGTCCAGATTTAAACACAACTGTATTCTCTACATTAATATTTATATCCTCCAGCAAAATAAAAAAATCATGCACTTTTTTACCAATGACTCTGCCAGATTTTGTCATATTTTTGAGTGTGTCAAGTCAGAGCAATAACAACAGTGTGATTTTTCTCCTGATAGAATTATTAAATTCCTTCTACATGCTAAAAAAATAGAAAAGTCTCTCTGATCCAAGATATTAAAACGTTAGTTTATTTCTTTGTTTGTTTTTCTTTCTTTTAAATTTTAGGCTTAAAGGGGGAGGGGGAGGAGGAGTCATGTCCTATTCAAAGTTATTTCTCCAGAATATGCTCTGCCTACTTGCAGCTGAGTAACAGACTTTGCTTTCCATGTTAAATAACCTTGGAATATTTATTACCTCAAACAAGGAGTTAATATATGATCTTAATTATAAATTGCTCTTAGATGAAACCTGTCAAGCTTTCAATAAATGGATGCAATCCCAATGTCTCTAATTAACTGAGTAAATATAATTAAAATGACTATAGTCCCTAAATTTAATTGTCTATTCATGAATATTTCTTTACTTCTCTTAGCATCATTTTTTGAAAGAACTTAGCACATCTACTAAGGGTTCCTCTGGACATATAAAATAACAGAATAAGCATAAAAGCACTGACTTTACTTTTTAAAAATCAAGCTAATCACTGATTTCAAAGCCCAGTAAATATATATATATATATATATATATATATATATACCAACAAATCCAACAAAATCCAATAAAACTTAACCTACACCTAGAATTATGGAAGCAGTAGAGACTCATATAAAGTACCACTGGCGAAATTATTCACCAAATTATTCACACATTCCCCCCCTCCCCAAACCCCCAGATTTCCTGGAATATTTTAGACTTTTTTTTTTCTTTTTTAATAACACCAACGGAAAACAAACAAAAAAAACCCTCATGCAGCTACTATGATTACAAAATTATTAATTATGAGCTGAAATTATAATATTGAGTAGGTAATTCTAGGATATTTTGTAAGAGGAAGATATCTGATTGTTTTAAAAGAGCTAATAAACAAAAGTACTGTCACAATTCACAAATAAACTTTTCTGAAGAAATATTCATCACTTTCAACTGACCAGAGCTGTATGTTGGAATCAGAATCTGTCTTTCACTCCCTGCCACTCAGTTCCTGAATTACTTGGGGCTCTTGGTGTTGCAAAACTATTTGCATGGTCTTAGTTAATGCTCCTGGCACCCAGTCCTCCCCAGAATGATATATCACTATGGATTTATCTACATACTTTTACACTCTGAATGTTAGACATGAATGTTAAAGAAGTTACATGTAATAAAAATAGCAGAAGACAGAAATTTTGAAGTTCACATGGTATGAAAGTACCAAATAATGTTCATTACACTGTAAGATGACAGGATAGGAAAGCAGCAATGTTATGCTTTTGCAAAATGTGTTAAAACAAATAAAAGCTATAAGCACTTGGCTAACTGACACGGCTCTTCTTGTTTGCCTTGTGTGCGAGTCTGCCCACCTCATTAGTTTTCGTACTCCCAGAGCAGGAAGACAAAAGTATTGATCTTTTTCCTGGACATTTCTTCCAAGGACAGTAATAATTTGTGAGACAAAAAGTTCCTACCAGACTTCTCTTTAGCATATTTGACACCTCTTTTGAATTTAACCTTGTGGGTGGGACTCCCTTTTGAGACCAGTCTGCAAGTGTTTATATTTTGTTCCCCAGTCTTTGTGTAATACTTTGCTTCACAGTTCTCTTTGCAACATACCTCACTACAGCAGAAAACTGCACTCAGAATCCTTTCTCTCTGTCTGTGAGCATCACTCTGACTATGCAGATGTCTGATTTTTTATAGAATTATTCTCTGAAAACTTATTTCAGGTGAGAGCAGGCATTTTGCCAACAAGATAGAACTATTCAGCCTGGAAGCACTCTTATGATGTCTGATTATGTATAGTATGCGTAGTAGGCTGCCCTTGAACAGATACCAGAGCTTGATATGACTCCGATGATAACTGCAGCATTCAGCACCTAAACCCAACTTTGTCATTACCAGTGAATAAAATCTCCTCAGCGTCTAATGGTATTTTCCAGAATATCCCTGGAATCATCTTTATTTGGAGATACTAAACAGCTATGACCTACTCTTGGTGGGACTGAGACATATCCATTTCTCTGTATCTTCCACACAGGAGATGAACTAATAAGAGATGAACTAATGCACTCCTAATTGAGTTGTTGCCACAAATTTTATTCACATTTTATGCAATGCCTCAATATTTGGGCACACACCCAGGATACTATAGCCCAATGGTGAATTTCTCATTCTTCTTGCAGTTTTCAGACTGATAGGAAATTCAGCAGTTTCCAGTATGTAAAAGACAGGTGCTGTGAACAGTGAATACATCCATGCCTTAATGGGATACTAGTGCTTAATGCCTCACTGTGCTTTAGCTCCCTAGAATGAGAATTTTCTTAACTTTATTCCTGGTGGGGATACATTACATAAGTCTTTGAGATGTGCAAATACTGAAAATGTTAACTTAATCCATCTAGAAAATCTAAGTTATTGGCTTGAATATTTCTGTGACTGAGGGATGAGTCTGTAACACCTTTGTTTTTGGGTACTTTTTTTTTTTTTTTTAACTTAGAAGAAAAGCTATAGGCACAGAGACAGATTGAGTCATTCTCAGTATTATGTTCCTAAACTTTAAGTCACCTGTGAAAACATGTCAGTTTCTATGTTACTTGCATTTACCTGTTTTTATGTCATTCCATTAAGTACTTCTATCTAAAAAAGGCATTTCCAGGAATTTCATTAAGGTATTGGGAAGCCCAATGTACTGGAGCTGAACTATATTCCCAGAACTATCATCAATCTGTCAGTGGCAAGGTTTCCTGGAATTATACCAAAAAACCTGCCTTTAATGATCAAGGGAATGGTGTTAGTCCCTCTTCAGCAAATTGTATTTAAGTGTGGTTCAGTGGGAAAGTGACAACAATTGTTTAGAAACCCCACAGGCTACATTACTAAAACCCTACACAGCTAGACAAATCCTAAAGTTTGTAATTGCTGAATACTAAGGCACCTACACATCTGTAGAGTGGTGGAATTTGGGTACAGGGAAAGGTGAATTGAGAACGATGACAAGGCTACACCTGTCCCTGCTGCAAGCTGAGAAAAAAATGGAAAACTGATTTTTCTGAATAATTGTTAGGCATGACTGATGATAAGTAAGAAAGAGCTTCTGCTTCTTTGTCCTCTTTTGCTGCAAATTGGAATGAAGAGCTCAAATGTGGGTCTTTATTTTATGGAATGGAATTTGCCATAAAAACAAACAAACACAAATAATAAAAAATCTATTCAGATACATGAATTGTACAGTTCTGAAAGATTAGAAAATATTCAAGTATGAAATTAATATGAAGTTATAAATGTGAAAGAAAATATTTTGACATTAATGCAATTAAATGTTTTTACACTTGTGATAAGAATGAGAAAGTCAAAAGGCTTCCCTTTGACATTGAATTTGCTAAAAAATTACAATTGAACACATTTCTTCAAACCATTACTGTTAATGGGAAAACAGGATTTTCTACTGGAAAACACACATATATATATGTATATGTATATATATATATATATACACCTCTTCATTAAATATAGATATATATTTAGTTTTCTGGAAATAATCATGAAAACTATTCTCTTTACATAATTAATTTCTGAAAAAAATACTACTCGTGTTTTAAGCACCAAACTGCCAACTTTGAGAATGCTAGGGAAGCCTCTTCAGAAAAGCAATAAGAAAGAATATGCAAGGGGATGAAGCTGAAAGACAAGGTGGATACAAATTCCAAGAGAGTCAGGGAGGTTCACTTCTCAGTTTTATTCTCACCCTTTTTGACATATTTGTTCTATTTCAAAATAAGATAATTCTCAAAGGAGGGGTGATAGTGATAGTGATCAAGAATCACTACTCTACATCAGAGTAGTGTTCTTGATCACTATTGATACAAATTTATATATTGAGGAACTGAATGTCTGTTTATTCTGTTTAAACTGAATCTGTTTATTCTACTCAGAACAGTTTTAGATTAGCACATTGTGGTTAATGATAGCAGAATATTGGCTAAAATAAAAGTCATTCTTTTGGATATTCCTCTCATGTTATAGGAAATGATCATTGTCTGGGAGATCTTTGAACATCTAAAAGTATGCTGTGATTTATGCCAAGTAGAACACAGTCTGAAGGATAAGGGTTCTGTCAACTCTGTCATTGTCTCTGTTTTACATTATGTAATTATGGAGATGCATGCCAAAATAAGGAGCAATGAGTCCACTAATTGTGCTAGTTGCATTTATTTTCATTCTTTTAGAGCACAAATACACTTCAGGTGTAGACTCTTTACACCTTCTTTAACTGTTGTGATGACTCTCACATGGCAGAGTATAATCATGCAAAATAAACACAATCTTCAAACACCAGCTTCTTTTTTTATTTTTTTTTCTTTTTTTCCTTATAATTTCTAAAAGTGACATTTTTATTGTTAAGGTGTTTAATGTTAGAGTATGCCCCAGGCTCCCAGGTTCCTGAGGTTAGCAGCAGTCTGCAGGAGTGAAGCATTACCCACATTAGAGGAAGACCAAGTTAGGAATCACTTAAGCAAGATGAACATACACAAGTCCATGGGTACAGGTAGGATGCACCTGAGGGTGTGAGTTGGCTGATATGATTTTGAGACTAACTGGAAGAAGTTCTTGATGACTGGAAAAATGCAGACATCAAGGTTATCATGAAGAGGGAAAAGAAGGGAATAATCAGACCATCTTCAGTCTCCATGAGTCTTAAAAAGCAAATCCTCCTAGAATCTGGGGCCAAGAACCTGAGGGCCAGGATGACTGGGAACAGCCAGCCAAGGGCACGTCAGAGCTGACCAGCCTGAATGCATTCTATGACAAATGACTAGCTGTAAGGGGAGAACAGGGGATGTGATTTACTTTGAATTTAGCAAGACTTTTGGCACAGTCTCCCATAGTATCTGTACAACAAGACTAGAAAAAGACAGATGGATCAATCAAAGATTATATAGAGAAAATCTCACAATCACATCTGCCAGATTCCTAAGCACTCATGGGGGCATCCCAGCACCGCTCATAGACTTATGAATGCCCAGTTTGCTTAAGTATTCGCTGAACTGGTTCTCTTCCACCAAGGATACATGTTCCTTGCTCCAGCCTTTCCCTTTGCTCTATGCAACCTGGAATTCTTGAAGGTCAATTTTGCTGGTAAAGACTGAGGCAATGAAGGCATTTAGTATCTCAGCCTTTTCAATATTCTGTGTAACCAGGTGTCCCCTCTCATTCAGCAATGAGCCCACATTTTTTTTCTAGCCTTTCTTTTGTCATCTATGAAGCCCTTTTTATATAAGGCATCCCTGGCCAAATTCAATTCTATTTGGGCAAAGTAAGGTAAACCATAGAAAGGTAAACCTCTCCTAACATCATCCCTGTATACTCACACAATGTCCCTGTATTCCTCCCAGATTACCCTTCCTTGTCTCCATCCTCTGTATCCTTTATTTTTTACTTATTATTATTATTATTATATATTTTTTTTTGGTTTTGAGTGTGGCCAGAAGCTCTTCGTTCATCCTTGCAAGCCTCCTGGAATATTAACCAGTTTTCTTGGACTGTCTCTAAGGTTTTATCTCAGTAGATCTTTGAAGAGGACAAAGTTTGCTCTCCTAAGGTCCAAAGTTGTGACCTTGCATTTTACTCTCCTTCATCCTGTCAGGATCTTGAATTTCACAATCACATGGTCGCTGCAGCCATTGCTGCTTGTGACCTTCAAATCCCCAATGAAATCTTCATTGTTGGTAAGAATGAGGTCCAACACATCTCTCTATCACTTGGAGAAGGGAATTATCAACTCATTCTATGAACCTCCTGTACTGTTTATGTTGTGCTGTGTTGCCACTCTGACAGAAATTGATGTGGTTCATTCAAGTCCCCCATGAGGACAAGAGGGACTCATCAGGAGCCTGCTTTTATCTGTCTATAGAGGGCCTCATCCACTTGTTCTTCCTGATCAGGCCGTTTATAGCAGACATCTGCTACAATGTCTGTCTTTTCTTTAACCCTTACTCGTAAGTTCTCAGTTGTGTCACCTTGCATCCCCAGGCAAAGGAACTGATTCTATGATTCTTCAGCTCCACATATTAAAGTACACAAAATATACCTAATCAACTTTAATCTATGCAATTCTTTCTCTTCCTTGCACATTGATGTATGATGAGTTTATTTTCCCCCTTTTTTTTTTTTTTTTTTTTTTTTTTCCTGCTTTAGATATCCAAGCTTTCTTTATCAATTTTCAGTCAGATATCTCCGTTTCTTTTCTGATGTGGGGGGTCAACCTTAAATGGAAATATTGAACTACAGAATGTATGATTATCTTTTTCAGGTTGCTAACATTTAAATACGAATTGTGCTCAAACTAGTACACTGTCTAGTTTCCATAACAAAGAATCTCATCACATGGTATAATGAATCATGGCTGTGAGTCTGTGTGCATATGTGCGTGTATATACAAAATCCAGAGCTAGGGCTCAATTGTATCAGAGTGAGAAAGAAGGAGAAGAAATTAGGGGAAAGCGTAAAAAAATCAATAGAAATATCAAAAATAAGTAGTAAAGTGAGAAGTAGATTAAATTCCTTCACTCATAAATGTAGTATTGCTGCTACACTTGGGCTCTTGTGCCACATTTGTAATTACCTGGAATATTCATCATTGGTTTACTGCTTGGTCTCTTGAATTGTGCCACAGTTTGTCAAACTTACATCTTCCTTACACAAAGATTTGTTTTTTATTTTCTGAAAACCACTGTTGATCAGAAATGCTTAATATTGTACATTTAGCAACATTCTCAAAGATCTCTTGTGAGCAACACACTATGATTGAGCACTCCAGCTTAGCATATGTTATGAGCTGTAAGGGGGCAAGTACGGCAGAAACTTGGTGATTTCCCAAGCTTTCAATATATAAATTATATTTCTAACACTATCTAATGACAAACATTGCCTTTTTTTTTTTTTTTTTTTTTTTAAATGTAATTTTTCAATGAACACCTCTGATTTTAAGCAGACTTTGAGAATAAAGGTTCTGATTCAGGATGATATTTAGCTGACTGCTGAAATTTAGGCACACATTTGAAAACTATGCTGAAGCAAAGTGTGGCATTTTAATTTCATTTCATTAGAGATGTAGTAATGTAAAATAGGTATAAAGCAGCAACAAATTAAGTTCTAAATGACAAACATGTCTCTTTAATAGAAAAGAAGGAAATGTGTGTGTGTGTGTGTTTTATGATTGCAAGCAATTGGCAGTATCATTTTAATATGATTACAAGTAATTTAATGCTTTCCAATTTGTGCAAAAACCAGATCATCAGACTACTGAATCTGAAATATGCCAGTCTTTTTATTTTTCGCAATAATTTTAGATAATGTCAATCCTTAACTGATTGTTTAAGAACATTTTATTTGACCTACATTAGATTTTAAAAAATTACATCAATCTTGGGGAACAAAAAAGCACAACATATGCTACAGGAATCATAATTCTACAGGTCTTTCTGAAGTTTTAACAAAATATCAGCAATAACATAGTATAGTTCAGTATTGTGATAATATAGCTTATCATGATTTGTGCTCTTCTGTCCCATCTACTCCTCATGTAAAATACATGAGTAATTGAAATATGTTAAGGAATCTGACCATGAATGCTAAGAAAATCCATGCACCCAGATTCTATATTATGAAATTTTGAAGCACTATAGGCTTATACTATAGAAATTATGGACTTTGTATAGTATAATTACTGACATGATGGGAATCAATTTTTATTATTGTTATTGGTAGTTTAATAGATAAATTAAAAACAGTGTAAATGTGTTAATGATAATATATTTTAAACAAATAATTTAATGTAATTAATTTAGTAATTTTAACTTCTGTTATTAAGCTGTTATTTTCAAGCTCTTTTTTTTTTCCTATTTACTGCTAGTGTTATAAAATATTTCTGATGAGTCATATTAATTAATGTATTTTCATCTCATTATTATTAACAGCTATAATATGCCTCTGATGGTTAACTTCAACATTAAAGTTAGCTTCAACTTATACTGGTTCTGAAGGGTATAAAGTTAAAAAGGACAGTGATGCAAAAAGGGGAGGTGTTGATAGGAAAAGGGTAAAATAATAAAGCATACAATGAGATCAAGGTGACAGGAGATACCAGTAGGCAAATCCATTCTTAGCCTCTCTTGCTGCTTGACTGAGTTTCTTTTTATTTAAATGTTAGAATACACTATAATATCCAGATTGTGTTTACACTAGTATATAACAGCCACAGTCTCATCTGTGACATAACATCCATTGTCCTTTTCTCTTATAACTATATATAAAAAAAATATTTTGTAAAGTAAACAGCAGTTTGAAAAATCAAATTTGAATTGCTATAGAAAGGTTTGAGATCTGTGGAGATTTTTAAAACTGGGGAAGGCTTTTCTTGAGCTGTATGAAATAAAAAGCATCTAGGGCTTGATTTTAGTATATTTTTGAGTCCCCATATGTACTTCATGTGCAGAAGACAGTGTGAGGAGGACGGAGGACCATGAATATCTGTTATGATACCAAAACTGGAAGCAGAGGAAAAACAAGTAAAAAAGGCAATGTAAAGAAAGAAAGGAGAGAGAAAACAAGCAAACAAAGAAACAAAACAAAACAAAACAAACCCGCAGCCTTGAACTGAAGCAGATGCAAATCAAAAGGTATAATGAACATGATGTGATCAAATCAAGGGTTGGGATAACAGCTGAAGAACTCATCAACTCCATTTGGTTTTAGCTTTTGAAAATTAGGAAGATTGATGTGAAGGATGTTTTGCTAAGTAAGTGAGAAGATGAATGGAAGTTTTGTTGCCAGATCAAAGATAAAAAGTTTGATCTTAAAAATATGAAATGAAAATAAGAAGAAAAAACAAACAAACAAACAAACAAAAACACTAAAATACACCATTTACAAGAGCTGAAAATTATTTCTGAGACTGTAGAACAGCAATTAAGAATCTTACAGTTCAATATTATTGGAAAGCCGTAGTCTGTATCTGTGTTTAATATGCCAAAGGCACTTCTTAGCTGATGGTTTGCTATTTTAATAACAAACACTAAAATCACATGTAACTCAGATATCTGCGCCCGAGTAAACCAACCTAATTAATATAGTCAATGGAATTCGAGGATGATACTTCTCTTACTAACATTGACATTTAAAATAGATTTGTCAAATCACAAAAGAAAAGAAAAATTCTTCATGAACTACAACAGAACAGATAGTAGCCAATTGGAAAGACTAAGTAAGTCAAGGATACAGAGTAAATTTTGTAATTAAACATTCATCTAAATGGAATGATTAAATGATTGCAAGTATGAAATACTGACTTTAAAATCACATTTATTTTTAGACTTTTTTTTAGCTTTTAGGGAAAACTAAAATAACACAATGATAATATATGTGTTTGGTAATACATACCTAAATCCCTTTGGTAAAATGAAAGATTAAAAAAAATCAAATGAAGAAAGGAAGAGTAAAGAATTAAGAAATATTCATAACCAACTTATGAGAAGTACCCATTTATCACTTTTTAAAATAATAATATTAATAAATCTGTACAAATTCCAGCATACCCTAACTCTTCTATCTGCAATATGAGTATTATATCCAGCATACCCTAACTCTTCTATCTGCAATATGAGTATTATATATTATTATTATTATTATTTCTGAAAGATTTTAATGTCTTGGATAGCTTTAAGAAACAGATTGCTTACTCTCTGATACACTTAACATGCAAACTTTGGGTTATAGGCTACACTTGTAACTAAACTACTTAATTAAGTATACATATAAAAGGAAAGATTATATGAGAATGGTATTTTTAGCAGCAGAAATTTGTATTGGGCTTAAGTGGCAAGATCTTTGTAATGGATGGATGGCTGCAGGGGTAGCTTCTGTGGGACGAGCCCAGCAGCTGCTCTATATCAGATAAGGGCCAGTTCCAGCTGGCTCCAACACTGTGTCTCTGTGAGAGCAGATTCAAGAAAGGAAAAAATAAAATAAAATCCTGCTGCACCACAGTAGCTGGGAGGGAGAGGAGTGAGAACCAGCCCTGCAGACATGCCAAGGTCAGTGCAGAAGGAGAGCACGAGGTGCTCCAGGCACACAGCAGAAGTTCCCCTGTGGCCTGTGGAGAGGCCCCTGGTGGAGCAGGCTGTTCCCCTGCAGCCCATGGATCCCACCTGGAGCAGATCTCCAAGTTGCAGCCTGTGGAGGAGCCCATGGTGGAGCAGGAAGTCTGGCAGAAGCTGCTGCCCATGCGGAACGCATTCTGGAGCAGACCATTCTCAAGGACGGCACGTTGTGGTGGTCCTGTGGACCCATATTTGGAGCATTTCTTGACAAGGTGTGGGAATCCCATGTAGGGTCAGTTTGGGAAGGATGGTATCCCATGGGAAGGACCCCACGGCGCAAGGGATAAGAGTGACCATGAAGGAGTGGCAAAGACCTCCATTCCCCTATGCTGCTCAGCAGGAGGAAGTAGAAGATGGTGGAGAGGGAGGGAGGAGAGGTGTTTTTAGTTTGCTTTTAGTTTCTTACTGTTTCAGTTTAAGTTCATCACATTAATTACCCTTTGCTGAATCTGTTCTCCCTATGACAATCATTGGTGTGTGATCTCCCTGTCTTTATCTCAACCCATGATCTTTTTCATCAAATTTTCTCCCCTGTTTTTTTTTTTTTTTTTTTTTTTGGGGGGGGGGGGGGGGGGGGGGAGAGGGAGTGAGAGAGCAGTTTGGTGGAGTAAAGATGCCATTAGTGTGAAACCACCACATTCTCTTGCAGTGTGATCGTGATCATTTAACTGAGTATCTCTTTGCTCAGTTGTGATAGTCTTCCCCTTCCACTCGAAGAAAAGATGCATAACATTAGGAAAACAAGAAGTTTCAGTGACCACTTGAAGAGCATGATAAATTAAATATATTTGCATCACTTAGAGAATAAACACCCTTGAGTGGAAGGATATGTTAGACTTGATTTTAAAGCACTAATATAGAAATGAGTGTTCTCTCTCCAGCCTACAGTGGAATTAGACACTCTAGAGGTGACTCATTTCATCCAAAAATAAATGCAAAAAAATTCTAGGTTTTCCACCTTATCTTCATCACTTGAAAGTAGTAAGTCGAGAGACATAGTAAGTAGGTAAGTAGTAGGTAGTATAAGTTGTTGAGGTGAATCTATCCTGAAATGGTAGGATTAAGTGGCTAGGATTCTTAACATAATAAATAATCTTAAATGACTAAAATTATCATCTATGTCAATTTTTGGTTTTGCCTCCACATGATTCACATTATATATCTGTAAATATGGAATATCTTGTTCTTTTGCTTCCTCAAGGTGGTTGGAATTAGAAATGCAAGATACCCAGAATATTCAGCTATTCCAGCCAGACTACTGTCTGTAGGAAGATATAAATAGTCTGCTGAAATCATGGGTTTATTTGTACCCAGTAGGAGGTTTGATTAGGAGTCATCACAGGCAAATATTGGTAAGAGGTTCAGGCTGAAAAGTTCTCTAGATAAAAAGCTTGTATTTCCTTTTTCAAATGTAGGCAACAGTTTTACTCAACACCTATTTGACAAAGAGATTCAAAATAAACAGAAGGAAATATCATCTTATCTTGCTAATACATCTCATTGCTAATATTGAGAGGACATAATTTTGGCTTAAATTCACTTGAGTCACTAGCAAGGACTGACAACCTGCTCTGTGTCCTTTATAGTACAAGAAGGAATATAGCATGTCATTTACAGGGCGAGTGAAACCTGACCGGCTGGGTAAACTTTACTTATTTTGTGACATTTACTAGTTCAACAGAAAGGGGAATTAACCTGAGCCCTTCTTAGAAAACAATTTATTCACGAATGCATTTTTTTCTTCCATTCTAGCAAACCAGGCTTACTGTGGTCTTCAATGAAGTCTTTATCAAAGTGTTATTTTATCCATAGGAGTAAGGCTGCCTTGAGTAAAGTAGTAAAGTAAAGATGGGAGACATAGCAAACTTTTATGTCAAATGCCTTGATATTTGACTTACTGCTTTTACTGCAATTAATTATCTTAATATGAATTAGTGAATCAATACATTATTGAGACCCACAGATGTGGGTCTATACTGCAGCACATCTTCCTTTCAAAATCAAGTTTGTAATTGTTTGTTCCAAATCACAAATATCAAAAAAGTGATATTCTAAAGTTTAGGGATACATACAGGAAAATTTCATGGAAAAGACAGTAACTCATGGTTATGTGTAAAATACACCTGCATTGTCTGCCCTACAGAATCACTGAGGTTGTGAGGTTTCGGTGCCAACAGTGCAAACCAGTAGCACACTTATTAAAATCATCAGAGTTGGGTATGGGAAAAGCTGATGACAAGAGGCAGGAGAATCACATAGTTGATTACTTTATACCTCCTTCACAAGAAAGAGTATTTTCTATTTTAATCTGAATTAATTAATGCCCTTTGATTTTGGATGTACTAGACAGAGTCAGCTAGAGTTTATTAATATTTAGTGATCTTGCAATGAAACACACCTCTTATATTGTATGTATGAATAAACTACTGTTGTGAGTCCTGAATGTTTCATTTCCTTCCTATCAACTTAATGGTATTTATTAGTGTCACTTGTAATGGCACTATTGTTTTCAAAATATCATGTCCTTTTCCATCCTGTGTGCTATTTGCCATTTTATAAAGATGTTTTCTTCCTAGCAAACCTTTCCTATTGTATTGGTAGAGTCCTGTAAAGGCCCAGTTCTCTCCCTTCTGTTGAACACTATCACTTGTAGCTGAGATTAACAAGAGTTGATAGTCCTTTGCTGAAGTTTAGTGCTTGCAGGATTAATCCTTTTGTTTCCTTTCATCTTAGTCCTGTCATTTCATTGCAACTATAGAGCAGAGAAGGATCAGCTCTGCCTCCAACTCCTTCTCACTATTCCCTTATTTGCCAGGGATAAAAAAAAAAAAAAAAAAAAAAAAAAAAAGTTTTGCAAAAGGCAGAAAAAGAGCAGGGGTGATGCTTTCCTATGGCATATGACCCACCACTTCCCCCCCCCCCCCATATAGGTTCTATTGTAAGGGGGTGTCCAATTACTGAATACTACTGGGTTCTAATGTCCAGTAGATGAATGCCGACCAAATAAATATATTGAGAACTTAAGCAACAAATGATTGTTAAATGATTGTGTCTTAAATGATTGTGTCTGATTTGTGATGAGAGCTAGGGAGGGACCATTTTTTTTTAATTTTTTTTTAACAGCTTGTAACAGAACTTTGCTTTTGGCCTTCCATGATCACAGGCATGTTCTTGAATTCCTACTCATTTCTGAAAGATGAAACAAAATGTTTTTCCATGAAATTTTGGAAAATTCAAATTTCAGACAAGAGCTTTGATTCCAAAGACAGGATGATGTCATTTATTTTCAAAATAACACCTGAAAAACTGCTCATATTTGTTGGGGGAAAAAATCCCTCTCCAAGAAAAAAAAAAAAAATCTGAAATGTGACTAAAGACTAATATTTTTGTCACTGTGTAAGACTGGATTCCATGTATTTTATATTTAGTATTAAATATATCTCATCTTTTATTTAGGAAATCACAATCATGCTGGAGCTTGTGCTTTCCTGGTTTGGTTTGGTTTGGTTTTTCTTCTTGCCTTTTTTTTTTTTTTTTTTTCCATTTCTCTGTAGTAAAATTTGTCTTTGGTTTGTAAAGAGCATGTTCTCCACTGAGGCAATAAAAATTGAATTGTTTTGCTGTGTACTCAAAAAAGTGAATGTTTTATATTTTCACTTAGTATCCAACATGTTCTTAGCTCTATCATCCATATGAAATACCTGCTGTTGTACACCATTTTGAAAGCTTCCATATTGAGGAATACTAAAGGGAAGACTATGAGTGTTTTATAATCCTGGTTCTAAAAGGTGGATTTGTAGAAGTGTGGTTACCCAGTACTAGGAAATATGTATACCATTTTGAAACTAGATCAGTTGCATACTAATCAGGACTCTTTCAAATAGAAGATGCCGTGGTTATGCCATACTTACACAAACCTCACCACATCATTATATGCATTGTGCTGTTCAGCTAATGGATCAATTTTTAAGTAGAAGGGTATCATTGACAATATCTCAGAATGTGCTTGAATTACTTACTAATGTCTTTCAAAGATAAAAAAGGAACCCAAGCCGTTTGATACTTCCATATTCTCTTTACTAGATGTTCAGTTGCTTGTGTTTTCTTTTATTGGAGGAATACTTCTTTATATTCTCTAGTTCAAGTTAAATGAGTAGATTGTCAGTGTCAACTGTTTTTCTTTGCAGTCTTAACTACTTTCATGTAACTAGGCAGCTGAGAGACACAGAAAATCTATTTTAAAATCTACAGTTATTGCACAGTTAGATATTTGCACAATGTTCTTCTGCTCTGCATATTTATCTTTGACCTTCAGCAGTTACCAAGCACAAAATTTTCCATCTTACTTAAAATGAAACCCCAAAGAGATGGAAAGAAAGTTCCAATAAGTTACATACATGATGTAGCTAGAGACAGTGAGGGAAGCAATGGCCTTGCTTTGTAGAAAAATTCTCATTTCTGATATGTTTCAGTTAATAGCTATCTGAAAATTGTAAAGGTGAAGTCTTGCTGCTTATGGTCAAAGCATAGTGCAAGGCCATAAATACACTGGTGAATTAATTGAGAGACACTGGGTGTGTCTCTCAAAACACCCCCCCCCCTCAGCTCTTCATGATATTTTTCTAAAGAATGTGGTTATTCATGTTTCTTTTTAAATTTCTGTAGGATGTTCCGATTGCAGAATGATAATTTTATTTTAGTCAAATAGACCTAGCAGTGGAAGAATGCACAGGCTATTTTAATGACTCTCATCCTTTGCCTTCTGTGGTCCCTTTTTATTCTCCAGACTCGCACACAGAGTGTGTGGCAGTGTATTTTCAAGAGTCTTGAGAGTTTTCTCAGAGCAGAGCAGAGAGTGTCATACATGCGATATCAAAAAAGAGATTGACAATTTCTCCTGGGTAGTCAGGCCTCAGCTTTTTATGACCACCTTAGAAATCAACTGGCAATCCATGCAGGTTATAAATCATAGGCATAATATGCTATCTCTATGAAATACTGTCTAAATAGTTAATCAGCTGAATTTCTTCCTTGCTTCTGTTTTCTGCAGAGCTAAGATATGCACAGTGCATATATGCAGAGTACATTTATGTAATAAAGTCAAATGCACAGGTGAAGTAAAATGTATATACAGAACAAAAGATAAATATACAATAGAGAATATCTGACACTCACTATTTTTAGTATAAATTTAGTATAGAGAGATTGCAGAAAGAGTCCATGAGAGAAGCAGTAGAATGATGTTTTGAACAGGAGAGGAAACATAATATGGTATTTTATTTTGTTTTGCTTTTGTTCTGGGTGTCAGAGCAATTATGCTTGTCCTTAAATTTAAGTGTATGCTCATCCCTCTTCAGCAAATGCTTAATGGCATGTTTAATGTCAAATACATGTGTAGATCCTTCAAACTTCAAATGTGGTGTAGACACCACATTAGTATCATACAAAAATACAATAAAAATACAATAATATATAAAAAACACAATAAAAATACAACAAAAATACAATAGAAAGAATCTTTCCTTATTTAGCAAATAAAGTTGGGGAGCCTAAAACAGTTGGAACAGATAGTAAATTAGTGAACCAAAAGGAAACTCAAAGTGACATTTAAATAAATTATTCTATGTTGTCATTGCTATTAATGATCATTTGTATTGCTCTGAGTCATCAGAAGAGTACTTAAGACTCGGTTTTGTTTGGTGCTGTATAAACACAGAGAAATTTGGCATTTTCAATACTCTAATCAAACATAAAGAAACTGGTATGTACAACAATGTTCATCACAGCGTATTACCTGAGCACAAAAGGCATGTGATTTCTGTGAATCCGAAGCAACCCAGTCAGCAAGAGAGGGGCAATAATTTATAGACTCATAGAATGTTTTGGGTTGGAAGGGATCTTAAAGATCATATAATTCCAGCCCTCCTGCCATTGGCAGTAATACCTCCCACTAGACCAGGTTGCCCAAAGCCCCACTCAAACTGGTCTTAAATACTTCCAGGGACTGGGAAGCTTCTCTGGGCAACCTAGTCCAGTGCATCATTACCTCTGAGTGAAGAATTTCTTTCCACTATTTAATCTAAATCAACCCTTTTTTAGTTTAAAACCTTTACTCTCTCGTTGTCCTCTAATTACACTACCTCACAAATAGTTCCTGTCCTGCTTTCTTGTAGGCCCCCTTTAGGTACTGGAAGGCTGCACTAATGCCTCACTGGAGTCTTCTCTTCTCCAGGTTGAAAAACCCCAACTCCCTCAGCCTCTCTTCATAGGAGAGATGCTCCAGGCCTTTGATCATCTTCATGGCCATCCTCTGGACAATTTCTGATAGATCCATGTCCTTCTTGTGCTGGGGGCCCCAGAGCTGAATGCAGTACTCCAGCTGGGGTCTCACAAGTATTGTCTCTAGCACACCAGAATCGCAAACCGTATACTATGGATGTTCTTCCACATTCACAATGAATCATAGAATTACAGAATGGTGATGACCTCTTTTCACCTGCTGGAGATACTTTGCCTAATGCAGCCAAGAATATTGTTAGCCTTAGCGGCAAGGACACATTGCTGGCTCATGTTCAACTTGGTGTCTATCAGGACTCCTAGGTCCTTTTCTGGAGAGCTGCTTTCCAGCTGGGTGGCTGTGGTGGTTTTACCATGCTAGGCAGCTGAACACCACAACTGCTCTCTCACTCTCCCTCCTCAGATGAGGAGGGGAAGAAGTAAAGGAAGGAACAACTCACGGGTTGAGATAAGGATAATTTAATTAAAAGGAAAAAAATATTATTAAGGAAATATTATTAATTAATTTAATAAAGGGATAAAAAACGGAAAGGGGAAAAGGGAGGGGGAAAGGGAAAAAAACAAACCAAACCAAGTAAAGGCTATGTGGAAGTGCAGAGGAAAGAAATTACTCTGTACTTCCCAGAAATGAGCGATGCTTGACCATGTCCTTGAAGCAGGGCCTCAACGCATGTAGCCGGTGTTTGGGAGGAGGACAGACATTTTCGCAATGAGAGCCCACCCCTCCCCTCTTCTCCCTTTTTCCACCTTTTATTGCTGAGTGTGACATCATATGGTATGGAATATCCCTTTGGTTGGTTTAGGTCATGTTTCTTTTCAGGTTTAGGTGATGTTTCTTTCTCACTTTTTTTGCCTAGGAGGGTTAGAGAAAGTCCTGATGCTGTGCCAGCACTTCTCAGCAGCAGACATAACACTGGTGTGATACCACTGCTGTTCTAGCTACAAGTTCAGAGCACAGCACTGTATGGGCTGCTGCAGGGAAAGTAAACATCGCAGCCAGACCCAGTACAGTGGCTCCCTGCATGTACTGGTGCCTGGGGTTTCTCCTCCACAGGTATAGGACTCTGAAGTTTTTGAACTTCATAAGATTCTTGTCAGCCCACCACTCCAGCCTGTCAAAGTACCTCAGATGGCTGCACAACCCTCTGGTTAATCAGCCTTTCCCCTCAGTTTTGTCTTCCATGAATTTACTGAGGGTGCATTCTACCCTATTGTCCAGATCATTAATGAAGATGTTAAACAAGACTGGACCCACTATTAACATCTGGGATACTCCACTCATTACTGGCCTAAAACTACACTTTGAGACACTACTACCTTCTGGGTCTGTCCTTTCAGCCAGTTTTCTGTCCACCTCATGGTCAGCTCATCCAGCCTATACTTTAATAGCTTCTCTGTGAGCATCTTATGGGAGACAATTTTAGTGTCCTTGCTGAAGTCCAGAAAGACAATATTCACTGCTCACCCCTCATTTAAAAGACTGCTGATTTCATTATAGAAGCTTATCAGGCTGGTCAAGCATGACTTGGTAAATGCATGCTGTCTACTCTTGATGATCTTCTTCTCCTTCATGCGCCTGGAAATACTTCCAAGATTATCTGCTCCATCACCTTTCCAGGGGTTGAGGTGAGGCTTCAACTTGTAGTTCCCCAGGTCCTCCTTCTTGCCCTTCTTGCAGATAGGAATGATGTTTGCTTTCCTGCAGCCTTCCAGCACTTCTCCTAGATGCCACAATTGTGCTAAGGTTATAGAGTGGCCTCATAATCACATCTGCCAGATACCAGTTGTTGGTGTATCTCATCAGGGCCCACAGACTTACAAATGTCCAGTTTGCTCAGACATTCTCTGACTTGATCCTCTCCCACCAAGTGTACACCTCCCTTGCTCCATTCATTGAGCCTGGCCTCTGGGATTCCTGAGGAATGGTTTTGCTGGTAAAGACTGAGGCATAAAAGGCACTAGGTACCTTGGTCTTTTCAGGCCTCCTGTTTCAGGTCTCCTGTAACCAAGTCTCCTGTTTCCTTCAGGAGAGGCCCCACATCTTCCTTTTATCACTGATGCACTTGTATAATCCCTTCCTGTTGCCCTTGATGTCATTGGCCATATTCAATATTATCCGGGCTCTAATTCAAAGTTAAGCAGGTTGCTGCAGACAGGTTTTGATGACTTAAGGTTAACTTTTTAGAAATACTAATAGAATACATAAAATATATGAATATCAACACCAGCACTCATGAACACAGATTCCATTTCTGTGTTTTCATCTATAGACAGAATCAACAATTTCATCCTTTTGGTTCTTCAGCTTGGTGTTTTATATTCCTAAAATGAATGAAGGAAAACAGGACTAAGTGGAATAGAACTTAGATGATCACTTATATTATGATGAGAACTTAGATGATTAGTGTGTTCCCAACCACTTCATCAATTTGAAGCAAAGTATTCAAACCCTCACAATATGGTACTACTGTGAAAGGTATTGTTCATAGCATTGTTAATTATTTTGGCTTAAAATTGGGTCTACAAGAGGTAATAAGTGTCACCTGTAAATTTTCATTACAGGATGTTAAAAAAGATAATGGTTCCTATTAAGGGGCGTTAATATGGATACACTGCATTGTGTACAATGTATTTCTTAATGTGAAGAATTCTTATCACTACAAAATTCTCATCTGGGTGCAGATAAATTTGAAACCATGAAAATAATCCTTATGTCATCTAATCTGCATTTGTGTCTTCATAATTACATAGTCTACTGCTTCCAATAAACCAAATGAGTCAATCTTTAGTTTCAAACCTACATACACAGATTTGTAACCGTTGAAGAAAGGGATTGGTGACTACAGACAAAAATACTGGATATAAATATTTGGGTATTGATATACTGATATATTGACACAAATAAGTACAGTTCCTTCACTCTGAGGTGGTCATTTGCTTCAGTCAGAAATACAGAATCACAGAATCACAGAATTTCTAGGTTGGAAGAGACCTCAAGATCATCGAGTCCAACCTCTAACCTAACACTAACAGTCCCCACTAAACCATATCCCTAAGCTCTACATCTAAACGTCTTTTAAAGACCTCCAGGGATGGTGACTCCACCACCTCCCTGGGCAGCCTGTTCCAGTGCCTAACAACCCTTTCAGTAAAGAAGTTCTTCCTAACATCTAACCTAAAACTCCCCTGGAGCAACTTAAGCCCATTCCTCCTCATCCTGTCACCAGGCACGTGGGAGAACAGACCAACCCCCACCTCGCTACAGCCTCCCTTGAGGTATCTGTAGAGAGCTATAAGGTCACCCCTGAGCCTCCTCTTCTCCAGGCTGAACAAGCCCAGCTCCTTCAGCCGCTCCTCGTAGGACTTGTTCTCCAGGCCCCTCACCAGCTTCGTCGCCCTTCTCTGGACCCGCTCAAGCACCTCAATGTCCTTCTTGTAGCGAGGGGCCCAAAACTGAACACAATACTCGAGGTGCGGCCTCACCAGAGCCGAGTACAGGGGGACAATCACTTCCCTAGCCCTGCTGGTCACACTGTTTCTGATACAAGCCAGGATGCCGTTGGCCTTCTTGGCCACCTGGGCACACTGCTGGCTCATATTCAGCCAACTGTCCACCATCACTCCCAGGTCCTTCTCTGCCTGGCAGCTCTCCAACCACTCATCTCCCAGCCTGTAGCTCTGCTTGGGGTTATTGCGCCCCAGGTGCAGGACCCGGCACTTGGCCTTGTTGAACTTCATGTAGTTAACCTCAGCCCACTGGTGCAGCCTATCCAGATCCTTCTGCAGAGCCTTCCTACCCTCAAGCAGGTCGACACACGCACCTAACTTGGTGTCATCTGCAAACTTACTGAGGGTGCACTCAATGCCCTCGTCCAGATCATTGACGAAGATATTAAAGAGGATCGGCCCCAGCACCGAGCCCTGGGGGACGCCACTAGTGACTGGCCTCCAACTGGACTTGACTCCATTCACCACAACTCTTTGGGCCCGGCTATCCAGCCAGTTTCTAACCCAACGAAGCGTGCGCCAGTCCAAGCCAAGAGCAGCCAGTTTCTTGAGGAGAATGCTGTGGGAGACGGTGTCAAAAGCCTTGCTGAAGTCAAGGTAGACCACATCCACAGCCTTTCCCTCATCCACCCAGTGCGTCACTTTGTCATAGAAGGAGATCAGGTTCGTCAAGCAGGATCTGCCTTCCATAAACCCATGCTGACTGGGCCTGATCGCCTGCTTGCCCTTCAAGTGCCGCCTGATGACTCTCAAGAGGATCTGCTCCATGAGCTTCCCTGGCACTGAGGTCAAACTGACAGGCCTATAGTTCCCCGGGGTAACTACAGGTAACTACGAATGATGTCTTATTTTCCAAGTATCATCCTCAAAATTTGCACCAAAATGGAGAGAATATAGAAAAAAATCATGAATTTTGAGCATGTTGATCAAAAAGCTGAACAGAAAAATCAAAATAAACTTTCCCAAAGAATTAAGGAAACTCAGGGTAAAAGGACAGGGAGAAGAGACACCATCCACAGACTTTCAAGAAGAAAAAAAAACCTTCTCCCAATCCCAGTTTGAGTGCAGAAGGCACAATAGTCTGTAGCGTTTACTCCCACAGATAATTTACTTCTAATTTCAGTGCTTGTATCCCTCCATATGGGAGATCCTAGGCTATTATATCTATCTTGCCAGAAAACCCATTCCTAACATGTTTATTTCACCAGTCCCACCTATAATTTGTTGTTCTTTTTTTTTTTTTTTTTTTTTTCCTCATCTCTCTCAAACTGATATTTTGGCCTTTGTCGTATGCATCAGCAACAATATTTGCATACCCTGAACCCTTGACTGCGCTCATTTGTCTGTTCACAATCAGGATATTATGTTTCTTCACTTCCACTGTACACCACCATATTTCTACTTGATCATACTGAAGCATTTCACTCAGAGACAGTTTTAGAATGCTCGCTCTTTGCTGCCTTTCTGTTCATTGAAGAGAGGACCCTGAGCCATGGTGGCATGGAGTTTCCTGTGGGTGACAGCTTTTCTCAGCAAACAACTGCTGCTGGAACATTGACAATCTTAAAATATCTAGGGCTGATTCTCTTTCAAGGACCGTATCCAGTCTGAATTAAAAATATGTAATATATGAATGGCTCCCATCAGGTGGAGATAACTGCAGGGAGACACATGGGATGAAATGAATCTAATAAAAATAAACACTCTTCCTGGAGTGTTACTGACTTATAACAGCATCATATGACATGAATATTTGCAAAGGTTCAAAAGAATCTGGGAAATTGTGTCAGATCTCATTTGGTAGGTTTGTAATTTTCAGAATTAGAAGGTTAGGTTTCCATTTTCAATAAATATTTAATAGCAAAGTTGTCAGGAGTCAAATTTGCTGCCAGATCTCCACCTAACTTTGGGACTTTAGCATCTGCTGAGCACATTCCCTTCCTTTGGTAATGAGAACAGCATCATTTGTAAGCTACGTTCAGCTGTTAAAAATACATATTTATCACAAAAAAAAAACAAAAACAAAAACAAAGCTGAAACAAATGAAATCTTGAATGATGTAGACCCTGTAGCTGAAGCATAAACAATCCTATTTTTAGGGTTTTATTGCATGTAACAGAATCTTCTTTTATGCAACAAAGTCTAAAAACCCAGTCTATGACAATATACATTATGTAATACGTGGAAAAGTTTAGTACACCAGCTGTTGCTACTAACATAAGTTTTTTATGAAAGACAGGCATGGATTTAAAAAATTAATGCAGCTAAAAATGAGGATTTTTATTCCTTGTAATTGCTCAGAAATGCAACAAAGATATGTACCAAGAATCAGGGAAAAATAAAACCTCCTGGATACTCTATGCATTCTAACATTTCTAGGTTCCTTTACAGAGCTAAGCACTGTGGTATAACAGTTGTATTTGGCATTAGCCAAATATTTTCTGTGGATCTTGTACTCATTCCTTCAGCATTTGTTTTAGCGTTTACTGTTCTTCTCTCACAATTAAGTAACATCCACTCATGGGGTGCTGCTTTCATCCCAAATTTAATTTAAATCTCCAATAACAGGATTCCCTTTCTCAATAGTTATATATGCACAAAAACAACATGAAAGAAAAATTCTTATCAGCCCTGCAAAACCAATGAGCCGCACTTACCACCCTCCGGTACTGTCCCCTGACGTGCTATTTCCAAGCTGTCCATCTATCTGTTGGCAGTTGGCTCAACATGAGTCAGCAGTGTGCTCTGGCAGCCAAGAGGGCAAACTGCATTTTGGGATGCATTAAACACAGCACAGCCAGCTGGTTAAAAGAACCAATTCTCACACTATATTTAGCATTGGTGCAGCCTCATATTGAACATTAAGTGCAGTTCTGAGCTCCACAATATATATATATATATAAATAATAAATAAATAAATAAAAAGATGTTAAGGTCCTTGAAAGTGTCCAGAGGAGGGTAACACAGCTGGTAAAAGGGCTGCAAGGCACGTTCTGTGAGAAGAGGCTGAGGACACTTGGGTTGTCTAGTTCGGAGAAAAGAAAGCTGAGAGGTGACATCATTGCTCTCTACAGCTTCCTGAGGAGGGGAAGTGGAGAGGAAGGTGCTGATCTCTGCTCCCCGGTAACCAATGGCAGGATGTGTGCAAATGGAATAAAGCTGCACCATGGGAGGTTCAGACTGGACGACAGGAAAAATGTTATTACTATGAGGGTGGTCAAACACTGGAACAGGCTTCCTAAAGAGGCTTCATGCCTGTCAGATGCCCCATGCCTCAAAATATGTTTTGATAATGCCTTCATTAATGTAGTTTAACTTTTGGTTAGCCCTGAAGCAGTCAGAAAGTTGGATACTGAACTATATCTCTTCTCATCTATTTACTTCTCTTTGAAGGTGCAGTAAGAATAATAATAATAACAAAAAAATCTCTGGGAATACAGTGAAAAACTGGGCTTAGCTATAGGATGGGAGATTCTGGCTTATGTTTTCTAGTTCTGGACCTTTCTATTTTATATTGCAACTGGATAAACTAATTCATTTCTACAGAAGACAGTTGAGCACTCACAGTAAAACTTATTCTGCAGGGAGACTGATGCTTGCTACAGATCTGTCAGGCATGGTGGGTATTGCCGTCTCTCCTCACATCTAGGAGGATGCAGATTTGTGTTGTAGATGCTGCAGTAAGATACTATTATAAGATGTACCTATACGATAAGAAATAGGCATTTCCCTTTTGAAAGGAAATTGCAATTGGAAATGAAAATAAATACAATTAAAAGTTATTTGTATAAAATAAAAATTTGTAAAAAGTGTACCATAAAGATCAAGTTGAAGAGCATTCTAAAGTGCTGGTTTATACAGAATAGACTTTCTAGAAAGCCATGGGTCAAAATCAATCAGTTTTAATAAGATTACTACTGGCATGTTTGAGGCATTACATAACCACAAGTCATTGAATTTGGAAAATTATTGTGATGCAATTTTGGTGGCTATGTGCCACAAATTCTGAACCATTTCAATATTGAAATATGAGGGAAACGTGTTATATTTCTTCCAGTGATCCATACCTTAAATCACCGATTTGATCATTACAGAGGTAACTGAGAATTTGTAGCTGAAGACTAATATAGGTCACCGCAGTTAGTTATGCAGGCAAATGCCAGGGTGTATTTCTGCCTTTTTTTTGCTGCTTGTTTGAGAGAGTCATACCTTTGATGCAATGCAAAAATTGCTAGTGCTGCAGAATTTACAGGAGTGCTGTTTTGGCATAAACCAATAGTTCAGTTGGTGCAGTTTCCTCTTCTGAAAAATAAGTAACAGCCAGTGCTTTTGGGAAAAATCCAAAAAACTCTGTATTGCACAACTGCCTAGAGGGAAAATTTATTCCTTACCTCAGGCAGTTTAGTATTTGACTTCTGTCCTAAAGCATAAACATCTGCATGCTGTATATATTTTGATTTGTTTTACAGAGAGGTGGCTAATTTTATCATATTTATACATTTTAATGCATTTTGTAATATAATTTTTTTGACATTTTGATATGTTATGCCTAGGTAGCGTTCAGCAGTTCATATGAGATAAGCCTCTGTTCCTACTGTAGACTCTATTTATACAGAAGGGTACATTAAAGCCTCAAACACTGCATACATGTAGAATCATGTAATTTCAGTTCCCAGGGTAGGCTGCAATACAGAGATATGTAACACCATCCTTTTATAACACTGACATATTCTGTGATATGAATTTAGGTTTCTGTTTCAAATTTCATAGTGTGATCTGTCAGACAGATTGGAGCAGGCAATATCCAGACACTAAGAACTGGATAAGCTGCCAAAATGCTCTTCAACAGTGTGAAAAAAGCCACCCATCAACATAGTCAACATCTACCCACCACAGGAAACACATTGAGCAAGACAGTCCAAGTCTCAGCTTGAGCAAAAGTACTTTTTTTTTTTTTTTTTTTTTTTTTGTTGGTGAAAAAAAATATTATATATTATTTGATTTCAAAAATTTTTTTTTAAAAAAAAAAAAAAAAAAAAAAAAAAAAAGCTTGTATAGTTTAAACTGCTCACTATGGCTCTAAAGAAGTGAAAGAGCATGTCTAAGAACAGTAGGAAGAGGTATCCTATGACTACAAGGTTAAGGACAAGCTGAAGCTTTGAACGGCTGCGTGAAAGTAGGGAAGACAGCATAGCTCTTCCTTTTTGACCTTTCCATAGGTCAAAAAGCCTTCCTTGCAGTTAGTCAAGGGAAAGACTGTAGACACTACAGACTGCACATGTCTGAACTACAGAACTACAGTGCAGAACTACATGAGCTCAAACTATCTGTAAGGAGGCTGTAGATGTAGCCTTTTGTCCATACTTGACCCAGGCATACTGAGGGAGAATGTGCAACATGTCCTGAAACTTGAAGAATCAGTTTGCTAACTGTGTGCCTCTCTGAGCTCTGTTCAGGTGGCCCAGGGAAAGTCTACATGAAGTAGGAACAGCCTGCACTTGAAATAATTTAGGGAAATTTTCTATTAGGAAAGCTGCTAATATGGTTTGCTGGATTTTCAAATGTCTCTATCACAGAGTACAGCTATAAGAACAGCACCATCACTATCAAAACTTTATTTCCCACACGAGGGAAACTAAAACTTTTTAGCCAGTCTCTGTGTTTACCTGTTCAAAGAAGAGTACTTTAGGATGGCTGGAGTGTTGAAGATTCGAGATTCAAATTTCTCCGACATATTCCTAAGAGATTAAAGTAATTAGAGAAGAAGGAAAATAAAGAGAATACAGAGGACAGGTTTAAACAAGTGAATCTCAAAAGCTTATTAAAGAAACTTCATGGAACCTTCTGTAAAATGTACATAAAAATAGCTTTTGCGTATATGTAAGGCAAAAGTTGAAAAAGATAAAAATCTGGGGAAGAGAGTGGAAATATTTGAAAAATAGAGATAGAGTACAGTATTAGTTCATGCTACTAAACTGAAACATAGCTTGCTTTATATTGTATAATATTGTACATGGCTGCATATGAACATTTTTCACTAATAGCATTTTATGCTACATGCCCAGCGGCTCATTTCTTGAAATTAGGAAGGACAAACTTTACCCTAAACTATTTGGTTCCTAAATTATGTGAAATGGTTATGGTATAAAAATAAAAGAGGTTAATTCCACTGTTTTATGTCCAAAACTAAAATCAAACAAAGATGCAAGCTCATCTCTTCCCAAACAAGTAATCATCAGATATTTCCTTAAAACATGTTGGTAGATGAAGTTACACAAAAAATACACAGTCTGAACTGAAGAGAACTTTCATTCAACTCTCAAAGCATTTCAAATTCTTTTGATCAAAGAGAAAAAAAGGTCATTTGTGAGTCCAAAGAACTAGTGAAGGCAATTATAGGAAAATTAATATATGCTTCTTCCTCTCCTCAGAAAATAATAGCTTCTTTCAAAAGCATTAGGGTAAAATATAAAAGAGTTAGGTAATTCTGTACACAGTGTTCCCACTAAATAATATATTATATAGGAGCAACTTAGATGAACTCCTAGATAAATACGAGTAGATGAAGATATCTTTCAGACACTGATTGGATGACCCTTATTGAACTCTGTCAATAAATCCTGCTAAAAGGTCTTTTCATTTTCTCTGTAATACCAAAAATATGATATCTTCCTCCTAAATAAGACCTACCAGTTAAATAATCTGCATGACTTTTGGTAATCAGAGTTGGAAACAAATTCCCTTTACAACTGACAATTAGTTTCACATCTGCCTAAATATGTTAATATCTTACCTATGTGAATATTCTACCTATATGAATAGCTTTTCTTTTCAATTCCATACATGTATTACATATATGTATGCATGTATTTGCACGAAACTGCTAACATTTAAAAAAAATATATTTTATTTTATTTTATTTTAAAAAGAAAATAAGAAAAAAATAAAGCATACATATTTAGGTAATCAAAAGGAAATAAGTTTACAGGTAGCTCACAAAAGGAACACAGGCTGTATAGGACTCGATGATCCTTATAGGTCCCTTCCAAGTTGAGTTGGGATATTCTATGATTCTATGATTCCACACCTCCACCATGTTCGAATGACACAGTTAAAGCATTGTATTGGGTTTACGTGGAAGGCTTCTGGTAGCACGGGGTCTGCAGGGGTGGACTCTGTGAGAAGAGCCCAGAAGCTGCCCCATGTCATTTACGGGCCAGTTTCAGCCAGCTCCAAAGGGACCCACCACTGGCCAGAGCCGAACCAGTGAGCGACACTGGTTGTGCCTCTGGGAGAAGAGATGTAAGGGGAAAAATGCTGTACAACATAAGCTGGGAGAGCAAGAATTGGAAACCAGCCATGCAGATGCCAAGGTCAGAGCAGGAGAGCAGGAGGTGCTCCAGGCATGCAGAACAAGTTCCCCTGTGGCCTGTGGAGAGGCCCTGGTGGAGCAGGCTGTCCCCCTGCAGCCCATGGGTCCCACATGGAGCAAATCTCCATGCTGCAGCCTGTGGAGGAGCCCCTGGAAGAGCCTGGATGTGGCCTAGAGGAGGCTGCTGCCCATGGAGAGCCCCTGCAGTAGCAGGCCACAGGCCAGAGCTGTAGCCCGTGGAGAAGAGCCCATGCAGGAGTAGGGGGTCTGGAGGGAGCTGCCACACATGGGGCACCTGTGCTGGGGCAGTTTGCTCCTGATGAATGGCTCCCGTGGTGTGGAGCCATGTGGGAGCAGTTCTTGAAGAGCTGCTGCCTGTGGGAAGCCCATGCAAGATCAGTTCAAGAAGTATGGCATGCCATGAGAAGGGCACCATACTGTAGCAGGGGCAGAGAGTAACCGTGAAGAAGTGGTGGATAAGTGTTAGTGACAGACCACAGCCCCCAGTCCCCATTGCCCTGCAGTGCTCAGGAGGCGGACGTAATGGAGGGTGTATATATGCTGAAGGTGTTTTTATAGTTTGCTTAGTTTCTCACTGCTGTAGTCTGCTTGTGATAGGCATTAAATTATATAAATCCACCTATGTTGAGTCTGTTTTGCCAGTGAGTGACCTCCTTGTCCTTATCAAGCCTTGAGCCCTTTTCCATCGTGTTTTCTTCCCATTTTCCTTTGAGGAGGGAGCATGACAGAGCAGTTGTGATGAAGTTTAGTTGCCCAGCAAGGAAAAAACACCATAAGCATGCATTCTGTGTTATACTAGAATAGCTACATTGTCATAAAATGGTATTTTGAGTCAATCTTGAATCTAGGTCATTTGATGGAAATATGAAGTGTAAAGAATAAAACAGTAGTTAAAAAAAAAAAAAGTGGTAAAAAAATGAAAGTAATATGGCATGTTTATCTTACATAATATGTTCTATAGCTGAGAGAGCCATTTAAGGCTTTCTATGTGCCAGTGGAGGGCTGGTCAGTACATTAATTGGAGCTTAGGATATGATTATCCACAAGCAAAAGTAGAATCTCACTCCAAGGCTCTTGATGTTCTAGCAAATGAACAACTTAAAATGAACTTTAAATTAAATAAAGTATTATAGATTAGCAGATACTTTTATGTTGCAAAGCAATTGTAAATGCAAAACAAAACAACTAAGAAACAACCCACAAATAAATTGACTAGATATCATTATTCTACCTGATATACAAGTCCAAAATTTTCCACTTATATTTTTTGAAAAGGACATATTTCTTTTAAGAACTTGTGTCCGTATTTCTTTTGATATCATAGAATCATAAAATGTCTTGTGTTGGAAGGGATCTTAAAGATCATCTAGTTCCAATTGTCTAGTTTCAATCAGGAATGGAATAAAGGGATTCATTTTCCAGGTTGTTAACATCCAATAGGGGAAGGACAGTTATTGGGTGTGAATTTGCCAGTATGTCTTTCATGGCTTCTTCACAGGACACACATGTATATATAAAATTTTTTTCATTGTACGTTAGGTTAATGTACACATATTTCTATCATATGTCTCTGGAACAAACACAAATCAGTCTAAAACATTCATGATTTTTTTGATGGTTAGCCAAATGAATCTGCACATAGTAGAATATGTAGATTTTTATTTGTAGAGATGCACATAAATTAGTTCAATTTCTATTAAAGTGTTGCTTCATCAATCAGTAACGCCCCGGAGGCCATTTATGACTGTTACAGAAATTCATCTTTAGAGCAGAGTAATGTTTCATCATTATATTTGTGTCATGATTTCTCTGACAGGTTAATTTCAAAGATAAGTTATTGAGCATTCAGGCATATTTGTCAAACAGACAAATGAAAACGTTCTGTATATTCATTTTCTGAAACAACAAAACATAACTGTTGTAGGGTGGCAGGAACTGAAGTTGAAAACCTTTACATTGTACACCAGGAATTTCTTAACATTCAGCCATGTAGAGAAATAAAAAGCAAAACTGAGCCTTCTCTGAAGTTAGTAACTGAAGTTCTGTGGAATTCCTGAGGGCCAGGATTATACTTGTGCAGTTCTTGTTCTTTCAGTTATAAATAAATAAAAATCAGAGAAATCACATAAATTCCTTTTGTTTTGGAGGCATTCTTTTTCCTTTACACTTTGTCACATGGAGAGAATGGTCCTCAAATCCTTTAGCTAAAAGATTCATACACAACATTTTTCAAATATAACATCCAACATGACATTCCACTGTGTTCTTGTTGTAGGGGATAGCTAAACACCATCATTCTATGAACTGGATGTCAGGATGGGATGAAGTAACTAGCTCATTATTCTACATGCACCCCTTTCTTTTCCTTCTCTAGAAGGTCTGAGTGCCAGGACTAGTCCCATACGTTTTAGCTAATTCTTTTGTTCTTTAACTTAAAACTTGGAATACATCTCTATTGCTCTTTAGTGATATTTATTTTTCATAAGAGCCTTTCTGAGTGAGGCAAATAGAGATACTAAAAACGTTACTCTGTTTCCAAGAATTCAGAAAATAATTTTTTGAGCTGAGTGCCTCAGCTCAAAATCTGTATTAATGTATATTGTCCATAGTGCCAAATAGTTACTCCATAAAAAATCAATTATTTCCTGAGATATCTCATAATGGAATCATATAAATTGTTCTCAGAATCACAGAATCACACAATGATTGGGCGTAGTATTTGTATATACTAATGATTATGGTTGCCTGACTGCATGGGAGAAAGAATGAAATCACAGAAAATAAGTAACTCTCCCCCATTAAAGTACACAACTACATGTATAAGTGTTCAACATGACAATCTAGCCTACAATTCATCTAAATAAAATTGGAAAATCAAATGCAGATTCTATCGATTCTCAAAAGTCATAGCTTTAGCTTTCATTCCACCACCCTTAAGTCCTGTTTGCACTAACTGTAATAAAACATATTTCTCATAGCTGGTTTCTTTTGAGCATGTTACTGACTTACAAGGTCAATAATAAATATTATATTGTAATAATATAATATATATAATATTATATTGTAATAATAATTACAATAATAAATTCGTTACACACTTGAAAGCAATTTAATTTAATTTATTTATTTGTTTGTTTGTTTATTTATTTTTCTGAAACAGTGTCCACAAATATCTATTTGACAGGATTTTGGAAAGCATTTGTGTGTGATGGCATGAACCAAACTGAAGATTGTTCCTTGGTTGGTTAGTCAGGGCAACTCAGTGAAATAAAACAGAGGGAAGCCTAGCAGAGCTGGATAAGGTCCAGTAAATGTACCTGATAAGTTGGACTCCTTTCTTTCAAAGGTCTTAGGCTTTTCTTATGTATATGCTAGTACATTTTTGATTGCTCTGCACACATATATTAATATAAAATATAGAATTACTGAAGTTGAAAAGACCTTTAAGATCACTGAGTCAAACCATCAATCTGACTCACTGAGTCCCATCACTAAACCATGTCTTTTGGTGCCACATCCACACATCTCTTAACTACCTCTAGGGCTGGGGACTCCAGCACTTCCCCAGACAGTCTGTTCCAATGTTTGACTGCCCTCTTTGTGGATAAATTCTTCCTAATATCCAATTTAAACCTCTCATGGAGGCCATTTCCTCATGTCCTATCAGTTGTCACCTAAGAAAATAAACAGTCGTCTTGCTACAACCTCCTTTCAGGTAGTTGTATAGACAACTCTGCCATTTGAATTTGATGCTTGATTTGAGTCACTTGCATTGGACTAATACAAACAGGATGGGCTATCCAGGGTGCCAGAATAGCAATATCTGTTAGTTGGGTTTTCCTTTCATCCACCATGCATGTGGAGGGGTTGACACATTGCCAACGTCAACTAAATTTCCCAAAGTGCAGTTTTATTTATGAAGATTTTTGATGTGATAAAAATACCATAGGGAATTTTAAATGACCACTTTAAAATGAATCAAGCATTGTGTAACACTGTCTTATGTCCTATTCCATTGATGCTGTGATGGAGAGAGGAGAACTTTTCTGTGTTGTGTTTTTCTCCATTAAAAATCAACAAACAAAAACAAAAAAAAGCAACAAACAAACAAAAAACAGGAAGCAGATGCTCCACTTGTGAAACGAAGCCTCAAACAGTCCAGTATATCTATGCAGGATTTGTTTTATGCTTTATGCCCATCACTCAGCTTATGTATGTGCTGTAATCAGCAAGAGGTGTAATAGCATATTTTGTTCCTGCTTGGAAGAACAGAAAAGTGGCTCCCAGGGCACATTACTGCAACATGCCCTGAAGAGTCTTATGGTAGGAAGCAGGCATTTTTATTCAGACAGTGGCATGTCTATTCCCTCATCCTTTATCATTACTTTTGTCTGTAACAGGAGCCCTGGTAATGTATTGGGTCTCCTTATTCCTAGCATTATACATACTTATAACGAGAAAACAGGCCTGACCTGTAAGAAAAAGGTCAGGATTTAACATTGTAACTGTTGCCATAATTTTACCCTAATTCCATGGTTAACAAGACAGTCAGATGCTTTCTGTGTTCACTGAACAACTGCAGAAAGTAAGATGGATTGACTTTAGCAAAGAATGAATAATTGGATGGTGAGTGCCACTTTTTCATGTGCTATGGTACAGTCCTTTCTTATTTGGATCAACATTCAATTTAAAAAAGATTTTTTTTTTTTTTTTGAGCATTTTCAGGTCAGTGAGCAAAAGCATTCCTCCCTGAAATACAAGAGCAAATTTTTCATTTCCTGTAATGTACATAGGTCTTTGTGAAGAAACAACTACCGAGCAGCTTCACTGGCACAGAAAAACTGCATTTGAGGAAATTTCTGATATGATAAGAAAGGAATTGTGCTAATTTGAGGAAACCTCATAGAAAATGTTGGAAAGATATAAATGTAATAGATTTAGGGTTGTATGGTGAATATTTCTGAGTATGACATATAAATATATCTGAATATATATATATATCAAAGGGATTAAAATTCTTAGGGTGAAGTTTAGTGATATCTTGTACAGAATCAATTTGGTGAAAGTCTGTCCATATGCAGGAAAGTAAGTGGGCCCAGAGAATAACCTCTTTGCAATCAGAACTGTTGACTGTGAATTCTGCTAAATTATCTGTAAAGCCCTAATCATGTTCAGAAAAACATGAGGATTTAGGCCAACAAAGAGCACATTGTCTGAGAGAGGGGAATGAAGGTCAGGCATTGGGATATTTGCAGAAAACCTGACATGCTTCTGTGAGTTCAGGAATATTATAAATACTACAAAGGATCAAATCTGGGATGCTGCACAACAGAAACTATTAATAAAGTAGGAGACTACTGGCCAAGAGAGATGCATGAGGAATTATTTCTTTGCTCTTCCTCTCTGTGCCTCCAAACACACATATTTGAATAGAACAGTAGGTGATGACAGGAGTGATCTTGTCTGCGTTCTCTGTATAGTATTGAGCCCAGGCTCTGACAACAGACTCCATCCACAAACACAAGGAATGAACAGTATCAAGATGTGTTTCTTCCTCAACATTTCCTCCAGATCTCAACTCATTCACTCACTCTTTCAGAAACACAGCAATGCTCTGGCTATACTACAGACCTCCTCCTGACTTGCTTCCTTTTGTTCTCTTCAAGGTGCAACAAGGCAGTTCTGATTCAGGTCTGCAGAGGAAAAGAAGTTAATTCAGTCCACAGCTGCTTCACAAACAGCCTCTACATCTCCAGAAAAGAAAAAATAATGCAGGTTAAATGAAACCCTCTTGCACACCATACTGAGTATAATCTTAAATTATATTTGATTTTTAAAAAGTTCTAAAGGTTATTGTATTAATGCAGTCATTTTGACAAACAGTACATACATGAACTTGTCCTACATACTGCAGAAAATACACTTGATCCACCTTCTAAGAATGAAAGACTCACAGGCATTTATTCTAAGAAAGATACAGGCTTAGTGAATACATGTGTATGTAGTTATAGAGAGGAGGGTGTAGTGAGAAGAAGGGAGATTCACTCAGGAAGATAAAGCCTCAAAGGAACAAACACTTCAAGGCAATGTAATCTCTCAGAGTGTTCAATTCTTTGATCTTTCCATTATCTAGTGTTTAAATTTCTGTGTAATTAGCACATCTAAATGACTCCTCATTTTTCCAAATAGTTGTATTCACTTTTTATGTAATATAATTTTTAATATTAATATTGATTTATTATGTGTAAAATAGACAGTCATGCATATTATATAGATGTCTTCTCTGTGTTTCATTTAAGCAATTGCAGTGTGTGGAATAGATCATTATTTGGGGTAAACAACAAGTCATTGATTTACTCTGGCAGAGAATGTGTCCTGGTGACTGTAAATCAGGGAGTTATATATTAAAGTCAAATAAAGTCAGAGGAGGATTTAAGGTGCTTAAAACAACAACAACAGCAACAAACTGTTAGCTTCAGTGTCAGCTGAACAGAAGCTCCAGTATTGCAGTAAATATGAAATTAACCCCAAGGAAGGGTGTATGACTATTATTAATCCATAATGACATTTTGTTGTGGAAAGCAGTGATTCATAGATAGGTTAGGGGTCATTGTAGCTAATCGTCTCAATATGAGCTTTTAGCACAATACTGCAGTGAAAGGGCCTAATGCAACCTTCACAAGTATAAAATGGGTAATTGTGAGAAGCAGAAAAGCAATTTTACCTCTCAACACAACAATGACATAATTGCTGCTGGGATATAGTTCTCCATTTTGGTGTTCTCACAGCAAACAGGGTATAGTAACACTGAACACAATAAACCTCATGATGTAAAATTGCTTTTATTGATATAAGAAATCTCTTCCATCATTTCCCCATCAGTACTGGCCTGTGCTGCTCAAAAACAAGGAATAACCTATTGGGTATATGACAAGTGACAGTCTAGGCTGTAGTGACAATGAAATAGTGGAGTTCAAGGTCATGAGGGATGTAGAAAGGAGGGCAGCAGAGTGCAGACCCTGGACTTGAGGCAAACTATGAACATACATGAATGCGGAGGCAGGGGGAACCCAAACACAGGAGAAAATTACAGTGACCCAATGATCAACATTTGTTCCTGAACACAGGATGAGCCATTTAGCCATGCAGTGGAGCTAAATGTTTGAATGTGTGACAATTTCAGACCTGGTTCGTCTAGGGAAAAATGTGACACTACTGGGTCCTGTGATATTTGTTGCCAGATTTTTAAACATGGAGCATCTTAAGAAGATTTTCTTTTATTTATGTCTTTAATTCCATAATTAGAGATTTTGAAAAATAAATAAATAATTAAAGAGAATAAAGAAATAAAATATCACTCCCTCCAAAATACAGTGTCTAACTAAATAAAACACAATATTTTCATATTTTTTAACAATAAGAAAGTGTATCAAAACAAGATATATTAGCAAAGGATTTTTTAAACATTTGCAAGCTATATCAAATTATCTTGAAAAATGCTTAGTAAGGAAATGTAATATTTTCATAGAGTTTATTTTCTTAATGATTAGAGACAATATATATTTTTTTCTTTTGAAGAGGGAAGGCACCAAGTCCTTGTGACAATCAGAAACACATTCCTTCTTCCAGCCTTGAAATTAATGGGAAGTTTTTAAAATCATATATGTTTGAAATCTTTCTGCTTATTTTTATGTCAAGTTTCCATGTCTCTCAGTAGTGCATCAAAACAAATTCAATGGAATGGCTGATAATTCCCCTTTTTCTAAACAAATAGATCTATTTATTAAAAAAATAAAAAATAAAAAAAATCAGGGTAACATGTATATTTAGTGGGTTTACGTGGCAAGGTTTTTGTAGCAGGGGGGTGTAGGGATGGCTTCTGTGAGAAGGATCTAGAAGCTGCCCCATGTTTGGTAAGGGCTCCACTGCTGACCAGAGCTGAGCCAATAAGCGATGTTGTTTTGCACCTCTGTGTGAGCATATTTAAGACAAGGAAAAAAAATGCTGCAACACAGAGCAACTGGGAGACTGAGAGGAGTGTGGAACAGCCTTCCAGGCGCCAAGGTCAGTGAAGAAGGAGAGGGAGAGGTGCTCCAGGCACCAGAGCAGGAGTCCCCTGCGGCCTGTGGTGAGGACCATGGTGAAGCAGGCTGTCCTCCTGCAGCCCATGGAGTACCACGGTGGAGCCTGTGGAAGAGACCATGGTGGAGCAGGTGGACCTGCACCAATGGAGACCGCGGCCTGTGGAAGACCCCTGCCAGAGCAGATTCCAGGCCGGACCTGCAGCCTGTGGAGAGGAGCCCACACAGGAGCAGGTGACCTGGCAGGAGCTGCTGCCCATGGGGGACCCAGGTTGGAGCAGTGTGCTCCCGAGGGATGGACCCCGTGGTACGGACCCATATCTGGAGCAGTTCTTGAAGAGCTGCTGCCTATGGGAAGCCCAGCCAGATCAGTTCAGCAAGGACTGTATCCCGTGGGAGGGACCCCACAGCACAGGGGATGAGAGTGACCAAGAAGGAGCGGCAGAGAAGAAACATTATAGAGTGATCATAACCCCCATTCCCCCGTTCCCCTGTTACACTCAGGAGGAGGAGGTGGAAGAGGGTAGATGGGGAGGGGGGGGGGGGATGGTCTGTTGGGTTTATTTCCTTTCTTTCTTCCTTCTTTAGCTTGTTAGTAATAGGCAATAAATCTTACTATCTCCCT
>CM021731.1:17050174-17091406 GCA_011075105.1 Heteronetta atricapilla
GAAGGAAGGAAGGAAGGAAGGAAGGAAGGAAGGAAGGAAGGAAGGAAGGAAGGAAGGAAGGAAAGAGGGAAGGAAGAAAGAAAGGAAGGAAGGGAGGGAGGAAGGGAGGGAGGGAAAGAGGGAGGGAAGTAAGTGGATTCTATTCCTAGTTAGCTGGATAAAGTAGAAATAAACATTTTGGATTGATAGAATTGATTTTGAGCTCCATGATAGTACATGATATATAATGAGCTTTAATTAATTAATTTATCCATTTATTTTGAAAATCCAACTAAACCAAAGAAAATCTTTGCTTTCTCTTTAATTGTTTTGCATTCCAGCCCTTACTTATTGTCTTCTTAAGTAGCTTGCCTAACTTGTCTTCTTACAAACAAACTGAATCTTTTCTTCTCCAGCTGAGCATTATACATGTCACAATTAAAAAAGGTGCTTTTTGTGTTTTATTAAATTAAACTGTAACTAAACTCATAGATATTAAAATATTAGGAAACATACCTATTATTATAACCCTTTAGAATGGATAGCATTTTGTATAATTTCAGCAGCTATCAAACACAGCTACTTATATCTATGACACAAAACAAGAACAGGGAAACATTAACAGTTGCTGCTTTGTAGTGTATCATCTGAACATGTTGTGGAATGCACTATAAAGTTGTGCAGGCCTATCAATACTTGGCAATTTCCAGTATTTTAAGGCCTTCTGTCATCCTGTGTGAACAAAAGAGCAGCTATTCAGCATGAAGAATAGGACTGATATTCCAAAATAACACAGAAAAATACACAAATTTACATAAACTTGCTGTAGTTGTTAGCTGACTGTCCATAGAAATTAGACAGCATTTTCACTTGCTGTAAAATATTAGGGTGGTAAGTGCATGCATAACTAAAAAAAAAAGATAATTGATAAACTTGATAATGACATTATGGTAATAAATTGTAAAAGGCATGAAATTAAAAAGGTTTAGAAATGAAAACTAGTAAATCTGTTAGATCCTTATAGCCATTTTTTTAAAAGTATTGTTGGTCTTGCATGTAATGTATTGTCTTTTACAGAAAGAGGTTGTTTTATGAAACCCTTTCTATTTTATTAAAGCTTTTGCTGTATGCTACTAAATGTTTCAAAAATTGATATACTTTAATTGTCATAGGCACTGGAAGCGGTAGTCTAGAGAAGCTGTGGATGTCCTATCCCTGGAGGTGTTTAAGGCCAAGTTGGATGGGGCTTTGAGCAACCTAGACTCATGGAAGGTGTCTCTGTGTCTTTGTCTATGGGGGGAGGCGATGGGGGAGGAGGGGGTATGAAATTAGATGATCTTTAAGATCTCTTCCAAACCAAAGCATTCTATGATTCTGTCATTATGAATTTACTCTAATAGATTCATTAACAATTTATTTTGATTAATAGGCTTAACATGTATTTTTAATAGCCAGTAATAAGTGTTAGGCATACTCATTATTCATAACTAACTAAAAATATTATTTGTCTTTACTTCAGTCAGTGATTATTACTGGTCTTCTTTGCCACAAGGGCACATTGGTGGCTCGTGGTCATCTTGTCCATTAGAACCCTCCCCTTCCCAGTCCCTCTCTGAAGAGCTGCTTTCAAAATGATTGGACCCCAATGTGCACTGGTGTGTGGGGTTATTCCTTTCTAGGTGGAGGACTTGGCATTTCCCTTTTCTTGGCATTTCCCTTTTCTTGATCTTTGTAAGGTTCCTGTTTACCCAATTCTTCATCCTGTTCAAGGCATTCTGGATGACAGTACATGCATCTACTGTATCATCCACTCCTCCCAGTTTTGTTTGCAAACTTCTCAGGGATTTTGATGCATCTGACTGACTTGTAGTTCACAAAATCCACCTTTATGCACTTTTTGAACATAAAAGTGACATTTTTTTTTTTTTTCTTCCAGTCCTGTAGAATCCTCCCTGATTACCATATCTCTCAAAGATAACCCTTAAAAACAGTGGCTTCACAATGATATTGGCAGTGCTCCATATTTTTAAGTCTCATGAACTTGTATCTGTACTTTTTTTTTTTTTTTTTTTTTTTTTTAATGTTCCCTAACTTGACACTCCTCCACTGAAGGAAGTCTTCATTGCCTGGCACTTCCCTGCTCATCTTCAGAGCCTGGGATTCCTGAAGGAAAATCCTATGCATAAGGAGAAAGACAATGAACTCATTAAGTACCCTGACCTTATTTTGTATCTTTCTGCACCAGAACCCTTGCTTCATTCAACAGTGGGCACAAGTTATCCTTATTCTTTCTTTTACTTACCCTTCATATCCTTAGCCAGATTCAACGCCAGGTGGGTTTTGGCATTCCTAACCTCATGCCTTGATGATAATGTAGTATTTTTATGTTCTTCACAGGTGACCTGTCATTATTTCCCTCCTCTGGTATATGTCTTTTTCATGTCTCATTTTTGTCAGAAACCACTTGTTCATCCATACAGGTCTCTGATCAACTTAGCTTGATTTTCTGATTATTGGGTGGACCATTCTTGAACTTGAAGGAGGTATGTGTGCAAATCTTGCCTACAGATCTATCTCCCGTATAATTTCTGAACATAGATCCCTGAACATGTCAAAGTCTGTTCCTCTGATACCCAGAACTGTAATCTTACCATCTCATGGTAACTGCAGCCAAGGCTGTCCCCAGACCTTCACATTCCTCCAATTTCTTCTTTTTTTATATAATTATTATGCCGAGCAGAGCACCTCTGCTATATCCATAGCTACATTCATGCTATATCCATATCTCTCCATGTCAGCATGCCAGTTACATGGGCTATTCTGCCATATCTACATGATCCCAACTGCAACTGTCCTACATCTGCACACAGACCCTTAGTTTCTCATGTTTGTTTCACATGCCATGCTCATCAGAGTACAGATTTAACCAGTTGAAAATCTCCATGAGACTGGGAAACCTCTTCCAATGATAGACTGGCTTAATGGTGAAAAGGTTTCTCCTATACCAACTTGGAATTTCTCTTGTTTCAGTCTATATAATTTTCTCATCTTCTCACCATGGACAATTTTAAAGAGCTTGGCTCCATCTTCTTGACAAGGTACTGGGGTTGAGGTTAGATCTGTCCAAAGAGGATTCCTCTCCAGGGTGAATAAGACTGGATCCCTTAAACTCTCCTTTCAGGGCAACTGCTCCAGCCCTGAAACCACTTCAGTTTACCAAGCAGTTCCTTCTACCAAGGGCCAAAATTGGACCCTGTATCATTCCAATAATACATTTTGACAAAGTAATAGGTATCTCATTAACCAACCCAACACATGCAGTACTTTTGCTTACTATTACTAATATTTTCAGTTATTTCTTTCTTTATAAGTTTCAAAGACGCAGATGAAGAAACCATGGCAAGTTGCTGGAACTGGGGAATTGGCCTCCAACAAAACTACCAAAAAATGAACGAATCTAGCAAATGATTCCAAAACTAAATATTGAATAAAACAAACAAAATAAACCTCCTGTACAAAACAGTAGAACAAATACAGAATAAAAATAGAAGACAAAATTCATTAAAAATATTCAATGTGAATATTTTTATATGTAATACTTCTGGTTTAATAAAACTTTAAGCCCTTTATTAATCCCTGGAATTAATAAGGAAATACCAGAGCCTGTTCCATACTCCCCCTTCAGCAACAACTATAAGTAGGATAAATCTGCAAATATCTGTATCCAAGGACAGAGGCAATATTTGAGCACAGGCAAATTAGACAGTCAGTGCATGTATGGATATAAGTTCGAGTCCAGAGAAGGGCTACGAAGCTGGTGAGGGGTCTGGAGAACAAGTCCTATGAGGAGCGGCTGAGGGAGCTGGGCTTGTTCAGCCTGGAGAAAAGTAGGCTCAGGGGTGACCTTAGGGTACCTTGAGGTACCTCTACAGGTACCTCAAGGGAGGCTGTAGCGAGGTGGGGATTGGTCTGTTCTCCCATGTGCCTGGTGACAGGACGAGGGGGAATAGGCTTAAGTTGCGCCAGGGAGTTTTAGGTTGGATGTCAGGAAGAACTTCTTTACGTAAAGGGTTGTTAGACATTGGAACGGGCTGCCCAGGGAAGTGGTGGAGTCATCATCCCTGGAGGTCTTTAAAAGACGTTTAGATGTAGAGCTTAGGGATATGGTTTAGTGGGGACTGTTAGTGATAGGTTAGAGGTTGGACTTGATGATCTTGAGGTCTCTTCCAACCTAGAAATTCTGTGATAAGGAATTGATGTCCTCTCTCATTTCAAATGAGTGGTCTAGAAGAAATAATTTTACTTCACGGTTGGAAAGAAGATTGATTTTTTCTTGCAGTTTGGTAATTAACAATGCCTTATCAGCGACAACTAACATTCATCGTGTACCTTTTGATACATAATACTACAAACTACTGTATATAAATGCTTTCCTTTGGTCAGGTTGTTTCTGCTTGTTCCTCAGGTGATCTTTGGTGATTGTCAACAGATTGGAGAACTGGAAGTAGCACCAGCAAAAGAGTTCAGCTCAGTAAGAACTGCTTGAGAGAATAAAGATATCTAGATCAGAATCTGACTAATTTTACTACGTATCTGGAATCTTCCCCAAATGACATCATAAGCATTAGCTTATGCTGGATTTTGTAGTCTGTTAAATAGTACACTGATTATAGCAAAAATTATATGTCTTCTAACTAGTGACAACAAATGTCTGGAAGACTGTGAAATATTGAGGCTTGTTGAATTAACAAACAAACAAAGGCAATTTAAGTACCAAGAAAAAAACATGAAAATATGACATGACAGTTAAATTCATACTATTTTTGATATTTCATAGTTTGATAGTGTAATGTGTTTTTCAGAAAAAAATTGATAATTTAATCATTTGAGCTGTCACTAAAACACTATAATAATTAATTTTGGTTGAGAGGTGGAAAGTGATTGTCAGTTTTAGTGTGGATTACACAACAAGAAGATTAATGGAGTGAGAGAGGTTATGCTATATTATCATTTAGTAATTATCATTTAATAATTATCATTACTATGATTTTTTAGGACTTGTGTTCTCATATATATCTTGCTGCTGACATCAGAAAGGGAAGTTTGAGCTGGTTTCTCTCTTTTTGTTTCTTTGTTTCTTTTTTTTATTATTATTTTTCTCCTTTATTTTTCTTGACTTTGTTCTCAGTAGGCACTTACTTGATCAGAGTGGAATATAATGACAAAAAAGCCTCCTGGATGCTCTGTTATCTCAGAGTAGTACTTTTCCTATCATTAAGCTCTACAGCAGCTTTTCCCTCCTGTTTCTTCCCAGGAAGAAAGAGCAAACATAGGAGTGGGAAACGCATGACACAAATAAGGGGTCAATCAGAAGGACTCAGTCTTCACTTTAAAGCACTAAGATTTCTTCTGGCTTTGACTACTGCAAAGCCTACCTAACTTTCATAATCTTGAAGTAAGATTGTTACAGCATATTCTATATGGACTATATATGTATATATGTACTATACATGTACCCTGTCTGGAAACTAGTCTTTGGCCAAAATGTAGCGGCTTGCTCGCTATAGAAGGGATTCAGAGAATTCTGAAAACATGGCTGGAGATAAGAAGCAGGTCCCCAGATGATAAAGAAACTAAGTACAAGATATGCTTAATTTAGGACTATTAAAAATAAGAGGAAAACCAGTCAATATATAGAAAACAGCAGATAATATACAAAAAGTAAATAAGTAAATAAATAAGTAAATAAACTTTTATTATAAAAGGATATGGCAACTTGTATTTCAGGGAATAGTTTATTATTGTTTGAACTGGAAAATATGCAGGATGTTTTCAATTACTTCTTGTGCCTAAACTGTTAAAACATACTAGTAGCCATTAAGTCATTCACAGAAGAGCAAGCTAACAGGGTAACTGTTCTCTGGACTCGCTCAAGCACCTCAATGTCCTTCTTGTAGTGACGGGTGCAAATGACTCTCTAGACCTGAATGAAACTTAACTTTAGGGCCCTGAAATGAAAAATGAAATCAGAAGAGTTATATTTGTTTTTAAGACATTTATTTCCACTCCAAGTTAGGAAGCTGTCTCTTCACAAATTGTGTGGAGTTCAGCACATCATTTAATGTTTTTTTTTTTTTTGTTTTGTTTTGTTTTTTTCAATTTATTGCCTTTTTACTTAATTCACTGGAGCTTTTTCTGTGCCTGTAAGACAGAAAACAAGAAAATTGAGTTCTTGAAGGCATGTATTATAGAATACCAAAAGGCCTTACATAAAGATTGGTTATTTCTGCTTACTTTCCAAATATAATTAAATTATAAATCAGTTCTACGTTGATGTAAGAAAGGCATAACAATATGATATCTAATAGGACTGGCTAATCTATCGAAGTTGAAGCAACTATGAAACTTTTGGAGATGTACATAATTAGAAATCAAATAGATGAAATGAGGACATTTAAGTAGAGTATTGTTGCTAAGTGCACAGACAATGCAGTTTTTTTATTTATTTATTTATTTATTTTTTCTATACATATTACTGTGTCAGCTAATACTTTAAGACCAATAAGAAAGGGCTTGTTTATTCCTAATAACCAAATAAATAAATAAATAAAATAAATTGCACTTGCCAAATTGTCTTTAGTTATAAATCATAGAATGGTTTGCGTTGGAAGGGATCTTAAAGACCATCTATTTCCAACCCTTCTGCCATTGGCAGGGATGCCACCTACTAGATCTGATTGCCAAGGGCTTCCTCCAATCTGGTCTTGAACACCTCTGAGCATGAGGCATCTGCAACCTCTCTGGGCAACCTATTCCAGTGCCTCACCACTCTCAGTGAAGAATTTCTCCTAACCTCTAATCTAAATCTCCCCTCTTTTAGTTAAAAACCCTTGTTCTCTCATTATCTGACTGAGCAAATGTTCTTTATAGGAGATAACTGGGAGGAGTCATGCTAAGTCCCAACAGCCTTATCAAACTGAGGGCTACATACAAAAATATTTTTACCCTGCAACTGGAGGAATGAATAGAAGTATGTATATGACAGTTTGAGCTAAGACAAAGCATTATTTTACTTCAGCTGTAAGATAAGTGGGAATAACAGGTACAAGCTCTGTGCTATATGACAAAAGTAAGTTTGCTTGAAGAACTGCACTTAATACTGATAAAGTGCCCAAGAAAAATATCCTCAACATACATATAAATAAAAAAATACAAAGGAAACTGGACAAGAATTGTTATGACAAAAAATATAGTGCAAATAGGAAAAGGCACACCCCTATTTTTTATCTACTGATTTCACTTTTCAGTAACATGTACCAATTAACTGAGCATCTCCAATTGCTGTTCAGACTTTAAGATGTGTGTGCTTTAACTTAGGAATGTATCTTATGGCTAAATTTTAGGAAGGTAGTAAAAATATCATCTTTAATTCCCTGAATAATGAGAGACAGGTGCTTTTGAAGACATCTACAAGAGACAGCCTTTCTGCTTTACTTAATCATTTAAACATAAGTAGGCATGTCCTTTTTCTATAGATTTTCAAAGGCATCTTCTATCATTCATTGATCTACATTTTAAGTGTAAAAGCATTGATGGAGCCACACGGACTATTCAAGCAAACTCACTATACATCATGAGTAGAACTGGACAAAATGTATTGTTGCAGAGACACATATTTTGTACCTATTCCAGGCATTAACAAAATTATTTTGTTTATTAACAGAATGATTTTATCATATTTAAAAATTAGGACCTAAATATCTCAGCCTCATCCTAATCAAGTGATACTACACTTGTTCAGTGCTCTTTTGCTTTGCAAAGCTACAAATGGAGCAGAGTAACAGGGAAAGGAATTACAAAAGAACTAATCAAATTAATTTAACCAATGGAACTGCACATAGAGTAGGTATTATTTACTGCACACAACAGTGGAACAATCAGGGCTGCAGACTTTTCTTTAGATAGTGTATTGGACTGTTTATGGAATGACTTTGTGCATGTAAGATTTTTTTTTTTTTTTTTTTAATTTGAAGAGTATGAGATATGATAGAGATTAGGTTATATTCTTTCTGTGAAAGATATAGAAGTACACTGGCCTGAAGTGTAATTATATATAGGCATCAAGGGACATCTGACCTACATCTTACTACATATTGTTTAGTTTTATTTCATTTCCTTTAATTTTCTTTTAGAATAAGGAAATATTTATCTTCATATTCCCCTGTGATATTAAGCCACAAAAACATCATCTGCAATTAAAGTAGCAAAAATAGATTTATAAATTCAACTAGGTAAGACATATACCAGTCATCTCTAACCTTCTCTGTGAGTGATTTACTTGTCCATTTCAAGTCTCTTTCCACTTCATTCAGGAAGTAAGGAAATGAAGGACTGGTCTCTGAAAGAAATCAGCAGAGTATGTGATGTTTTGACAAGGCAAACAGTATTTCCAATCATACCTTGAAGTCTAGTTCATAAGATTTTGTTGGAAAAAAAAAAAAAAAAAGATTATGAAGGTGTACATTTAATCATGTTTTAGCTAGAGAAGAATATGTTCTTCCTGAATTGTCTTAACCGAAAACTAATAGATTCAATTTACTAAAGCAGCTGTTCAGAGGAAATTATGTGATGCTCAAAAGCTGCAATATGACTTTGTGGATTTGAATGCTGTAAACCATCTAAATCATACTCATACTTTCTTTTAGATCATGAAACTTAGATTTTACGAAGTGAAATGAAATTTAGGGAGGAAAAAAACAATGGTAGTTTATAATTAGTTCTGAAAATAATGGTGATGACAAAGTAGTGAATTTAAACTACAAAGTAGATTGCAAGTCTGTCTTTCTGTCCATATCTGCACAGAAACACTTTGGCTTACCTCAAATACATTTGCTAAAGTTAATACTTAGTATATTCTGATATGAAGTTGGGAGATATGCCTAATATACCCGTATTGACAGTTTTTAGAGTGAGTATGAATATTCTTAGTGGTAGAATATATCAGTATTACATAGGTGCCACATTTGTCTAGAAATAAGTGATATTAAGGAAAGCTACTGAAGACATGAAGTGAGAAACTTCATAAATTCAGACATAAGGATTTTTTTTTTTTTCATTTTCCAGTCTGTTTTTCTCTCTATTATAAATGAGCAATATAGTCTTTGTACAGAGAATGTTCTCAACTCAGAAGCATTTTTTTTCTATAAACTGTGCCTATGATGCTGTCACTGAAGTGTGTTGCAGTGAAATGTAGGCTAATCCATGCTGAATATGAATTCCCATATTCTGCAAAATAAGTTAGTAAGACTCATGTTGTGTCTTCACAGTGACTGAAATGAAAACCTTGCCAGTGATCTATTCTTTCTTTCATCAATAGAATATGAGTCATAATTAGATTTAGAATTGAAATCAAATTAGAAATCTTTGAGAGGGAATCTGAAAGGAGTTTGGAGTCTCCAATCTCTTTCTTGTGTTGTTGTGGTAAGTAATTATGAAAGACAGGTCTTGTTTGGGCCAAAAGTGTTGGTATCACAAAAAGAATCATGAGGGCTTTGAAAGAAAATGAAAACTGCTTTCACTTCAAATGCATTTGGATTAAATTTTGCCAGTTATGTATTTTCATTTGTAATTGTCTTGCTCAAAATTATAAGTGAATAACATTGGAAAACTGGTTCCATGCTGAATTATTCCCAGGTAGTATATTACTGACTGTAGAAGCCATTTCTTTCAATAAGTTATTAGGATATCTGAATTTTCCTTCTGAAATCCTTGAACTAAATTAAATCTGCAATAGGTCATGTGAAAGCGATCTAGGAAGACATAAAGAGAGAGAGTTCTGATATTTCAGGACTTTTCCTCTTTATGTGTTGTAAACTGCTAATTTGAAATCTTCCATGATTAAAATGGTTTCAAATGAATACATCTGAAAGGACATGTAAAAGAAAGAAAAACAAACACAAAAAACTAGGAGCTGAAGGCCTCTTTTAGTTTCTCATTCTCAGATGCTCTGGAAAAGGACACATTCTATCCAAGCAGGAGATTATTTACATGCTTCTGACTTGAGAAGATGGTATGGGGATCAGCTAGGCTTCAGAAATCTACTGTCATGAAGACTCTGTAGATCAAGATAATATTGGAATGAGGCAAACAGGTATTTCAGAGATTACATGCACAGCTAGATAATAAATTATCTGTGATACTAAACCTGAAGTTTTCTTCAGACATATATGATATAGCAGTGTATCTAATAAAGTAACCCTAATTAAAATAATAATAAGCAAATATTAATAAGCAAATATTAACCTGCTCTAACCTGTGTAGTGGACAACCCGTCATTTTTCTTTACATATGACCTAAGTACCACTGTTATTCATTAATCATTTATGTTTTAATTGTGTTCCAATTTTTAAATTGCAAAAATAAATCTTCCTCATACATTAAAGTCTTTATCTTCATACATGCCCATAGTCATAGATTATACCTCTGAACATCTGTATAATTTTGAAAGGCTCAAGGCAGTATTCACCATGCAAGTATAGAACAAAGTTCTAGAGCTACAATACTTCATATAGGTTTGAGTGAAATTTTTTGATTTTTGACTAAAACTTTTTTTTTTTTTTTTTTTCCAGAAGAAAAGTAAAATAAGCAATGGTCTTGCTACCTAATCTTTCCATATAAAAAAATGCAAGAAATTGTAGGTAGCGTACAATAATAGATGTGACACAACTGGTCAGAAAAGAGATCACAGTTGTAAATTAATTGTAAATGTACATTTGAAATAGGAATATATATATATATATATATTTAGGTTTTTGTAAGTCTCTTCTCCATTTAAACATCTGTTAAATATATATAGATTATATATATAGATTATATATAGATTCTAATTTCATGAGAATCTTCTAGGGCTTAATGTACGTATATCCCTTTGTGTTTTTGGAAGAAGAATAGAAAAGGTTCGTATCCTTTCATCTACCTTAAAAATAGAATTTAAATATTCTAAATCATAGGTATATTTTGTTAATTATTTCTAGGTAAACATATGATGATTTACTATATAATTTACTATATAATTTACTATACATTTACTATAATTTAAGCTGCATCCCTTTGATCTTATATATTAAATTATATTAATTAATTAAATTATATTAAATTAAAATATATTAAGTATATTTTGCTTTTGAAATAGTGAGCTGCAAAAGATTTCTTTAAAATGCGCAAGCAGCTTTCCTAAAGGGATTCTCATATCTTTTTACAAAATAGATGCACAGAATGAAAGCTGCATATTGAGAAATGGCACTTTTAATGAATAAATCCTCAAAGTTTCCACTAAACCTACTCTATAAATCACTTTGACATTTTAGATAAGTATCATATTCTTTCCCTATTCCTTTGTTAAGAGTCCATAGAGTTGCTTTTAGCTTGTGAAAGATAAGAAATATCTGACTGCATTTTCAGTAGTTGTACAGACACAAAGTGAAAAAAATGAAGTCTCATTTTTTTTTTTTTTTTTAATATATAACGTTGGTTATATCACTATGGAAATGGCCCTGCAATTTAGTCTGTTTAAAACTTTAAACAACCATGACTGCTTCTGCTTACATATTCATCTTAATCTTATAATGCCATTGGTGTCACATATTTAAATCATGTTTTTAATGTATTTGATATGGAGCATGGTGTCCTGAATGAGTTCACTGGATTTATTTTCTACAAAGTCTTAGACTGGCTTAATGTAATAACCTCTTATCTTTAAATTTGAATATAGCTGTGACAGATCTGTATTTGCAAAATTGTTGTGTTGAGCTTACTTTAAGTAGTGGCTATTAAAGCAAATTTAAGAAATATTTCTTTCAGCAGCTTCACAAATATCATAGAATAAGAGATCAGGAAGGTTAAAAAAGAAAACGCTATGATGTCCCTTTAATGGATTCAAAGAAGCATTTTGTTTATCTTTACTCTGCAACTTCTGTTCCTTTCTCATACCCATAGTCATGCTGAACAGACACTCCAGAGCCTTTCTCCTAGTTTTCACTTGCCCCAAGCCAGAGTGGGAATCACTCAGATCCTCAGAGATCCCAAAACTTTTGTCACTGTCAAAATTCACTGCTCAGTTTATAGTAATAAGCAAAGTCCACTCTGCCTCTTGATCATTAACATTAATGGAGAAATGCCCTCATATTAGGTCTGAATTTTGTGGAAGCGTTTCCACAGTGCCTGAGAAGTTTCTCAGTCTTTGACAGCTGCTGGGGAAGAAAAGGCAAGGGAAAAAGGGAAGGGAAAGGGGAAAGGAAAGGGAAAGGGAAAAGGGAAGGGAAAGGGAAAAGGGAAGGGAAAGGGAAAGGGAAAGGGAAAGGGAAAAGGGAAGGGGAAACAAATTCTCAAGCTTTTGTGTTAATTTTCAGTTTCCTTCCTGCAGAGTCCATATCTTCTGTGAATGATAAATGATGCCATCAATGCTTGAAGGCATCAAAAAGAAGCTGTATGACATAACAATGTTCAATGAAATTTATCTTGAAATATGACATGACATGTAAGAGTCTTAATTTGAAATTTCTTTTTTTTTTTTTTTTTCCTTTCATTCTTATGAATACATACATATAAATATGTACTTCTTCATCCTGCTACATCTTTTTAGGCTTATTTTTACATACCAGACCTGGATGAATAATTAGAGTAGCTGACATTGGTAGGGACAGATTTCATACAAAACCAATGGCTCCCAATTAGGAAAAATAATAATATAAATTTGGGGTGTGACTGCAACTGGGAAAATATTGTAAAGAAAAGTATGAAACTTCATTCAATTTGTGAAGATAACATCAACTGGTTGTTAATAATAAATGTTAATAACAAAGGAATGTATTCATAGGAGTGTTTCTAAGAAGCCAAATAAGAAACTAAACAAGTAATATATACAAAAAGTGGATTAGTAACTCTCCTCCCTCAACCTGCTAGCAATCTATTGCAGCCCAATAAACAGGTGGGCCTTCTTTGATATAGAGACATCTTTCTGGTTCATTTTCAGCTCCTAGTGTCCTTGATTCTTTCCTGCAGAGCTGTCTTCCAGCCAGCTAGCCCCAGTTTGTACCGCTGCATGTGGTTATCCCAACTCAAGTGCGGGACTTTGCACTTACCTTTGTTGACCTGAATGAGGTTCCTGTTTATCTATTTTCCTGGCCTGTTCAGATATGCTGAATGGAAGAATATGGTCTATCAGCCATTCCTCAGCCTTTTGTTTACAAATCTGATGAGCGTGCACCTTGTCCCATCATCCAGGTCATTAGTGAAGACAATTAGTGAAGACAATTAGTGAAGACAATTAGTGAAGACAATTAGTGAAGACTATACTAGTAGTGACTGGTCATCATGCTACTGATCACAGGCGTTTAAAATCAGCAATTCATCTAGTTTTCTGTCTGCCTCACCATCTGCTTTTGTCCTCTGTATTTTATCTGTTTGTCACTAAGGATGTTATGGTAGACAGTGACAAAACCCTTGCTAGATGATATAAAGAACATCCACCGGTCTCCCAGCTGAGCCAGCCATTTCATACAAGGTTATCCAATTGGTCAGGAAGAATTTTCCCTTCATAAATCCAAGCTGATATTTCCTCATCATGTTCTTGTCCTTCATATGTTTAGAAATGGTTTCCAGGATGATTTGCTCTATCACCTTCTCAGGGACTGAGGTGAGTCTTACAGGCCTTTATTTTCCCATGTCTTCCTTCTTGATCTTCACACTTGAGTCATGAGATGCCAAACTACAGAAGAATCTGTGTTTATGATTGATAAGTGACAGATGACTTGTCTATGAGAAAGACTGAAAAATCCTACTCTGTAGGCATTAAAGGCAGTGTTTTTGATACAGAAGGTAAAGGAGATGGATGTATATATTCTGAATAGAAATACTTTTTGAAAATAAATGAAACAAGCAAATCAATAACCAGCCTGAAAACTTCTAAAACTGATTGTCATTTAATACAAGTGGCACCATGGTCCAGTTTGAGTAGGAGAAGTGAAGTATTTTCACCTATATCCTGTAAAGGTTAGAACTTGTATGCCCCAATTAAGTTGTTCTCCAATATATTGGCCCTTCAAGGATCAAACCCTCCAGACATTCTTTTCAGCTGAACTAAAGCCTGTCTGAAGCATCTTGAAAGAATTAGCAAAACCCAACTTTGTTAAGGGACTCCTATTAAAAAAAATGTCTGCATTCTGATCTTCCCTGGAGAAAGACAAATCCTTCAGGAATCACCTCAATATAAATAAGTACTTTCCATTGCTTTTGCTGTTTCTCAGATTTGGGCTCCTATGGCAGAATGAATCTTGAAGTGCCAAGTCTGTATTAAGCACCTTAATAACAATTTATAATCTTACTAAATGTATGAAACCACCTGAATTTGTGTTTCATTCCAGATTAAAAAAAAAAAAAAGACATAAGAATTATACATCATATCCATAAATCTCACAGTTGATGAAGAAGAGTGGCATCCTTTAGGCATCCTTTAGGCATCAAATAATAGATGTTTCTAATTTTCTAACTAATGTTTGTAAACAAGTTCTCAAGGCCACTTTGTATATACTAGGGATGTCTTTAGGAAGCCTATTCTGGTATTTGATCACCCTCATGGTAGTGACATTTTTTTCCTAAAATCCAGTCAGAACTTCCCCTGGTGCAGCTTTGTTCCAATTCCACGCATCCTGCCATTGGTTACCAGGGAGCAGAGACCAGCACCTTCCTCTCCACTTCCTTTCCTCAGGAAGCTGTAGAGAGCAATGATGTCACCTCTCAGCTTTCTTTTCTCCGAACTAGACAACCCAAGTGTCCTCAACCTCTCCTCACAGAACATGACTTTCAGACTTTTTACCACCTCTGTTTCCTCCGTCCTCCTCTCAATTATTTCAAAGACCTTAACATGTTTTTTTGTTGTTGTTTTTTTTTTTCAATATTGTGGAGCCCAGAACTGCACATAGTGTTCAAGGTGAAGCTGCACCAATGCTAAATATAGTGTGGGAATTGTCTATTTTGACCAGCTGGCTATGCTGTTTAATGCATCCCCAAATGCAGTTTGCCCTCTTGGTTGCCAAGAAAACCTACTAGAACGTGTTGGGCCTACTGTTGACCAGCACCCTCAGATCCGGCAGCTGAGGGGCAGCAGATCCAGCTGTCCTCCAGCTGCTCATCTCCAAGTTTGTACCTGTGCTTAGCATTACTTTTTTCCAGGTGAGGAACACAGCATTTACTTTGTTGAACTTAAGCCATTGCTAATTGCTCACTGCTCCAACCTACCTAGATTCCTCTCTGCAGAAGGAGAGAAAAGAAGAAGAAAAGAGAAAAAGGAGAAGAAAGTTAAAAAAAAAATAAATAAAAAATAGTCTGATGTTTGAAATGGGATGGATGGAATGGATATGCATGGAGACACAGAAAGATTATCCCACATTACAAAAACTGCAACAGAAAGAGCTTATGTATCATCACAGTCAAGAGGTTTGAAAAAGTGTTTCATTCAGTTGGTATGACTTAGGAAAAAAAAATATATATATATTGTATTCTTTGTAACTATTGTATAAATCCATAAGGGGTCAAACTAGTCTTCTGGGCTGTGTATGGAAATAATAATAATAAAAAAATCACTGTGCCACTACTGATACTAAATACACCTGAACTGAATTATTTTCTTCTCTTCCAATTTTTACAGTGTGTGCTAAAATTGTACCCCCAATTTTACAGTAGATTTGTAAACTTATACTAGGTTTTACAGGGCTTTGAGCAACCTGGTCTAGTTGAAGGTGTCCCTGCCTGTGGCAGGGGGTTGGAACTAGATGATATTTAAGGTCCCTTCCAAGCAAAATATATTCTCCATCTCTGCTTCCTTGCAGTGAATATTATTTTATCTTTCAGTTTAAGATTTAGTTGGGATTTCACAGTCTGTGTTGGCTTATCTGTGCTCTCATTAGAAACAATGAAAATTTACTTTTCAGCTCAATCAGCCTTAAAACAGCTGATTAGCTGACATACCTTCTTAACTGCTCTTGAAAATCCCTTGGTAGGTTTTCCTAAGGATTTTCTACAATTACAAAAAAAAAAAAAAAAAAAAGATTTGAATGTTTTAGTGCAGAAACTTTGAACTTACTGTAATAGCCCACCTACTAAGTCTACTTGTCTCTACCTAGTAGTATCACCGTAATACAGGAACAGTACTGGAAAGGAGGTGTCTATTACGCTGTAGTACCAAGCTTTCTGAGGTCTTCTTTACATATCAAAACATTAATATAATTTATTTCTATGTTATATTATATACTTATCTATTTCCTATGAACAAGGTTTAGTTCTATTTTTTATTATTATTATTTTATCAGAGAAAATGAACTCAGACTTACTCAATCCTGTTAATTGTTTTATTTTATTTTATTTTATTTTATTTTATATTTTATTTTATTTTATTTTAATCAACTTCAGGTCTTATCTATGCTTTTTACCAGATAAACTTCACTGGTTATAAATGAAATTGTGATATAATATAACACACATTAATCCTTTCAGTGACAGACTCAGTCATCCAACATATCCACAGTGTATGAAGATTGTGAAGAGTATACAGTCACACATCTGGTAGAATACATAAATCCTGCAAATACCGGCATGATTTACTGTCTCTCCTCTATTATGAATGCAATTTCAACCTACCTATTACCAATGGAAAACTACAGAAAAGGATTGTACATCCCAGTAGAGAATCCCAGCCTCACAGCAAGGCACATCACAAGCCACCCCTACAGGAAGAGGTCAGGGGATCTTTAGGCTAAGCTTCCAGTGGGCCAGGTAGGGAAGAAGGTGGGAAGATATTTACTTCTGGACTCCTTAGAATCTGAATGAGAAAAGGGACTCCATTCTGAACCTTGTGACTCAAAGTAAGGGTATCTCCAATGCTTTTAATCCTACCCTGTCCTCTATTCAGTAATCAAGTGATCTTGCCATAACAAATCTTGTTAATGTTGCACTTACCACTAGAAGTTCATTAAACCACTGTCTCATTCATGATTAAGCCCTGATAAATCATTATTTTCATCAATAAATATATTGTTGCTGCTTTTTTCATAAGTGAAGTGCATAATTCCTTTCACAAAAGAAGTCTAGGAAGACTGACTTGCAAGTGAATGTAGACTCTCATATTTCCATTGCTCCCTGTACTCATAAGCATATGAAATTTGTAGGTTGAGAAGGACTTACCTGTCCCTGTAGGCTTTTATCCAAATTCTAAGCACCTGATATTCTGGTGGCAGGCATCTATGCCAGACATATCTTATTCTAACCAAAACACTCAACATGTTAATTCCTCCAACATAGCATTCCTTTGAAAATGTTGAAAGAAATGGTACAATTGGAGAAGACATTTACATGGATTTAACTATTTCTTAATAGCTGCCTTTCATTTATTAGACAGTCAATTTCTGAAATATTTATACTATCTATTTTGCCATTAGCATGGAAGAAGTAATGAGACTGATCTTAGTAATTATCAGTTTAAATTCCTTTTTGTCCAAAGCAACCAGTTCAGAATGAAGAAATAATTGCCAGCTAGTTGCTTCCTTAATCACTGCATTAAGTGCTATGTAGAGAAGGCTCCAGAAAAAATGTTTCAAGCAAAAGCAAGTCAGAGAATTAACCCTTCTAATATTTTTTTTACAAAGTTAAAAAACAAGTCAGCGTCTTTCTATGAATGTTCTTTATCCTGTGCATTCTTTCTCTGCTTTACTACTTGAAGTTTCAGTAATGAATGTAGAGTTTGCTTTGATTTGACACAATTTGAGGCTAATCAGAAGTCTACTCAGAATTCTTGTATAGCCTGTATGAATTTTGTCACCACATTGCCACTTCCTCATTATTCTCTTACTTTTCACTTCTGCTTGGAGCTCTCACTAAAACACCTCTAACAGAGAAAGGTATATTGTGTCAATGATTTAAAGACAGAAAATCCATTTCTTGTATGTCAGAAAATGTCTCAATTGGACAGATATGGATAACATGTGCAATATAACCCAAATATTTTGAGATTTTCTTAAAATATTTATTTATTTATTTATTTATTGGTGTTAGCTATTCATACTAAATGTTGCTTTAACTATAATTTATTGTTAATTATTACTGATTAAATCTCCTTAGGGAACTAAAGCTCTCAGGTTTTATTTTCCACAGCGTTCTTCGGTTTATGAAGAACAAGGGAGTGGTTGAACCCAAATTTCTCCAGGAAAGAATGATTTCTATTTTCTGGAATTCTACTTGACTTATGAAAATTACTTTTTCATAATATATGTGACTATTGAATTAACTACGTTTTTAAAATTTAGGAAAGAAGTTGATTTTCACTATTATTTAGTTTACCTTATGAAAGTATATATTAGGCTGATAATTGCCATCTTCAACAGCATAGACCATAATTTTGTTCAAAAACTTTAGATGTCTCCCAGCTTTCATTTATCCTGTTTACTCAAGAAAGCAACTCTGACTAGAACCCTGGTAATTATTCAGCATCTTGTTGAAAACTATGAATTTCTTCTATATCTGAAAACTCTTGGGCACATCAGCTCTAGTACTAATTTACCTCCAGTTAATACAAGACATGAAGGAATAGCTTAGAGCTGCATTATGGAAAGTTTAGATTGGATATTATGGAAAAAACATTCACTGACAGAGTGGTCAAAAAATGAAACAAGCTCCCCAGAAAAGTGGTCATGGCCCCAAGCCTGAAATGAAAATGCAAATATTTTTCTCCAGAAAAGTGTTAGAAGAGTGAGCAAAGGGAAAAGAATTGGGACCACACTTCCTTGTTTTTACATCATTTTTAAGAATAAGCTATAGAGGGTTCACTTAGGTACATTTTTGAGATGCAGATTTAATTCCAACAGAGAAAGAAGCTAGTCTTTAAGACTACAGCATTTAATTCTTCATTGCTTTGGCCTTTAGATCTTTTTGAGTCAGTTCCACTTTAAAATAAAAACAATATATATATATCGTATATATATAAAAAGAATATAAATAGAAATATATATAAATCGAAATAGAATAGAAATATATAGAAATAATAGAAATATATATAAATCTCTATAAAAAGAATATATATATATTCTTTTGTTTTTCTTTCCTTAGGCATGTTATGAGAAAGATCACAATAAAGATACTGAGATGCTCAGATGCTATCATGACAGAGCCTTTCATATTAACTATTGGAATGGATAGGTTAAGATTAAATGCCCCTTTCCTTCTTAATTAAGTAATTTGAAAGCTTTCAAATGTAAAAGAAACACCAGTCCAAGTGCCTATCCCTGCGTTTCTGTGTGGCCAAGAAGGCAGATACTGTAAAAATGATTAAGAACCCACTGAATAAAAATTATGACAAGAAATAAACAAATGTTGTAAATGTGTTTCTCTGCCACTTGTTTTTAATTTAAAGGGATCCATGTTTTCTCCTAAGAAGCTGTTGATTCTCTTATGCTGAAAACCCCCAGATGCCTAACAAGTCTTCCTCAGTTCATGATGCTACAGTGTGACAATTATGTCCCACAAGTAATTGTTCCATCCATGTGCTAGCAGGGAGATTGGGGCAGATCCTAACAGTCATCTTCTACATTAAAAAAAATAATAATAATAATCTGAAAACATTAAAAATGTGCTTTGTATTGTACATAAGGCCCAAACAACAGCAACAGCAATAAAAACATAGTTGGAACAGTTCCACAGTCTGGTATATCAGCAAAATTGTGTTAAAATCAAAGACAACCACTGCAAATGTAGTACATTTCTCTCTTATTCTTGCTGAGACATAATATAATGTTGCATAAAATCTTTATGTCACAGTGGATCATACTCAGTGCAGAGCTATGATTTCCAGCTTTCAAGCATTCTGTTTCTTGTAAGATGGCTATAAAAAACAAACAATCACTTCTGAAAATGAGGGTGTCTGTGGGGAGGGAGTGTTTTCTATAATTGTGCAAATATATAGGGGAGAGTAATCTACTGGCAGACTACATGTATCATACTAGTGATATCCAAGTTAAAAGAGAACTCTGCAATATTGACCTAAATTCGTGAGTATTTTGAGAGTAGCTGATTGTAATGGGTCTGCTTGGGATGGCATTTATTTTCTTCAGAGTAGCCCATGTGGTGGCTATACTTTATATTTGTGGCCAAAGCAATGTTGATAACATAGCAATATTTTAGCTACTATTGAACAGTGTTTGCACAACATCAAGGCCTTTGTTTCTCAGTCTGTCCCCCTGGCATGTAGTCTGGGTGAGCAAGAGCATGGCGTTGGGTGGGTGGGTGTGTCCACAGAAGTACATATTTATTATTATTTTTTTTTATTATATTTTATTTTAATAAAATTATTATTTTATTACTACTACTATTATTATTATTATTAACATAGATTAATAGACACAGCTGCAGGCTGGGGTCTGTGCAGACAAATTCATTTTGATAAGGCCACAAGAGTGGTTAGATGTCTGGAACAGGAATGAATGCCACAAGTAGAGGATGGAAAGTTGTGTCATTTGTAAAAGGGAATAATGATAATAATAACAATAATAATAAAGTGATTTACCCACATGACATCTTTGCAAAAAGGACCAGTGGCATTCACAGAGGGATAAACTGGGTAAGTAAGGTAATGTTTGTATTTAGCATGTGTGACACAACTGCTGGAGTCACACATATATATTTTTTTCCATTCATAACATAAACAGTTCTGAGAAGACCAGAGAGTTTATCTTTTCCCATGTATATTAAATGACTTCTAGGGAAATATTTATTGATAGATATCAAGAACTTATCTGTTTATATTATCAAAAACACTATATTGAGTGACTTTATTTAAAGTCATAAGCACTTTCACAAGAAAGAGTAGCCATGACTAAAAGGGCTCTTTTAGCTAGCAGAGAAGAACATAACAAGAACCAGCAAAGAGTGAAGCCAGACAAATTCAATCAGCACTCAGAATAGTTTCTCATTTGAATACAGTATAAAGAGAAACAGAATAATTTTCGTCTTTTGATGTCTTCATGTCAAAATTGGATTTCTCTCTGGAAGACGTACTGCCATCAAACACAAGTTCCTCATTTAAGATAGAAGTAAATGCAGTTTTATATCCTGTGATCTAGTTGCATTTCCACTGTAAAATCAAACAAGAACCAAAATTGTCTTGCTATATATAAATAAAACTATAACGTCAGCTCTGAATAATGAAACTATTCTTGTTTTTCTATCACAAAGCTATCCACCAGCTTTCTCTTGACTGTTTTCGATGTCATCTCTGTAACCATCAATACAGAGTCTATTTGAAAGAGTATCATGATTTTTTTTTCTAAAACAAATACATATTCTAAGTGAAGTAATAATTCACTGTATATGCAACTCATTAATTTGTTTAAGTTTTTGGCTATACAGAAATTTGAGTATTTTAAATTTTAGTTAGTATAACACAAAAAAGTCTGATGGAAAATCTGCAAGAGAAGACAACATATTTGCGAGGTTTAAGAAAACAAAACAAAAAACAAAACAAATCATCCTCTAATTAATGTCAAATTATTCTAAATTAGCTGGTTTTAGTGTCATAACAGTATTAGGCAGAATTCAGCTTTGGGTAAACATAGGTATCCCATGCCATTGCAGATGAACTAGAGAATCTGTCACTGCAAAGTCCATGTGTCTCCTGTAGGTCTTGTATACACACCTGCCAATCCAGTGACACTAAATGCATATGTTTATGTACTTGAATCAGTCCCAGTGGTTTCACGCATAATTAAATTAGAAGTATGGCTTTGGTACTTGATAATGCTCTTCATAGCACCCTTTATGGTGCTATGTTTTAGATTTGTTACTAGAACAGTGTTGGTTACAAAACAGTGTTTTAACTGTTGATGAATAGAGCTTGTACAGCATCAAGGGCACCTCTCCTTTTTTGTCTCCCCCCAGAGAGGAGGCTGGGGATAGGCAAAAACTTGGGAGCACAGCCGGGACAACTGACCCAAACTGACCAAAATGATACTCCATAACATGGATACTGAGCTGCTGGTTGAGGTCACCCACCACATAAGGGCATACAAGAAAACTATTCCCACTGAAGAGCTGAACCTTCTTGAGAAAATGAGTGGTCTCAGTGTCTTAGCAGTTGTATCTCCAAAAGGCAGGGGCTTCCTGAAACAGGATGATGCATTGAATGGAACGGGAATCGTCCAGTTATTAACTCAGTTAAAACTATGGACAGGAAAAAAGGCAACTATAACAACATGCATTGTTAACTAGAAGCAGTCAAAAAGCCAAGTGGACAGTTTAATCAGTAGAGAGCAGCAATTATCACTTTTTAGTCTGCGGGCTCTATAATAATATAAGTAAAATTTTGTGTTGGAAATAATCTGTCAAATAGGCATGTTTGAACAAATTATTTTTGGGGGGTAATATACTGACATTTTGCACTGATGCTGATAGAAGTGCTGTTAGGGAAGGTTCATCGAAAGTTTGTCATTAACTCCATTGACTACTAGCTAGAACAATATTGACTGTAATGGAAACTTAAGCTCCTATCTCACTTGCTTAACTAAAGTTAGGTAAAATAAATCCCATCCAAAATCTGAGCTAGCTAAATATATGGATAAATATAGATAAATATACCTAAATATATGGGGAGACAGGCCTGCTTCCTAAAGAGGCTTATTTCTCTTGTACATATGATTAGCATAACCTGACTCTTAGGAGGCCAAAATCAGGTAGGATATATCTTACTGTAGGTCAAGAAAGATCCACTAAAGCATCTGCCCTAGCTCAGTGATACGCTATAAACAAACAGCAAAAAAATATGTTTCTGAATATATATATATATATTGCATGACATTATATACTACATGATATGCATAGTATATACTCTTTCTTCTACATATACAGCATGGTAAAGAGAGACGACAAAGAACAGCAGTCCAGCAAGATTCTCCGACATTTAGAGATTAGAATCAAAATATTCCTGTACAATATTTTCTCTTATTTTGTTTTTGACTTTATGCCTCTCTATATAATCTATAGATGAAGTGTTGCCTTAAACTATACATAAAATAAATCAATGAATGATGGATTTTAATGCTTCAGTAATTCTGATTTAATACTCTTGATTGTTAAAATTCACAGTTCAAAACTGCACTTAATTAAAATTAAGACAAAAAGAGAAGTAAAACACACAGAAAATCTTTATATGAATTTAATATTATACTTTTTTAAACTCCACACCCATGATGATATGAGGTCAGGCACAAAACCGAAACTAAGAAACCAGTCTGGTTTAGTACTAATTTAATTTTACCCTTTCATGAAGAGGATATCTTAAAAGAGCTTTTATTCTCTAATGATTTATTTGGTTGTACTTTAATGTTAAAATGTTCCTTAAATGTTGATTATCAGGTATTTTAAGAAACTGCTCATCACTGCAAAGGTTTTCAGGATTAAGCTTTAAAGACTAAATCCTGACAGTAACCAAAATTCCTATAAATCATTCTGTTAAAGCATTCTCATTTTAAGCAATAGAAATTTATGAGCAGCCAACTCTAAGCATGTGTATGTCTGAATTGCTTATTGAACAACCACAACTTCACAATTAGATAACTTGCATATATCCATGTGACAGTACAATGAGATCAAACATAGCAAGTTTTATGTTTTAACAAACAAGTTGTCAAATATTTCAGTGTAAGATGCAAGTATGCTTTACACAGGCTCTTTAGGTGTCACAACCCTTAAATAGGGCTTTAACTCTTAGTAGTCTCACAGATATGATCCAAACTCCTACCCTTCTTCAGAATTAATCTGTGGGTGATTCATGCAGGTATAATTACAATAGTTATAATGACAGCCATTTATAATGACAAACCATCATTTGAAGTCTTTGTGGGTGTGTGGAAGAGTGTGTTGCCTTCAAATGTCAGCGAACCATTTACATTTCCTGTAAATAAGAGATGAATGTTGCTTAATCCATACCCTGTTTATTCTATACCATGGATTCCACTGTCTGTGGTCCAGACACTTTTCAGAGTGTCTTTGCAGATGGCTAAAAAAACATCTGAAGAAAATGACCCTGACAACGAGAGTTAACAAATTACCTTTTTTTTTTTTTTTTTTTTTTTGTAGAAAGTTTAGCAATTACAAGTTATGTGAGTTATTTAATCAAACTTTAGATATCTTTAATACAGACATCTTCAGTGGACAGACCTAAGCTAGTCATTCTCTCTTGAGTCAAGGGAGAGAAATAAGCACTTTCAGGGTACAATTCAACTGATCTATTTTAAACATCAATCTTAGGAGAAATCAATAGTGCCTTGGAAATACCTCCTTTCTTTTGCTACTGACTAAAAAGGGACCCTAGAGTACCAGAATGGATGTAGATGTCTCCTTTGAAAACGTGTGCTCTTAGTTAGATGACCTCTACTCAGTATATCTGAACTTACATGATTTGCCAAAGTCTACATGTACTGCAGCTCTCTATAAGGGCAGAGACACATGCAGGGAGGAATCTCTAAAGCTAATTTTCAGACAGATTATCTTTCATTTTTGTTTCCTTATCTTAAGGTTTTGTTAAACAGCTATGTCTAGTAATAAATTCAGTAGTTAGAACATCATACAATTGTACCCATTACCTCCAAAAACTGCATATATTCACTCAGTTCAGACTAAGAAGGCATCCTGAACTTTTCCTTTAGGTGGCCTCACTTATCTTTTACCTCATCTTACCTTACCTTACCTTACCTTGCCTTACCTTACCTTAACTTATTTTATCATGGTATAATTGCCTAAGATGACTTGGAAATTAAACTGACATCCACTTTTTAAAGAAAATGTACAGCATTGAAGAAGCTTTCAGTGTGGAATGTAGCTGCACTACCTAAGTGTTCCTTAGGCCTCCAACCTTAGATGCTATCACACTGGGGGAACCTGGTGTGACTATAAGGAACAGTACAGAGTGTAGAGTGGAGTGGAGACACCATGGCTAAGCTCTGTGACAAGATGAAAACTTGATTGTTCTTGTGCACACTGAGACCAATTAGCTGTACATTTGCTACCCTGAGCCAACGACCTGTCATGTTTTTGACAACATACTGAACTCTAGTGAACTTTGCTCATTATAATATCATTATAATATCAAAACACACCTCCATCTCAAAAGCCACCCACCTCCAAGGTGAGACCACCCCTCACTGAGAATGTGTTCTGAATTTCTCAGAGCCTATACCTTTAAACAAAAGCACAAAACCTTTCCACCAAATGTAACCAAGATATGCATGACTAGAGTCACTCAAGCTCCACCTAAAAGATAGAAAAAAATATAAACTGGCTTAAGAGAGAGGGGATGTGAGGGAAGATGCCATCATGACTTCTGGGATTAGTTAATAGGCTGAGCCTCTTTTCTTCCCCATTGGGACGATTTGGGGTAAGATTTGAACACTTGATTATGCCAGGGGTCTCCATGGAAACTTATAAATCTCTAGTCTTGTGCCTTTTAACATGTTAATAGCCAGGCTGTGTTGCCTGTGTACTTTTAGCATGTTAGTTTGCTTTTGCAGACAGTGAAGTTATCACTGGCAATCCAAAGAATCCGTGTACATGTTGCTTTGATAAATTGCACTATATTGCATTGATCCTAGCCATCCATGATAGTTCTTATTGAACGCGACCAAATTCTTTAAGTGTGGTTTTGGTAGTTCATGGAATGTGACTAGAGTGAGAATGTGCTACATTATTTTTGAATCCATGATCATTATAGTTCAGTACCCTGAATGCGACCAGACTTATAATGACTCATTAGCTACACCCCTTAATGCAAGTTTTATCTTAATCTTATTTCCCTTACATTAGATGACAGCATTTATTAGGTTTTGCTTCCTTGCTTACCATCCTCTGACTGCTATTAGGGTACACAAAAGTACACTCTAAACATTAACCAAGGGGCTGAATCATATAACAGGTTTGCTGACCAAGCAGCCATGCACTGAAGGTAATCATAATCTGGCTAAATATATAATATAATCAAAGAGACCTTGAATAAGTATACACACTGAAGAACTATAAACCTTACCTGTAGGTTTCAACATGCTCAAGATTTTCCTTGATCACTTAGTTTGGACTGTGGTAAAAAACATATGGCAACTGTGATAGGGTATATTTTCTGCAATTTAATCCTTTTATGTTTTTTTTTCAAAGGGAGAAAAAATTTCAGGTCAAAATTGGAGATGGCACAAACGTCATTTTAAATTACACATATCAATGTGAAAAAGAAAAAGTAGGAAGAAAACAATGTACAATTTAGTCATAAATTTATTGTCCTCTGATTACTTTAAAATTGGAAAATCATAGAATAGCTTGGATAGGAAGGAACTGAATGTATGGAATGAGGAGCCAGTTCAGTAAGGTGAGAATTGGAGTGTCAAGCTCCAACAGCAGTGATCAATGGCTGAGTGTTTAGCTGGTGACCTGGAAAAGCTAAAGGGAATGTCTGACCCTTCTGACTAGGAAATCTTTGATAAATTTGAGAATTAGGCTAACTGAAATCTAAAAAATATATTTCAAAAAGGAAAAGCACCATCCCACCTGAAGCAAAAAGTAACTCAGCATAGTCTGAGATGTCACTAAGAGTTATGGTAGATGCTGCATTGGTCACAAACCAACAGTGCACTCTCATTGTAAGGTAAAATCATAGAATCACAGAATCATAGAATCATTAAAATGATTCTATGGTTTGGATTGAAAGGGACCTTAAGGATCATCTAGTTCCAGCCCCCATGACATAAGCAGTGATGCCACCCACAAGATCAGGGTTCAAAGCCCCATTCAACCTGGCTTTGAACACTTCCAGGGATGGGGCAACTACAACTTCTCTGGGCAACCAGTTCTGGGCAACCACTCTGGTTCCAGTGCCTCATCACCCTCATAGTAAAGAATTTCTTCCTTATGTCTAATCTAAATCTTTCCTCTTTCAGTTTAAAACCATTACCTCTTGTCCTTTCACTACTGCCTGACAGAGTCCCTCCCCAGCTTTCCTGTAGACTTTTCAACAGGTACTGCTTATGAGAAAAAAATAAAAGATGAATTTAAGTGATTTGCCATCTAAATAAATAAAAATTTATCCTGCAAAGAATGTGATACAACCATTTAGCATAAGCTGATTAATGTAGTACTTAGTGATGACATAATGCAATACACAAAATTGAGCAAGTATAGGACAACTTCCAGGATTTAGGTCCATAACACCTTACATTTTTACTCAATAAATAGTTTTTAATTTAACCTTTCCAGAGAAAAAGAAAACTCTTTATTTGTTTGGATTATAATTAATATGTTGAATAAGTGAATGTTTACATACAAATTAAACAAACAAGTAAATGAATACATTTACATGAATGAATGAATACAATGAATAACAAATACAACAAATGAATACAAAAATATCAATACATTTGATATTTTTTAAAGGAATTATGACCAAAAATAAATAAAATTAAATAAAATACCAATGCCTGCAGTGGCAGAAGATATCCTAAAGGATATTATTCATGATGGATCTGTTTTGTAAGGGAATTGAACTCATGACCCAAGTACTGGAAAGTGCTAAGCTTACCTATTGAGACACTGAAAAATCTCATTTTCTCTCAGTAGTAGTCCCCTTAAACTCAGCTGGGAAAGCTTTCAGCCAAAGGGCCTTCACCTTGAAAGGGCAAAAGATTAAACTGAAGATACTATTAAATGGAAAAATCAATAACAACTAGTTAAATAGAGAAGGAAACTCTCAAATGAAGACAAATAATTGGCCAATTCATCCCTTGTGTATCTCTGTTTTCTTCATTAGAGACACACTTGGGCTAGGTTTGTCCCTGTGTGTAAAAGGTTGAACACAGAAGAGAAACAATTCAAAAAGAGTACTGGATTCTTGCCATAAGTAATGGCAAGTAGTCACCTGTGGAAGTAGTGAGACTAAAGTTTTCTGCATAACTGCAGAGTGCTTAAGAATATATAATTTTATTTATTTATTTATTTATTTATTTTAATCTGGAAAAACATGAAGTTAATGTTGTACAGCAAGACATTCTTTAGACATCGTAAGTTACTGATTCTCAGATCTAGAAGTCAAAGGAACCATAAGATGGGGAAAAATTCTAAGTGAGTATCTGTGAGAGAAAAGAGATCCTTTTATGTATTAATAACTCATTAAAATAGGAAGAAATATACAAATAAATAGTAATTTTTCAATTGAGTATAGGACTGAATTCCTCATTAACAGGGATAATTCTGGGACAAATTTTTCAACATACTCATAAATGATCTAGGAAAAGGGAAAAATAAGATTTATAAATGGTAGGAAAATATTAAAAATATCTAGTTTAAAACTGACTGCAGAGATAAAGAAGAATTTAATTGTATTGTCCAATTGAGACCTTATTGCTCTCTACAGCTACCTGAAAGGAACGTGTGGGGAGCTGGGGGTCAGCCTTTTCTCACAGGTAACTAGTGCTAGGTCTAGAGGGAATGGCCTCACATTGCTCCAGGGGAGATTCAGGTTAGAAATTAGGAGACATTTCTTCTCAGAAAGAGTAGTCAGGCATTTGAAAGAGTTGCCCTGGGAGGTGGTAGAGTCACATTCCCTGGGGGTGTTTAAGGAAAGATTGGGCGTAGTGCTTAGGGACATGGATGACATTGGTAGTAGGGTGATGGCTGGACCAGATGATCTTGAAGGTCTCTTCCAATCTTAATGATTCAATGATTTTTTCATTCTATAATTCTATGATTTATATTAGATATAAAAAAGAAATTCTTCACTTAGAGGGTGGTGAGGCACTAGAACAGGTTGCCCAGAGAGGTTGTGGATTGCCCCATCCCTGGAGCTGTTCAACACCAGTCTGCATGGGGCCCTGGGCAACCTGATCTAGTGGGTGATATCACTGACAATGGTATGCAAGTTAGAACTAGATGATCTTTAAGGTCCCTTCAAACCTGAACCATTCTATGATTCTATGAAAAGTGTCTTGATTCTATTTTTCATGGTAAATGTTTAATGTCCCATTTTTGTTGTTGTTTCTGATTATTATATGGAGAAAAATCATAGAATCATAGAATAGAATATCCTGAGTTGGAAGGGACCCTTAAGGATCATCAAGTCCAACTCTTGACACCGCACAGGTCTACCCAAAAGTTCAGACCATGTGACTAAGTGCACAGTCCAATCTCTTCTTAAACTCAGTCAGGCTCGGTGCAGTGACCACTTCCCTGGGGAGTCTGTTCCAGTGTGCAACCACTCTCTCTGTGAAGAACCCCCTCCTGATGTCAAGCCTAAACTTCCCCTGCCTCAGCTTAACCCCATTCCCGTGGGTCCTGTCACTGGTGTTAATGGAGAAAAGGTCTCCTGCCTCTCGACACCCCCTTACGAGGAAGTTGTAGACTGCGATGAGGTCTCCCCTCAGCCTCCTCTTCTCCAGGCTGAACAGGCCCAGTGCCCTCAGCCGTTCTTCGTACGTCTTCCCCTCCAGGCCTTTCACCATCTTCGTAGCCCTCCTCTGGACACTCTCCAACAGTTTCATGTCCTTTTTATACTGTGGTGCCCAGAACTGCACACAGTACTCGAGGTGAGGCCGCACCAGCACAGAGTAGAGCGGGACAATCACCTCCCTTGACCTACTAGCGATGCCGTGCTTGATGCACCCCAGGACACGGTTGGCCCTCCTGGCTGCCAGGGCACACTGCTGGCTCATATTCAACTTGATGTCTACCATGACCCCCAGATCCCTCTCTTCTAGACTGCTCTCCAGCATCTCATCGCCCAGTCTGTACGTGCAGCCAGGGTTTCCCCATCCCAGGTGCAGGACCCGGCACTTGCTCTTATTGAACTTCATGCGGTTGGTGATCGCCCAGCTCTCCAACCTATCCAGATCTATCTCCAACCTATCCAGATCTATCTCCAACCTATCCAGAAAAATACTTCTTCAGATTCACTTGGGGCTGTATGCATACATTTTGTTCAAGATTATTTCCACATTTATGTTTAAATTCTGGTAACACCAGGGATTTGCAAGAACAGACTGCTATTTATCTGCATATTAGCTTTTTAGAATCCAGATACTCAAATACCCAATTATAAGCCTTTAAAAAATATGCCACTATATATATTTCTCATCAAAAAGAATACACCAATTACCTAAAATATTCTGGATTGGCAATTATCACAAACTTCTAGTTCATAATCTGAGTTATTGACCCAACACCTGGGACTTCCTTTTCTTTCAGAAAACAAGTAGCTCTGTTCTGTTCCTGTGCAACATGATTCTTCCATGTAATTATGTTAACTTACATTTGGTTCCACTGCAGCCTTTGAAGTGATAATATCTGGCATAAGCCAATAGCAAATGATGAGCAAGAGAAATGAATGCTCTCCCATGTTAGGAACTACTTATATTATTCAGTACTGAAAAATTCTGGCTGATCATAATTGTCTGCTCATTCTGACATCTCCATGAATTTAGTATAACATAGCAATATGTAACAACTGAATTTTAATTTGAAGTTATAATTCACACTTAGATATTTACGGGAGATGTATTTTTCAAAAGCTGGTAATTATTCACGATTGATTCACACACAATAATTTGAATTTTAGAATTTCAAATTCTTCCAGTTAATTTTCATGCTGCTTTCTGCACCCCTGTAAACTGGTGAAGTAGTTTGCTATTTGTGTACAATGCATGCATACTGTACAGTGAATCTATTTCATTCTGTCTTCAGTAGGATTTCACATTGGCCACTAAAAGAGTGTTTGTAGGACTATCAGCATCTGTTCTTAAATTTGAAAAATAAATGAAATAAATAAGGAAATTGACCAATGAAATACTTCAAAAAGAGAACAGATTTAACAGCTTGTTGATCTAATTTGATATTCAGACAAATCTCCAGGGTGCCTACTCTATTTTTAAGCAGAAATTAAGTTTCCAAGACCTAAGGAGTTATTCATATGTGGCACTGCTAATGGATACTTGACTACAGCAGTACTTCAAATCTAAGAATGCTTCTATTTTTGTCTGTAAAGCTTCATAAGCACCTCACAAAGGTTTCCAGATTTCAGAAATGAAGACAAAGTTAATGTCTCATAAACTGCTTGGGATTAGAGACAACTCTTTGACCACTCTAATACACTTTGGATCACAAAACCAGATAGGTTTTATTAATCTGTGGAAAATTATTAAATTGTTTTTTAATACTGTCATACAGTGTTTCACGCTAATTAAGAAGAAACTTTCAAGATAAAGGAAAATGAGCTAAAGCTGTGTTGGTTTTACATGTTTGGCAGCTGTGCAAAATGCTTCATCTGTAGTACTTTGTTTACAAAGGTCACTACAAATGTTAACTTTCATGACCTTTAAAAACTCAGACCTTTGCCAAACAGTAAAAGATGTTCAGTGATCAATTTATCCTTTAAGAAATTCAATACACTGGATGTACTCCTACAAGGTTAGCTTAACAGTACACTGGTACAAACCTACAACATAGCTGATTTCTAAGACTGAAACATATGGTTTCCTTTGAAACTAGTGTAGTGCTGGTGTAGCATGCTCACAATGTAGACTTACACTTGAAATTAAAAGATCATAGAAATAATGCGTGCATGGACTGCTGGGACTACCTTGGATTTAAGTAATAGAGACAAACAGGGAAAGATAATCAGAACATAAAGAGTTATTAGAAACAGAATCTTGCCTGTAGTTGTCCCTGTGCAATATTCCCTTTACACAGCAAAATTATTCCCACGGCAAAAACCATGAAAAAAATTGTTGAAAATTATGTGGATGAAAAGATATTACTGAATGCAATAAAGACACTATAGCTTCCCTAGAAAATTCTGTTATGGAATAACTATGTCACTTCTTCCTGTGATTTTTACACAAACGGAAACAGATAGTTGTTCAAAATGGATATAGTTTTCTAAGTTCAAAACTGTGCTCTTTGAACATGAATTTTCACATAAGAGCCAGAAAATGTTGTCATTTCCTAGGATAAAACCTTCACTGTCTTTTTTCCATGTAGACTTTGAGCAAACAGCAGGTATTCATAGCCTACAGAGCATTTTTAGTAGTGCTATCACCACTCAGAGAGTACTTGTTGGTCAAAGCAAGCTCTGAAGGTAGATTCTTGCTAGTGAGAAAGACCTAGTTTACCTCCGTTCTTGTATGAGAAGTTGTGGACCACTCATGGTGGTCTGGCTAGCTCAGATCCCCTTTGTGTTGAATTTTCTTCCAGACAGACATGGTCTCTCCCTGTATTCTTCCATGAGCTTCACAAGCCCAATGCCTATGTCTGTCTCCTCTAATGCATTGTGCATTGTGGAGTTTATTAGTCACAGCAATGCACAGTCAAGCTCCTTTCTGTTCATCATCATCATTGCACAGTAAGGAAAGTAACTTCCATTCTAATTTCAGATAGCTAACAACAGCTCCTGAAAAAGAGCTCAAATATATTTTCCTTCAGTTTAATTTTGCTGATTTTCACCTTCCCATTTTTTTTTTTCTTTTCATGTGTTGTGTTGACTAAAGATAGACCTACTTAATTGCAATAGAATTATTTGTGCTCTTAAAAACTGTAGCTTTCTTGATAAAAATGTCCTAATACAGCAAAGAAATCACAGCACCCTCGAAAGGAAAGCTGGAGATTTATCTTGCAGGGAGATGGAGAAATATGGAAGTCTATATGGACTTTGACATAGATACTTTATCAGAGTAAAGGATAGAGGAGACTTCAGATAATTAAAATACATTTAATTTGAAAATGTGATAACAAATTCTGTAAGCATGATCTTCAGATACTGCATGATTTTAATGTTACTGATCACAGTCAGGTAACGTTTCTAGTAAGAAAATATCTGTATGATCACATTGTGGAACAGATCCTCAATTCGTACAAAGTGGGACTTCAATTTTTATTAACTATGGCTCTAGCCCAAAGGATAAGCATTGAGAAAAAGAACAAGTGGTCAGATTTAAAGGATGAATATAAAAATGAAGGTTTTGAGGGATTAGTACAAGAAAACTTCAGGGACTCTCCTGAAGTTTTAGGAACTATAGTCTGTAAATTGCTGTAAGGCTGTGAATCAGATTCCATTCAAATATGTTCTGCATTCTTTTCACCATTTACATTTTACATTCAGTGTACTTGAAGAATTTAAATGCCAAGTTGGTAAGACTAGGCACAAAATTCTGCAGTTATTTTTTTCTACTCAGTCTATAAATAGTGCAAGAACACTCATGTTTAGCTACATGTAAGGAAAGCCAATAATTTTAGGCTAACCTTGTGTCCACGACTCATCATGACTTGCAACACCAACCCTGCCACTGTTCTAGCACTCCTTTACATGTGTAGAACAGCTGGACTTGTTTAGACTAGATTCACCTGAGACTGTTGAAATAAAAGCACAATAATTGTCATGGTTATTGCTGGACTTGTAGGGTTAGGTGGGTAGTTGGACTTGATCTTGAAGGTCTTTTCCAACCTAATTGATTCTATGATCCGCGGCATACATGATTTGTGATGAAAAACTATCTCAAGTGGACTTTAATCTGGTAGAAGACTACCAGAAAATCTTAACATCTACCTTAAACTTTAAAGGTAGTTAACCTTAAACATGTAAGGTACTTAAAAAATAACAAACTCTTCTCAGTTGTGCCAGATGACATGGAAAGAGATAATGGCAACAAACTATGATTTAAGAGGTTTAGATTAGATATTGTGAAAAAAGTGATCAGTTTAAAATTAGAATAGTACAGTACTGAAACAGGTTAACCATAGAGCTGGTGGAAGATCCATCCCTAGATTTTTATTTATTTATTTATTTATTTTTCTGTGAAAGCCACATTTGTCCTAACCTGTGTTGGACATTGTATTGCTTTCAGTAGAGGTTGGACTAGGTGATCTTTGGAAACCTCTTCCAACCAGCATTTCTATCATTCTATATGTAGACTTAAGTACTTGTCCTCTCTCCAACAGGAACATATCACAGAAACTGAATTATCATCCAGTTTAAGCAGTTTCGCTCATTGTCAGTGGTAAGATTTGTCTATTTATGACTTTGAAGCTACTTACCAGGTGATTATTGCAAACATTTTTATTAAACAGCAGAGGAAATGGGAGATTCTCTATTCCTCATCTGTGTCCTACAACTTTTTTTTTTTTTTTTTTTTTTTTTTTATCCTTCTTTTCTCATATTGCTTGTGCACACAGTTCCTGGACCCTAGGGGGGGAAAAAAAAAAAAAAAGTGAGGAAAAGTGAGGTTTTCCTCCCTAAAATTGTTTCCTAAACATATTTCCTAAACAGAGCATGAATAGATCCTCTCATGTGTCAGCTTTTAAAGTGGTGCAACCATAGTGGTCTATCAATATAAAACAGGTGAAAAGAGACTAACTGACCATTACAGAATCTGTTCCTTTATGTTACTCTACCTGTACAGATCCTACATTTCTCCAAAACCATTTTAATTTCTGCTTAGATTGTATGTAAATAATGTGGACAGTGCATCCTGGAAATACTTGGGACAGGGCTTATCATAACCTGGGCACAGGCTTCATAACCTGGGCGCAGGCTTCTTTCAACACCTCACCATAACATTAGTGCAACAACTAACAGAATCAGAGACAAGTTACATGCAGCTATGTCCAATTGCTTGTGTGACTTTAACAAGAAGAAATAAAATTAAAAGTCTAAATCTCATAAGTAAATCGTACATTATTTTCCTTTTTTTTTTTTTTTTCCTTTTGGTTTTGTTTTTAATAAGTAAGGCCAATGTTTGGGGAAAAGCAAACAAACAGACAAAAAACACATTTAAAATTCTGTTACAGCAAGCTGAAGTTACTTTCTGAATCCCCATGAGGGATTCAAAGTACTGGTGGTTTCTTAAGGCTCTTTCTTCCAGAAAGTGCAGTAAAAACAAATAAATAAATGAAGGAAACAAATCCAAATTACATGTGGTTGATCCCACCAGTAAGCTTCAATATCAGGTACTGAAGACAATATTCACTTTTTGAGGGTTTTAATTGTTATGCAGAGTTAAAAAGGTAATTTTGGAACAAGATATTTTGATTGATATTAAACAGTAGATAAATCAGGGAAAAGACTACTTGCTCAAATATTGGTTGATGAAGGGCTTTATAATGCAAAATTTCCAGTAGGATCCCTTATGTGATTAAAGTTAAGCACATGTTTAGCTAATTCAAGGCCAGACTGTTTAGCACCTTGTAAAACATCAAACCTATAAAGTGCCTGCAGTAACTGTGTAAGTTAAATAACTGGGTTAATTATTGCGAATTATCTTAATATGAACGATACTTAGGTAAAACAAACAAACAAACAAAAAGACCAAACAAACAATTTGATATCAATTTGGTGAACATTAAAAAATCAATTCAAAGTTAGAGCTAAAAACATTTTTTTCTTTGGTTCATTTTTAGTCTTTGGATTTCCTAATTAGATATTAAAGTATACTGTTAAAAAAAAATAATAAAAGTAATTACACTTCTTGCACATACATTTTAAACACTGTTACAGTTTTCACTGAAAAGTAAGTCCTATCAAATACAATTTTACCGTGGACCAGAATTCTCAATGACTCTGAAAAGTTAATATACTGAGATATGTAGTAAACTTTCAGAAAAGATCAGGGTAAATACAAGTGTTTAAGGAAAGAACAAATAGCCAAAAATGCATTCTAGAAAAAAAAAAAAAAAAAAAAAAAAAAAAAAAGTGTTACCTGGTTAGCTATATTTCTGAATAGTTTTAATGAACTTGTTCTATTTAAAATCCATTTTCTTTTAACTTTACTTATATTTAGCATGCTAAATAATGTTTATCTACTGGGGACTTGTCTATCTGAGACTTATTTGATTCTCTATTCTTTTTCCTTTACAGGAGTGGTGCTAGTGTTTTTTAGAACACATATATATAAAATAAATATATATTGCTCATTGAATTGGTATCAGATTCAACAGCTTTAGAATTTTTAAATATCATTAAGGCATTCTTTATGTGATATATCTATAACCATCTCATAATATGGCAGAGATACAGATGAGATCTAAAATTACATTATTTTCCAAGATAATCTACAGTTCAGATTCAGCCCCTGCACATCCTTTGAATCTTGGTCAGGTCCGTTATATAATGGATTTTGGTGCCAAGTTATTGCTAATGGACACAGCTCAACTTAGAAGAATTGTGGTCCTGGAGCGATATTTTAATGCAAAATTTTGGAGTCAGAGTAGCCTAGGTAATGCCAACCATAGAGTCAAACTAGCAAAAGTAGGCAACAATGTATCTGACAATATTGTTACCTTTACAGTTTATGTGCTTTTGTTTGTTTGTTTGTTTGTTTTTGTTTGCTTATTTTTGTTTCTTTGTTTTGCTATGTTCTACTCTATTGAATACCAAGTGTATACTATGAAGGGCATAGAACCCTTCTTCCATAACTGGTTTATATCTGCAGCAAAATGTCCTGTGACAATTACTGTAAACTCTGATTTTGGAATACAAAGTGATACGACCTGATAAAAGAGATGCTTACATTTGCAGTGAATTCATACTGTTTGCAACAGAGGCAAGAATTTGAAATGACACAAACAACCTAGTGAACTATTTTTCCTGCTAGTTATGCCAATTAAAAGTTTGCTTCCACTTAGAAATACAGAAAATTCAAGTATATGTATAAGATCTAGATTTAACAACTCTAGATCCACCGTTGAGCAGACATTCTGCCATATCTTTGTGGGCCATGAACTTCATGTTGGGTAGTAGAGTCCATCTGTGCAGCAATAAATGGAAAGACAAGGTATCACCAAAATGCAGTAAGACTCAATTAGTTGTCATATGTCTGTGTTCAGGTTTAAATATATATATATGTATTTCATGATAGATAAAATATATTTCCAAAACAACTTTGGGATGATATTTATATTTCTGGATTAAATTAATTAATTTCTACAATTATATTCTGTCACTCATTCACAGTTGAGTCACCTTGCTACACTACAGCTCTTATTTAAAGTAGGTCACCAAAATCTAAAAAAAAAGAAAAAAAGAAAAAAAAAAGAAAAAAAGTAAGTCTAGATTTAAAAATGTTAGTAAGTAACAGAATAACAGGATTTTCAAGAATACTAAGCCTGACACAGATGAGTTTTCAACATCAGCAATTAAAAAATGTCATCTTTCTGCTGTCTACATATGGACATAATAACAGACTCATATATCCATAGATATGATTTTAAGCTTGTATTTTGAAATTTGTTCTTGATGGTTTGGGGATGCTGTTACTGGATTACAGCCTAGTGAGTGCTCATCTTGAAGAACCATTGAAAACTTATGGAAAACCTAATTACTGCAGAAACCAGGATTATGACTTCAAGAGGATAATTACCAAGAGCAGATAAACTCATGAGAAACCAAGATCCTATTTTCATGTAAATGTTGCTACTTATAATGAGTGAAGGGAAAATGACCTGGAAAAACTGCAGAAAGACAGAATTGTTTTTAATAGCTTGTCTCCCAGAGTATTCTGTGACCTGTCTTATGATCTTTAGTTTCTTTGTTCTTTCTTGCAGCTGCTATAAAAAAAACCACTGTTTATTTTGGGAAACTGAAACCAATAGTCCTTTCTTTTCCTGTCACAGCTAGCAAGCAGAGCCTTAGTGTTACAAATCAAGGATACATTCACCAAGTTGTATCATTCTTTAAGAATTTTTTCCTCAACAAGTATTGCTTTTTTTCCTAGAGTGTCACACCAGTAATTCAAACAAGGTTGCCAGATCAATAAAAGAAAATGCAGTGGTCTTGATAAGACACCTGTGTTATTAGGAAAAAAAAAAAAAATGCAATTTTTCAGAATTCGGGCCTCAAACTAAAGGTGCACAAGCAGAGCTGAGCATCTTCTGTGGCTATACTTCCACTGAGGGAGAAGATGGGCCTGGGATGACATCCAGGAAGTTTCAGTTACATCAGTAATGTAGTACTTTGGAGGGGAAACATTTGACTGAGTAGTGAGTCCTTCTATATTTCTTTTTCAGCAGAGCTCCAACCCAGCTCTGCTCTTCTTCCAGTGAGGAAGAAGAGACAGCTCCTATACCCAGACCAATATCCCTCACTTACTTACTTCTAACTTCAGGTAACAGAAATACAGGGAATAATAATAAAAATGTTTTCAGAAGTTCTTGCATTTCTGGCTAGATGCCAGCCATGACTGCATTGTTGTTTTCTGATTGTATGTGTTTTATTTTTCAGGCAAAACTATTCAGCAGATTTAAAATAATTTTGTTCAGATAAATGTAGGAAAAAAAAAAACACATTCAAAACTTACACATAATTCATTTCTATTTATTTATTTTATATATGAGAGCATTTATTAAAAAGTGGAATGAAATAACATGAATATTCATTCTGGATTTTTTTTAGCACTTGTAGACAATTAACTTCTAATTATATAGCACATATACACTTTTATAGCAGCCATATACACACAGACAAAATACCACTATGTCATTGGCTGCTAAAATATGTTGCTTTTTAATTATTATTATTTTTTTTTTTAACTGTCAAATTCTGATTTGTATAGGCACTGCAATGAATCACTGAATTATTCTGAAAATCTCCCCAATTTTATGTTTCATAAAACTATCTGATTAGAAAAATAAATTCAAAATCATTTTTATCTTCTGAAATTAATGGCTGGTTGGCAGTCTGTTCTGCTGAGCTCTGATTCTTTTAAACAGAACACCAGAGAGGATACATTTATTGACATAGAAAATGCTTAAGAAAAGAAACAGAGAAGCCATAAATAAACTTCACAGCATAAACTGTGCACATGACATTTGTAAAAGTCTGTAATGCCAACCATGGTCGCAGGTCTTCTCTTCTGTCTTTGCACTGATTTCTGTTTGTTCAAAGCATATTGGAGAAACAAATCATCAAAACAAATAGGGAAAGAATTCAAGCATACTCCAAATATAAAATCTCTATTAGCAGAGTAAGTAACAAAATGTTTTTACTACTGTCTTGATTAGACTGTGGTAATGAAGTTCAGAGCGGCCTCACTGGTTACAACAGGTTACTTTTCTTACTACCCCCTTTACAATTTCTGCAGCTCTTATTTCTCCTGTTCTCTACATTAACAATCTGTTCCTAATCATTTTACTCCTTGGTCCCAGTCTTTCTATATTCATTTCTGTTTTGCTATTTCTGATATTATGATAGTTCTGATTCAGGTGTTTCTAATATTCTGATTTTCTAATTCTTGTTCTGGTACTTCTGTTACGGTTCTCCAGGTGTTATATGGTATTACTGCCATGGTTATATCAGGGTTGTAGACTTTGCAAGACTTTTGCAAGGTTCCTAATGCTCCCTCATTTATGCTCTGATAGAGTTATATAAAGAGTATGCCTGAAGTAAGAAATTTTTACAACTGGAATTTTAAAGACAGTTCAAGGCTGTTACACAGTTATTAAGCTCTTAATTTTTATGAGCATTTGAAGGATTCCAGAAGAGTGACTATAGAAGTCTGAATAGTTTACTAGAGACACTGAAAATGACAACCTCCAAAACATAAATAAGACTGCCTTTTCTTAATTTGTTTAATCTCTTTCTTTGCTTTTTCCTGATATTTACTCCATGTTTTGCATTGCAAATATCAGATCTACTGACATGAATCCTGCCAAACAGAAGATAAACCCAAAATGTACCATATCCCTGGTTACTGATAGTCCTTCCACAGCCCAGACTTCAAGCTGAAGTAATAGGATCAAATATTGCTGCAGAACAAATCTGTCTTAATAACATTTTAGTTGTATCAACACTTTGTGCAACAAAGTTCCTTTGTATTTATTTTATCTCCCTTCATCACCTCTTCATCTATCTGACTTTCAGTATTTACTTTAAGGAACAAATCTAAAATAGTTTAGCTGTTTGTTTGTAGTCTATACAGCAGCCCAAAGCTTTCACTTGCACTCATTTACTAAACTAAAACTAATGAAAAATACAGCATTTTATATTAGGTCTGTTCTAGCATGTTTACTTTCAAATTAAAATATAATAAATTATTGTGTAATGCATTTGATACTGTCCCACATGACATCCTTACATCCTTGTCTCCAAATTGGAGACACATGGATTTGATGGATAGACCACTTGGTAGCTGAGGAATTGGCTGGATGGTTGCACTCAGAGTTGCAGTCAACAGCTCGATTTCCAGGTAGAGACCAGTCATAAGTGGTGTTCCTAAGGGGTTGGTATTGGGACTGGCACTATTTAACAACTTTGCTGGTGACATGGACAGTGGGATTGAGTGCACCTTTGGCAAGTTTGCAGATGACACCAATATGAGTGGTGCAGTTGACATGCTGGAGAGAAGGAATGACATCCAGAGGGATCCTGACAGGCTCAAGAGATGGGCCTATGCAAATAACATGTGATTCAGCAAGACAAAGTGCCAGATCCTGCACCTGAGTCAGGGCAATCCAAAACACGAATACAATCTAAGTGATGAGTAGAAACAGTACCTCTGTGGAAATGTACTTGGGGGTGTTGGATGAAAAGCTCAACATGAGATGGCAATGTGGACTTGCAGCCCAGGATCCAGATGGATTTCTGGGCTGCAGAGAAAAGTGTAGCTAGCAGGTTGAAGAAGTTGATTTTTCCCCTCTAGTCCACTCTCATGAGAACCCATCTAGAGTACTACATTTAGTTCTGGGACCCTCAGCATAAGACATAGACCTGGTCAAGTGCAGAGGAGGGCCACAAGGATGATCAGAAGGCTGTAGCACCTCTCTTACCAAGTAAAGCTGAGAAATCTGGAGTTATTTAGCATAGGAGAAGAGAAAGCTCCAGGGAGACAAAAAGAAGTGGCCCAAGATTTAAAGGGGTCCTGAAAGAAAGATGGTGAGAGATGTTTTATCACGGAGCGCAAAACATTTTTAACTAAAAAAAAAAAAAAAAAAAGGAAGAAAAAAATGGTTTAGAAGGAGGAAATTTTTCCCTGGTGGTGAGGCATTGGACCAGGTTTCCTAGAGAAGTTGTGGATGTCCAATTCCTGGAATTGTTCAAGGTTGGATGAGTCTTTGGGCAACGTGATCTAGTGGAAAGTATCCATGCTTATGGCATGGGGTTTGGAACTGGATGATCTTTAATGTTTTTTTTTTTTTTTTTTTTTTTTT
>CM021731.1:17102397-17127140 GCA_011075105.1 Heteronetta atricapilla
TTTTTTTTTTTTTTTTTTCCCCATTAAGTTAAATTCAAAGAGACATATGTCTTTATGTCTGGTTTCTGAGATCAATCATATTTTGCCAAAATGCTCCCCTATTCAAAGTTGGTTAGAATCAGATGTTTCTGAAAATAGGCCTGTGCTGACCAATTATTGTTGTTATGTAAGCTTTAGCACTTCTTTAAAGACTAAGCCTGTCAAGAATATTATTTGACAAGCTGAATCATACCAGCTCATATATGATGGATTGCAAAATAAATTGCATCTGACCATCTGTACATAGCAGAAGAGCACATCTTTATGGAGTTCCTCGTGTTATTTCGCAAATGCATTATTTCCTACTGTACTTCAAGAGATTTAGTTTGACAGAGATATATCTTCTCTCCTATGTTTTCAAAGTGTAGGATAGCTGATTTACAATAATAATAATAATAAATATTTTCTAAGACCATAGATTTTTAGTGGATTATGAAAAATCAAAATATTTTGCCATCTTGTCCTGATGGTCAATAATTTTAAAACACAATATTTAGCTCCAATTTGTACTTTGTACATTGATAGACCAAAGTGTGACAATACTTTCTCTTGAATCTGTAAACATAATTCTTTTAGTAGTTTTTTATTATACATAACCTATGTGTGATTTATTTATACTTTTTTTTTTTTTTTAATCCAGTAAAATGATCAGATTTCCACAACTGAGTGATATCCAATAAAAGCTTAGATAAATGCATCTGAATTTCAAAATTAAAAAAACTTGATGTTCCCTGTATAATTCATGGGGACAGACTTTGCAGTGGTCTTCCAGCATTTCTAAATGTCACAGCAGCAGGCTTATTCATATATTCATATATTCTGGAAATTGGTCTGTACTAGAATCTGATTAATTCTGTACTAGACCTCTACTTGTAGTCTCTCACATGGCTGGCTGGAAGATATGGAACAGCAGATGGAAAAACCTTTGCCTAGAAGATCCATACAATGAGTTTCTAACCTTTTATTGAGAATATCTGACTTTGTTAAAAACTGATTTTTTTCTTTACTTTTCATTCCACTCATACTGATTAAAATATTCCACTCATACTGATTAAAATATTTTTTCATCAAATTAATGAGCTATTAAAATGATTTTTATGTATTTCGATGTGCATGTGGACACAATCTTAGGATATGAAAATAGAATAACCAGTAAACATTTTTTGAACAGTTTATTGACTTGATAAAAATAACTTCATAACATAACAGATATTTCAGATACTTGCACAGTCATCTGCAAATGCACAAACTCATTGAAAATGAAAAATTTCCTTGTGTGTTGAAAGACCTTTGTCTTTCTTACCCATTAGAGATTTATTCTGTACATTACTACAGTGTTCCTGTATCTGCTAAACAAGACAGTTGTTTATACTGACTTAATTCTCAATTACCTTTTTCTTCGTCAGTTTTCCTTATGTATGAATTAACATTCATGAACTTTTCCTAAGATATTAATATTTAATGAATTATAGATCCACTATGCTGCCCAATGAAGTAAGAAAAATCTTAGTATTTTCTTCATGGGATCTGGAATGGCTGCTACTTCTACAGTTTGGGAGAGAACTGCACACTACCTGTATAATTCGTATAGGTTTCCTCTATGGTCAATAGAAAGAAACAGGGTTTTCCAGAGTTGCCTAAAATGGGCCGTGAGATCACTTCTCTATTATTTTCTTAAGCATAATAATACCTAAAGTTCTTCAGTAGATCATTGGTTTCTCAGTATCATAAGTTTAAAGTGAAAAGCTATTCATGGTAAATTTTAATACCAGTGATAGGATTATCCAACAAATGCCAATCAAATTGCTTGATCTTTCTTTCATGGCCTTTGAATCTGTCAAATTATTTGCTGTGTTATATTTTAGCAGTTCGCTTACACTGTAACAATACCAAACAAGGCAGATTCACCTGCCTTTAAGAAAATGATAAGTAAAAAGCAAAAAAGAAGGAAATCACTTATAGTTAATGACCTTTCCTGCCACTGGTTCTGCTCCGATGGTTGTCCTGTATTTTCACTAAGGCGAAGATAGCAAATGTCACTAGTAGTTAGTTCAATGGCAGACTAATTCTCAAATCTAAACAAACTGTGGTCCGTAAGTTTGTCTGAGGGAGGCATACAGTGAAAATCTCCATGAAATATGTATGACTCAGTCAGAGATTTGTCTAGCTTTCAGTGTGCTGGTTAGACTGTAATACAATGATATTTCATATATTTCCTCTCTAGCCCTTATCTAGTTGAACTGCTTAGAACTGAAGTTTGCCTGCTTTGATAAAAATATTTATCATGAAAAGTTAAAGAAAGAGACAGAGTAGATAATCTATAAGGCTTAAAATCTATTGCCAGAACACAAATCTAAAAAAAAATAATAATAAAAAAAAATCAGAACATCATATTGGAAAAGGATACTATTAGATTTGCACTATTGAAACAGAGTAATAGCCAAAGACTAGGACAGTACTAGTCTCAGCCTTTACAACATTTTAACTAAATTATTTTTAGTAGCAAAACCTAAAAGGAAAGAGTTGTTGTATTTTCACTTTTCTCAGCTAGATGTCTGTGGGGCACATCAACAGAGCAGTCAAACTGAAATAACAGCCAATGCACCAACAGTTATAGCAAATGGCTGGTCCCCTGCAAAGATGAGCTCCCATTAAGGTCCTTATCATCATGAGACTGAGAAGGCAGGTAAATCTAGGGTATAAAAAATACAGCATCTATTCTGTTGAACACTTGTTTGTGTTCCTGGAATAATTTTCTGGGGAAGAATATGTAACGTCAAAACACAGTTATAATATTTGCAGACTGCCTGAAAGGATGTAACAATTTTCTTGATAATGAATAGTAAATGCTGTGCTGATCAAAAATATCCAAATACATTTCATACAAACCCAATCAGGATGTAAGGCTATGCATTAATGAATTTGAAATGTTTCATAGCTTTGGCAGTAGCACTACAGTGACCAAAATCAGTAGACATCACCATCAGTTTCTGCAGGAATAATCAGCATTTCAACTGCTGCAAAGACATTTCTTTGGTGGTAGACAATCTTGTCCAGCTGGATGAAATGTCTAATTAGCAGATATAGACCAGATGATATGTTCATACTGAAGAAGAGCTCCGATTCCTAAACCATATGTTAATTTTGAGATGCTACCTCAAGCAAACAAGAGCAGGGATCTCAGTATTTCATTGGGTGAAGTTTTTCTGCAGTGCCCCACTTTATTTCTAAAACATCGTGGATTACACATGAGGAGTTACTTAACATTGGAATAAACATAATTTATTCCAGTATGGTATGTTTTTGGAGGATTTCCTTATACTTATTCCTCAGACCTTCAATGACCAAATGTTGCACAAGTCCAAGGTCCAGTATTTTCTCTGTAAATGAAGTCAAGTTCTTTGTTAACTTTAAATGGACTTGTGTTTTCCTGACTGATTCAAAGAATTATGATATATAAGTGTTACTATCACTTTATAAACTAAAGCAGAAAATAAAACCTGTATTTCTGAGATTTTCATTTGAACAATTTATTTCTCTGCCATGGTCATACCCTATCTGTAACCATAAATTATTTAGATTTCCTGGCATGAAAAGTTTACTGTTACAATAAACAAAAAACTAAATTTGTATTGAAAAAGATTGGGAAATAATATGCTACTTGAAGAAAGGTGAGAACCATCCTGGCTTTGTACTCAGATTTATTTATTTATTTATTTATTTATTTATTTATTTACTTTTCTTCTGTCTGTTGAGCTGAGGACCCTCAAAGCCATAAAATGTAGGAGAAATATGGCTTCTAGCCTTTGGTGCAGAATCAAGAAAACTTAATGAATTGTATAGTTTTCCCATATATAGTGCTGGGAAACTACCATGGCAGTCCAAAGCAGCTAAACACATTTCACTCATTGGTTTTAGGGATGTGAGGGAAGGGCTATCTCCCTTAAAAATTGCAAGAAGGTTTCTTTGCTGAGAGGGAAGCAATACATCTGAAGATAAGACCACACGGCTCTTCTTTCAGACACCTTATGACTCATTCTTATCCTTTAAAAGAAAGAAGTGCTGCTTTTTATACAATAACCTGATGTTTAGCACACGCTCCACACATACTCATGAAGCATGACTGCAGCTTTGTCTTGTTTTTCTATGAATTTATCTCCACAGATTTTACATTTCCAAGCAGTGTCATAATCACATCTCAGTGATGATAACTGTGATGATAGCAATGTGCTAAAGTATTTACTTAGGGGAAAAATCTGTATATTGTATGCTTATTATAACATTTTATGATCTTGCTAAAAGTGTGCCAATTAGTATTAATTGTGATGTATGTCAACCAGGGCACTACGAAGAGGAATATGAGCCAGCAGTGTGCTCAGGTGCCCAAGAAGGACAACAGCATCCTGGCTTGTATAGGACTAGGGACGTGATTTTCCCCTGTACTCAGCTCTGGTGAGGCTGCAACTTGAGTACTGTGTTCAGTTTTGGGCACCTCACTACAAGAAGGACATTGAGATGCTCGAGCGAGTCCAGAGAAAGGCACCGAAGCTGGTGAGAGGTCTGGAGTCTTACTAGGAGTGGCTAAGGGAGCTGAGGGAGCTGGGGTTGTTCAGTATGGAAAAGAGGAGGCTCAGGGGTGACCTTATTGCACTATATAAATACCTTGAAGGAGGCTGTAGCGAGGTGGGGATTGGTCTGTTCTCCCATGTGTCTGGTGACAGGATGAGGGGGAATGGGCTGAATTTGTGCCAGGGGAGGTTTAGGTTGGATGTTAGGAAGAACTTTACTGAAAGGGTTGTTAGTCACTGGAATGGGCTGCCCAGGGAAGTGGTGGAGTCACCATCCCTGGAGGTCTTTAAAAGACATTTAGATGTAGAGCTTAGTGGTATGATTTAGTGGAGGACTTGTTAGTGTTAGGTCAGAGGCTAGACTAGGTGATCTTGGAGGTCTCTTCTAACCTAGGTGATTCTGTGATTCTGTGTGATTTTGCTAATATTTGTATTGTACACTACAATAGACTGTAAAACTGTATTATATGAGTTCATTGAACAGCAATCCTAAAATTGCAGAGGGAACAGAACATATCATCTTCTGACAAGTAAGATTATAAAGAAGGAGCTGCCCACCTGAAGGGTTTATATAAAAGGTATTTATTTTATAATACACCAGAAGTTCTAATTCTGCTATTTCCACAACTCTGAGTTGAGTATTGTTAATCACAGTGGAAAAATGCCCTCATATTGTCTTCAGTGGCATGATTTTGATGAAAAATTGAGCCAGAGCACCAGCAACTGAAGAAATGTGATTCAAAATATGCTACTTGTTTATGCCTCATTATATAGTATGGTGCAGGGGCCTCCAAAGTAGCAGATTTTGAAACATAAGGTATTGTTTCTGGATTGTGTGTTACATGCAGCTGTATCAGCTTCAGGGTCTCTTCAGTATGCTGCCTGGTAGACTTACACTAAGCTATTTTTTTTTTTTTTTGCATAACTTATTATTAGTAATTTTTATTTTATTTTATTTTATCTTATTTATTTTATTTTATTTTATTTTTACCCAGACAACGGTTCTCATAATGCCCCAAACCACTGCCTCTAAACAGTACTTTTTGTCCTCGGTGCCCCTAGAGCATTTACAGTCAGCATCCACTCCTCTTCCCGAGTCATCCTTCATAGTGTTTTGGTCTGTCACCTGGTAAAGAGGCAGAGCACAGCATGTCTAGGTCTGACCCAGATGTGCTGGTTGATCAGTCAACTGCAGTTTCCACTTGCTCAGTCACGTTTCCAGTGAGGACTAACAATGGCCAATTTTTCCTTGCCTTCTCCTTAAGCTGAGACTCCCTCAAGCACTTAGAGAATTCATTTACCTCTGTTTAAAATTTAATTGGAAATTACCACAAGTTAGACTGACAGATGGGCAATGTGATCATGCGACAGGTGGGCAAAAATACTGTACAACTGAGTACAAAAGAGAACTAGAAGGTAATTTGACAGTTGGCAATTTCTTTTCTGAATGACATTCATCATTTGACTGTCTCTTGCAGCTAATGATTCCAGATACTAGAATCCCCTAAACCTCCTAGTTTGGGATGTAATTGTGAACTATAATATTATCCTTTTAAGTAGACAAATGAAATTAAATTATTTACAAAGAAAAAGGAGAGAAAGAGAAGGCCATGTGCTGTAAGATTAGACAAGGCTTGCAAAAATGCTTAAACCTGTTTGGAAAAAAATTAAAGAGATTACAGCTTTTTGATCAAATTTGATAAAATTGCTGCTTGATTTGTTGACTATGAGCAATGTCTGAGGATATATCTATGTAACAGTCCATTTCAGGTTGTGGAAATTCAGTTTATCAGATCCTCTGGAAAATAGATTTTATTTAATCGGTCTTGAGGACCTGCCAACTCTTTCCTTTGTATTGTGTAAGTATCATTCAGTTTTGGCTTTTAGTCCATCTGCTTTCTGGCAGTCCCTTTTATGATACAAAAAGACTCACAATCTGTCACAGCAGGAAACAGAAAAGTTCATTCTTTTTAAGAAAAAAAAAAAATATATATACATATATGTATCATCACATCAATTTAAAGTGATTTCATGTTAGAGTAGTAGAGAGTAGACAGTGGGATTCTAAGATATATTCTAAAGTATATTCAATTTCAAAAATGTGTTAAAGAAAATATAAGCCTATGAGAAACAAAGTTGTGTTTTTGCAATAGAAGGTGTTTTTGCAGTGGAAAATTCCACTAACCTTGCATATTCACAAGTGATTTTGCTGCATAGCAGTGGGGAGTATGTTAAGCAGATAAGGGGAAGGTCCCACTGTCCCAAAATAAGGAGGATAGCTAATAAAAACATGATGAGCAGTATGAAAACAGTTAAAACAAAAATCATGGGCCCTCTAGTGATGAGAGAAGAAGGGAAAAAAAAAAAAGGAAAATGAGAAATTAATGGTTGGCCAAATAAAGTTGTACATATATGGTATAGAAGAGCGTTGAGTAGGTTGTGAACTTGTAGTACTCAGCCAATGAGGAAATGGGAGAAATCAGGTGTCGGTTAATAGGGAATATAAGGTTATAATAAACTTTTATTGTACGCTTCTGCTTGCAGGACGCCTGCCATTGCAACTGTGAATAAAATAGCTGCACAGAAGATCCTGTCTGAAGAAAAGTATTGAGATTTTTCTCACACACCTATGCAACAATTCAATGTTACATTTATACTAGTAGTGGTTACATAAATAGTAGTTGCATGAAGACATAATTAGGTCTGAGGAAACAGATGCATGTCTATAACAAATAACTAATGCAAAGTTACTCTCAAATTCTTTGCTAAAGATGGGAATAGATACTTCAGATTCCCCATCTGGGACTTTTTTTTTCCTCTTTGAAATGTATCTCAAATCCATTGAAAGCTTTCCATCACAGAAGGAAAAATAAATAAATAAATAAATAAATAAATAAATAAATAAATAAAGAGAGAGAAAAGGCCATCCAGAAAAGTTTCCATGCCAATATGCAATCCATAATGTACTGACTAAGACATGTCACTGTGGTACCTCCTTTTTGTTTGTTTATTCAGACATTGTAAAGTGCAGACTACATGCTTTTTGCATGATGCAGTTTTCAATATTTTTAGTTTAAATTGATTCAGTTACAATGAGACAACTATTAGAATCAACATTTTTATAAGATTTCACTACCAAAGTCAGTGAAATTTCTCTAATTCTCTTATATTACCCTGCACCACTCAAAAATGTTTTCAATTAACTTTAATGCTGCTATCCAGCCAAAGCCTATTTAAATTCTGAGGGTGTTTTGTGGTTAACGTCTCTTGAAAGCATTAGACCTAATCTCGTTCTCTCTTGTTCTAATCCAATAGAGAAATGTCACCTTCCTGTAAAGATTACCAACTTCTTTATCAATATCAGTTCGTTGTAATCCCACAAGATAGGTCAGTAACTACCTAATAAATGGCTAAACCTAAATAACAGTTTAACCCCCCCCGCCCCCCCCGGGTCATTCAGTGAATGAAAAATGGGACTTTTGACTGACAGTCTTCTTGTGTAACTAAGTGGTTACACTTACTCGCCAAACATAAAATCTATGTTTTATGTTTTATCACTGCTCAACAATGGCTTTTCAGTCACAGCTATTCACACTGAAAATGTTTCTAGTTTCAGATAACTCTTGATGTTGGGATTACTCATTTGGATGGGGTTGGGAACCTACCCTGTGCTGCTCAGGTCTTCTGAAGCCTTCTCTTGGGCAGAGGTCCCTCCTAGTCTGTCTACATCCCCCACCCTCTCCAATAGTGTTGCTGAGCACATATTCCAGACAGGTAATTTACACTATATAGAATATATACATATGTATATATGCAAAACCTCAAAAGTCAGAATGATCATGAGGCCCCATTTTCATAGTCTGTATTCATACTGAAAATCAAGATCAAGTGAGATTTTGCCCTTCTTCTTCTATCCATCCACTCAACTAACATAGAGTCCTCACATAAACAAAAACAGTATCAATGGTCTCACCCTGCTCCCCCCTCTGGCTGAGTATGAAGTCTGTTACTGGGAACATGTAACATGTGTCAACATTTGCACATAATCCAGGATGAATTAGTGGGTACTATACCCAGTCTACCCAGTAGCTGTTCCTGGATTCCAGTATCCCCAGTTACTAGCACCTGGGCACCTTCCCACTAGCTTGTCCAGCTTAACCTTCAGTAGTGATCACACACTCACTTGCACACCTAAACTTGCTCCAGTCACTGGCACCATAAATCCTGTACACATACCAGTGGAGAGCTGCTTACTGCAAAATATTTGAAGATGGAGTTTAGAAAGAAGAATGCAGTGACCAGGTGCAAGGCATGGCCTGACAAGCATATTGACTATCCCTGCTTACATGTAAATGTAAGTCCCTTATAGTCCCTTATCCCACTATGTCCCAGACTTGTCCCTCTCCAAATCACCTAAACTACTCCCTTTTCACAACTTTGGTTCCTTCCATAAACATCCTGATAAGTCCTTTTCAATCCCAGGATGTTTTCCCCTTGCCTCCTGTAATGTGTCCCACACTCCATAACAGCAAGTAGCCTTACTCTTCGTGCCATTGTTTCTCTGTGTTTTCTATGTATGTGCAGATGAGCTTCTTATAATTTAATTGAACATTTTACTTTGTTCTCTGGAATATGTATTATAATCACTTAGGCTGCATGTCTCTGGTCTTCTTAAACTATTATCCTTTATATGACAATGTTTTCTGCTTACTTTGTTTTCATCAATATGTAAACCTTTTGCTCAGCAACATTATCATCTTCAGAAATGATATTTTGCATTAGAAAATGTCCATACTTGTATAACTGTGATTGTTTCTTTTCACCAAAGGTAGAGAGCATTGTGTTTTCAATCAGGACTATTGATATGCTACAAAGACTTTTCATAATCAAAAAAAATCTCAAAGTTTTTTGTACATTTTTAGTAATTACTAAACATTTTCAGTTATTAGAAATATACATTTTTCTACCCTACAATTTTTCTTAATTTTTGAATCAGAAAAGTAAACTGCATTCCTTGCCAATTAACCTGTTGCTTAATTACCTCTAACATCCACAACTGAGAAAGATGTATTTGGTTGTGATTTTCCTGCGGTTTTCTTACTACCTATAAACAAATCTTAGTACAATCAAGATGGACTTATTCAAATACAAATTAGTCTCCATTTCCATGTAAAAATGTCTCTGCCTCATAACTACATTGTATATGACATAAAATTAGGCCAATAACTATAATGTCTAAAAGTGAAAAACTGCACTCAACAATTAGGCACCTGTTCCCAGATTTTGGAATCAAAACCTGTGGCTGAATATTTGTTCACTGGAATACCCCACAAAATCCCCTAGGGTTCCCCTTTATTGACAGATAAGGCACTAATTTGGATTACACTTTGGCTAGCACACAGTCTTTGCGTTTGGGTTGTCTAAACAAGAAAGAGGAAGCATAGCCCAAATAACCCCTAATAATCCCAATGGAGCCAAGGCAATATTTAGATTACTATTTTATTTTTTTTTCAGTCTGAGAGTTTGTTTCTATGTTGATGAAAGGCCTCCAAAAATTCTTGAAAAACACAAAGGAAGTGAGGTTTCAGCTTCATGTGTGTGTCAGGTTTGCTATCTTGTAAGACCTTTTTTCCTTTCTGCCAGATAATTCTGGGCCATTTGAACAGGCATGGTAATGGAGGGAAGAATCATAGAATCATAGAATCATAGAATATCCTGAGTTGGAAGGGACCCTTAAGGATCATCAAGTCCAACTCTTGACACCGCACAGGTCTACCCAGAAGTTCAGACCATGTGACTAAGTGCACAGTCCAATCGCTTCTTAAACTCAGTCAGGCTCGGTGCAGTGACCACTTCCCTGCGGAGCCTGTTCCAGTGTGCAACCACTCTCTCTGTGAAGAACCCCCTCCTGATGTCAAGCCTAAGCTTCCCCTGCCTCAGCTTAACCCCGTTCCCGCGGGTCCTGTCGCTGGTGTTAATGGAGAAAAGGTCTCCTGCCTCTCGACACCCCCTTACGAGGAAGTTGTAGACTGCGATGAGGTCTCCCCTCAGCCTCCTCTTCTCCAGGCTGAACAGGCCCAGTGCCCTCAGCCGTTCCTCGTACGTCTTCCCCTCCAGGCCTTTCACCATCTTCGTAGCCCTCCTCTGGACACTCTCCAACAGTTTCACGTCCTTTTTATACTGTGGTGCCCAGAACTGCACACAGTACTCGAGGTGAGGCCGCACCAGCGCAGAGTAGAGAGAGTCACTACTTTTCCCTCAAAAGTTAAAAAGAAAGATAGGATAAGTTGCAACACTTTTTTTCCAGTTTGCAGATGATACCTGTCTTTCTTAGTCACATTTTCAAATAGCAAAAATAGACAACTGAAAGAAAGTCTTCCTAGAGAAGAAGGAATATTTTTAATATAAGCACTAATATCGTTCTTTTTGCACCTTAACTCTTCCACCCAAGAACACAAAAGAACCAGTAACAGTGAAGCTGTTTGGAAAGGAGAGGCTATCGAGTTAGACTATGGGATTTTGAGAAGATGGGTAAGCATTCAATCTACTCCCACTTGCTGAAAGAGGAAGAACAAAAGTGTTAGTAAAGCTGCAGTGTCAATACTGCCTTAATATGGATGGGTGTAGCTTCAGACTACAGTTAGGCTGGCACAAGAGCACTAATAAAATCTGCATGCTGGGCAGGTAGAATCAACATTTTTGATTACTTTGTTCTCTGTCTGTCTGTCTTTGTCCTGGGATTGTTTTCAATTTTATCCTATGAAATGTTTATAATTTAGGCTAAAATTTTAGCTCCCCTTGTTAATAATCTATAAACACACAAAGTTTATGAAATTTTAGTTTCAAGTCTTGGTTATTTCACAGAATATGCACTGTCACACTTACAGTTTTGTTTGTCTTACAAAAACAAAAACAAACAAACAAACAAACAAAAAAACAACTCGACAAAAGCTGGTGTATTACTATACTTGTTCTCAGGTCATTATTGACTCCTTTGATAAGAGATTTTCTGTGTTTCTCTTTTAGAAACAGTGTTTCCCATACAGCCTTGGAAATGAATTTTATCTTCACCTAACCTCTCCTTATCAGCCACTTTATATGTAGGAAAGAACTTAATCCTTCACTACCACCCTCCACTCACCATAAAACTCTCAGTTTTAAAGCTGCAAATAAACAGTAATATGACTATTGGTGATTCCAGACATTGAAAATAAATACTTCACTAATTCCTGAGAACCTGGAAATATTGTTAATTACTTTCCATGCATAAACATATCACTATCATTTTTATCACTATTCTGCCCCCTCCAAATTACTAATTAATGCATAACTAACTTTTGGCTTCTGTCACAAGCTAGTTTATATGTAAGAGTACTGGACAGAAAAAAAAAATCTTTTATATCATATCCATGATATTAGATTATATTAGCAATAACCACATTATTTTTATCTCCTATAATTTCTTTGTTTGAATGCATTCCAAAAAGAAAAAAAGTTACAGATATAGTTTTGGTACCAATAACAGAATCACAGTATCATCTAGGTTGGAAGAGACCTCCAAGATCACCTAGTCTAACCTCTGACCTAATGCTAACAAGTCCTCCACAGAACCATATCCCTGAGCTCTACATCTAAATATCTTTTAAAGACCTCCAGGGATGGTGACTCAACCACTTCCCTGGGCAACCTATTCCAGTGAATAACAACCCTTTCTGTAAAGACGTTCTTCCCAATATCCACCTAAACCTCCCCTGGTACAAATTCAGCCCATTCTTCCTTGTCCTGTCACCAGGCACATGGGAGAACAGACCAACCCCCACCTCACTACAGCCTCCTTTAAGGTACCTGTAGAGTGCAATAAGGTTTTCCCTGAGCCTCCTTTTCTCCAGGCTGAACAAGCCCAGCTCCCTCAGCTCCTCATAAGACTTGTTCTCCAGACCCCTCATAAGCTTCGTTGCTCTTCTCTGGACTCGCTCAAGCACCTCCATGTCCTTCTTGTAGTGAGGGGCCCAAAAGTGAACACAGTACTCGAGGCGTGGGCTCACCAGAGCTGAGTACAGGGGGACAATCACTTCCCTGGACCTGCTGGCCACACTGCTTCTTATACAAGCCAGGATGCTGTTGGCCTTCTTGGCCACCTGAGCCTATCCAGATCCTCCTGCAGAGTCTTCCTCCCCCATGCTGTGGGGAATGGTGTCAAAAGCCTTATTGACGTCAAGGTATACCACATCCACAGCCTTTCCCTCATTTTCTAAGCATGTCACTTTGTCATAGAAGATCAGGATTGTCAAGCACAACCTGCCCTTCATAAACCCATGCTGACTGGGCCTGATCTGGTTGCCCTGTAAGTGCCGCATGATGATGCTCAAGATAATCTGCTCCATGAGCTTCCCTGGCACTGAGGTCAAACTAACGGGCCTATAGTTCCTCTGGCCCTTCTTATAGATGTGTGTCACATTTGCTAGCCACCAGTTGACTTGGACCTCCCCCGATAGCCAGGACTGCTGATAAATGATAGAAAGTGGCTTGGCCAGCTCTTCCACCAGTTCTCTCAGTACCCTTGAGTGGATTCCATCTGGCTCCATCGACTTGTGCACATCCAAGTGCCGTACCAGGTCACCAAGCATTTCCTCGTGGATTGTGAGGGCCACATTCTGCTCCCTATCCACTTCCACCAGCTCAGGGTACTGTGTATCCAGAGAACAACTGGTCTTGCCATTAAAGACTGAGGCAAAGAAGGCATTAAACACCTCAGCCTTTTCCTCATCTCTTGTAACTAAGTTTCCCCCCGCATCCAGTAAAGGATGGAGATTCTCCTTAGTCCTCCTTTTCGTGTATATGTCACCCTGGTGCCTAAATGTAGAAGTCTGTAATGTAGACATTTAACTCTGAGCCAGCTGTCTACACTCCTTTTGTTATCCATATTGAGAAACAGGAACTTTTAAAGTGTAATTAATCTGACCCAGTTTAAATGTCTTCATCATGATAAGAGGAGTAACATCTCAAAAGTGCCTTGGTGTGTGTGTGTGTGTGTTGATTATAAAGGGACAACTTCAGAGAAGTAGCTCAGATGTGGATATCTAACTTGTAGACATATAATGTAAAGTTAAATTAAACTTCTCCCAAGTGTATCTCAAATACATTTTTTTTTTTCCACACAAGTAGCACGTACATATTTTTTAATAACTCAAACCATATATTTTTAAGAGATTAATACAGTCTTAGTGAAGATATGGTCTTGCCTGTATGGACTATGCCTGAAGACAAAAAGAGTCAAAGTTTTGACAGGAAATAAACTAATTTATAAGCAATCCATACAAAAACATTATTCAAAATATCCTAGCCTGAATGAAGACACAAGGAATTTTAATTAGTGCTCTTTTAGACTAATAGGCTTGATGTGGTTTAAGAGAGGGAATTAAATAGCAGGTAGAGTTTTCAAACTCTAAAAACTCTGAGATACAGATTGTAAGTAGACCCCATCATGGCATATCTGCTTAAAATATATAAATAAATAAATAGTAAAAAATAAGTAGAATTAAAAATAAAAATAAATAGTCTGGGCAGAAGCAGATAACAGAAGCTGGGGATTTAACATGATACTGGGCAAACTCCCATCTGTGCAAAAACCAGATGATTTTCTGAACCTGACACCTTGTACTCTTCAGCCTAAGACAATATTTGGAATAACAGCACCCAAAAAGAAGACACCAGAAAATAAACATGCACTTTCTAATTTTTATGTCTACAAAGGCAAATAGGCAAACCATTTTTTTTTTCACTATGTGAGTCTGTAGAGCCTGAAACTATAATCCTAAAACTGAACACTGTTCAGTTCATTAATATATGTTCATTATTTTTATTAACACTGAAATATTTTCATTTGACTGTCAGTATTAGAAAGGATTTTGATATTGAGAAAATTTGAAAACAAAACAAAATAAACAAACAAACAAACAAAAAACAGCCATCACAATCAGTGGTTGTGTGCATACAGATATTACACAGGAGATAAAATTTTCAGAAACTTTTTATGCTGTCCTTGAATGTTCAGAGAATTCATGCAGCCAGAATTGGATTGGTGGAGAGTTTGACAATTGCACTTGCTTTGCATTCCCCTATTGTGACAACTTTTGGAAAGCCCCATATTTATGTCCAGTCTCCACTTTGCTTATGTTTCATACAGCTTGGGTTTCTCAAGTCTGCTTCTATAGAGCACTTAATTTAATGAAGTATGAATTTTCCTGCAGTGTTAAGGATTTAAACTGCAATTATCACAGACAGAATGCCATTTTTCAAAATCCATTTTCCAATTGGCTGGTTGGAATTTCAACATTAGTATTATCATATTCATGCCTAGATCCCCCATTGAGCACTTATGCCATTACTAGCCATTTGTTTATCATTCCTGATTTATACAACACAGTTCTGTATACTCATTAGATATCAAAAATGCACATATTTTAGGGTGTATTTTCAAAAAGTCAAGCATACTGATCCCCCAGCACTGTCATGACTTCTTTTTTTCTTTGCATTTATCCCAAATCCTTCCTGATGTTCTAGGAGATATATAACCACTTAGATGTTGCCAGACACTATTGGTGTCTTGATATTCAGCCTTGCCTTATCTCATCATGTCATGACTCCTTTGTGTCAGGTGTCATACCTTCCATAGAGGGCTATGTCACATCCCAGTGACATAAAAGGTAAAAATCAGGGAGAGCGCAGAAGACATGATTACGTCAATGGCTGTCAAAACTTGTATAATAGGACTACACAGAAATCCCAGCTTCCATAGCACTCTTCCCTTTGCTCATGAAGTGGGATGAAAATATTTCTATTAGACTTTGAACAGATGACAAAGGAACAGAGATGTCTATCAGAAAAGTGCTGACTCACAACAATATATTTCACTAAAAGTTTACTTAAACTAAAGATTTACTATGTTGTTCTCTTGAAGATACACTACAGCCAATATCAACTCTTCAGGCCTAATAAAGATATCAGGCTGAGTTCTTACACAGAAGAAATTACAGTTTCCATCTCTACATTCTCTACCTTTAGGAGGAAGAAAAAAATAAAACCAACCAACCAAACAAACAAAAAGCAACAACAACAAAAAAACACTTTCTTATTAACAGCCATTAATTAACTAGAACTTAATTTAGATATTTTAAAATAAGTACCTTTGATTTAAACCATGCATGTCCTTAGCAATTTCAATTATGGAATCCTTCTAAGATTTTCTTTTTAACCTTTTTGTCAGTTGCATTATTTAATATCCAAATAATGTGCAGCTCTTTCCTCTGTGGAATTGAGTTTTTGTTGTCATTTCATAAAAGAATTATATTTAATATCATTCTAACTTTGATGGTCTTTCTTTTATGAGTAAAATACCTGACAATGTGCTAACTGTATGACAATGTATAAAGCCCTTAACAACTTCCCCTACCACTTAGCATCTCAAAGGGCCCAATGTTCAACCAAACCCCAGTGTGCAATTCTGAAGAGATTCTCTTGTGTGATTGATCATTGCAAAACATGAAACAGAATTTCACACATTTAGATTCAAACCACACTGCTCTGCTACCAGATATGTAGAATGTGCATAAGAAACATTCTTCAGTGATTGGGAACAACGAGCAGATTTTCTTGTTTATGTTGACCTGTAGCTTAAAAAGCAAGTGTACCTCTTCTATAATCTGTGAAGTATTTTTCCTTTTCAAAAATGATAAATAAATAAATAAATTTACTCTGTAAAGGCCAATTCCCTAAGGTAGAAGTCCACAATGTTGTTCCAATCAACTTAGGAACCAGAAATTCTGAATGGTATATAAATAATGGTTTACTACTACTACTGTTTATTATCGTTATTATATAGGACATATATTACAAGGACATAATTAAAGAATTTATTTCTGGAAATTAAGACAGATCTTTCTCTTGTGATCACATTTTGACTCAGGGAAGAGACACATTTGTGGGGAACAGCTTTACATAGCAACATTTAATTCTTGTTGTGTCACCTGTGCAGGGAGCATAATGTAGGAGGCTATTTATAAATAAATCTTCATTCAATCATTTAAGGACTGCTAGCCCAGCAGAAAAGGCATAAAGAGCACTCACCTGAACCTTTTTCAGTAAGAATTATTAAATACCTGAAAGCTTGTTTGTAATATAAGTTATCTTGGTGGTGAAGATCATCAATGACACCATCAATTTAAGGTAAATTTCAGTATTCTGAGTATTCTTCAGTATTTCTTTTTGCTTATTTTTTCCCCACTTTTTTTTTTCTTCCTCATGAATATTCAAAGAAGAATGCAAAATGTACTCTTTTGTCATTTAACCCAGAAAGAATTGCTGCTTCATCTCTTTCATTTGAACAAATCACATGCAGTTCTCATAAAGCCCTGAAAACTTTAGTAGTAGTAGTAGATCTGCATAATTTTTATTTATGGGAGAATTACTATGATCCTTTCAACTCCAGATCAAAAGGTCACTGTTGCACTCCATAAGCTCTTTATATTGCTGTCTATCTTTAATGATTTTGAATTTGTAGCTGCACAGCAATAATTTCAATCTTGATGAGCTATTTTCATGAGTGAGTTGTTTATATCTATAACAATAATTACAAGCTTTTAGAGTTGTTTATGGAATCTTCCTTTCAAAAAAAGTGATCTGAGATTATTTTTTTTTTTTTTTAATATTCCTTTGAAAATATATTTAAATTTAGAAGCTAAGATTCTTCTGTCAGTTAATACTCTTTTCATTTCTATTGAAGCCAATGAATAGAGACCTCACTAGATAGAGAATTTTATAGTCTGCATTTTTCTTCCTAAAATATCCTGATCTTTTATCTTTTCCACATTATTAGATGAGACACTGTCATTTGACCAAAATATGTCTATCTGTTGCTATATTAATGGACAAAATATATTCTTATTTTGATTATGTGATAAATGCTATAAAGTTTCTTAATGGGGAGAGTAAATATACTGCTTAAAATCCTACATAAGTAACCTGTCCAACTCAGCCTACTACATGGATGTTATAGTTCAAAATCTCATAATTAATTTATTGAGCTCACATTTTATACAGGTCTTTGCATTTTGCTTCTACTTGTGAAAAGTTCTGAAGATAATAGTCTCCTATATAGTCATACACTTTCCTATCAATCCAGTAATGTAAGTCACAGCCTTCAGTGTTATCATTTTAAGTCTGCAGTTCAGCTCCTAGCATGCACAAGTTCATGTCCTTTGGTTCTGTCTTAAAAAAAATCAAAAGTATTGTGGAATTTCCATTAGTAACATCATTGCAATACTGTGAAATACACTCCTCTAAGATCATATTTACATTTTCAATATTTACATTTTCAATAAAGAGCTCCATACTGACAAAATTCATTATCTTATTTTTCAGAATGATTGGAGATCAAATGTTGTTGCATGCTCTGTCTTGGAGTGGCTCTGTCATTCAGACACTCAGGCTCTGGAATCCAATTTTATGAAGGCACATAATCTGCCATTCAGATCTAGGTGTCTGAGGCCCATAATGAGTTGTAAAATAAGCATTTGCATAGTACTCCCCCTTAAATCTGTCTCTATGTCAGCATTGCTGTGGTCTATGGCCAGAAATCAGGCAATATATCCCTTCACTTTAAATAGTTAATTCCTTATGCAACTTTGTCAAATCTCTAGTCAATTTGTCAGAGACTGTCAATCTCTCTGTACGAAACAAGTATATATGAGAAATACTTTTTAATGACATGTTTTGTCTGTGTGGTGGATGAACCGCAGACAACAGTCAAACAGGTACTCAGCAGCTCACTCACTCCCCTCTTGTGCAGAAGAAAATTGAAGCAAGGTGCAAAGACTCACATATTATGATAATGATAGTTTTATAGGAAAAACAAGAGCTGTGTGAACAAAACAAAAACAAATGTAAAAATGAAAAAGAGGAGTTCTTTGACCATTTTGCATTGGAAAACAAATGTTTAGCCACTTTGCAGAAAGTAGTGCCTCAGCATGTATAACAGTTGCTTTGGAAGACAACTACTCTAACCGTGAACATCTCTTTCTCCTCCTTTCCCTGAATTTTTACTTCTGAACATGGCATTTTAGTGTACAGGGTATCCTTTCGGTCAGTCCCTGACTGTGTATCCTTCCAACCTCTTGTTGTATCCTCCCCAGGCTACTCTTTGGGAGTCAGGGAGGCAGAGCAGAGTGGTAGAAAGATGCCACCCTGATGCTGTCCAAGCACGGCTCAGCAACAGCCAAAATGTTGGTGTACTATCAACACTGTACAGCTACAAATGAAAAGCACAACACTACATGGGCTTCAACAAAAGACAACCACCACAACAACAAAAACTCCATCCCAAACATACACAGTACAGTCTGTTTTTTAAATATGCTTGCTTTCATACATTTTCAGACAGGTCAAATCAGACTCAACATCACCATGCTAGACTCACATCTCCTTTTTCTTTACTTCCACAAAAATAACAATCGTTTTCATAGTTTTGGACACACTGTCCAAAAAGATGACAAATAGATTTTTTCTTTATAATTTTGTTTGGAACAAAATGAAAAGAAATGATATCTCTATTTACGTCTACCACTGTCCTAAATCATAGAATGGTCTGGGTTGGAAGGAACCTTAAAGTTCCAACTGCCCTGCCATAGTCAGGAACGCCTTCCACTAGACCAGGTTGCTTAAAGCCCCATCCATCCTGATGGCCCTCCTCTAGACCCAATTGACCAGGTCTTGTGAGCCACAGAGCTGAAGGCAGTACTCCAGGTGAAGCCTCTTAAGAGCAGAGTAGAGGGTGAAAATCACTTCCTTCAACCTGCTGGTCATGCAGCCCAGGATATGGTTGGCTTTCTGGGCTGCAAGTGCACATTGCCAGCTCATGTCAAGATTTTAATCTACCACAAGTAGATCAGCCTGACACAAAATTACTCTATATTTTAGTTTCTAAGCATTTGACACTGTAGATAATATATATATATATATATATATATACACATACTGAGCTCTTATATACTGATCAAAGAATCAAGATTTAGTTTATAGTTTTAATGTTTGTTTATATTTTCTAGCCTTACAATTTTTATAGTTGTTCCTTCCTTCATTGATAACTTTACAGTTTTAACAAGATAAAAAATACTTGATAAACTTGACCAAAGACCAAATATTTCAAATAAAATGAAAAAAGTCAGCCAGTCTTCATGATATTTTGTGTGACACTATAAAATTGAAAATGCTTGTGTCAATATTTATGTCTTAAAAAGTTCAAAGAAAGTATTTGCATTCAATTCACAGCAATTTTATTATTATTATTATTGAAATTGCTATAAAATATAAGAAATAAAAATAAAATTTAAAAAATGTGGAAAAGTATTAAGCAACATAGAAAAATACTTATAGTTGAAGTTTATGTTTTTCTTTGATCCAAAAATAGATTTTCTTTATTTGTTATGACTAAGATAAAACTCTACTTTTTACTTACTATATAACAATCCACTTCTTCTTAACTGCAATATGAAAAAATAAAAATCAAACTATGGGAACAAATTAAAATGTGTCCCCCCTTTTATACGCTAGAAAATAGAGTGGCAGTTTTGGTAGTAGTAGATCTATTTTCAGCTTCCTGCTTTGTCTGAGGGAGGATCCAAACCTGATTATCCCTTCAGTACTGATTGGAACCTACTCAGATCATCCCTTCAGTACTGATTGGAACCTACTCAGATCTTTTTTTTTTTTTTTTTTTTTTTTTTTTTTTTTTAAATGTTAATTAACCAAAAAATAGTATTTAATTTATCTAAATTACCTTTTTATTTTTCATTTAAATGAAAAAAAAAAAAAAAGCCAAATTCAGTGTTTTTGCACTGAGACTTGTATCAAGGTATTTATTTTTATCACAGTGGTCAACAAGCACTAATACCAACCAAAACTGAAAACATTTTCATTATCTCTATCCTGAAACCTCCAGCTCCTTTGCAACTACAAAATGAGTGCAGTCAAACAGCAACATCTTGACTTCTGTTCTTTACAATATATATATATATGTATTTTACATGAGAACATCAAGCAAGTAGGTAGAAGGTTTTGAAAGCTTTCACCTGGTTACTGTTGCTTAGGAAACCAGAAACTCAATGTTAACAGATATTCATCATGGAAGTACCGTGTTAGTAGTAAAGGGCAAGGTGGCCTCACATAACATTAAAAAACAAACAAACAAACAAAAATAAAACAAACAAACAAACAAACAAATATCACTTGGGTTACTGACCAAGCATAATTCTTTGGGATGTTACTGCCAGTCCACTGATACTTCAGGAATAACACAGGAGTTTAGTGCCATTATACTACCCCAATAATACTCCAGGAGATGATATGTCCAGTTTCTTACTGATATGAAAGTAAGCAAAAATAATGGCAATTAAGTGCATTTGGTAGACAAAACCATTTTTCTATTTCAGTGTTTGTCATAATTTGACATAATGCATCCTGTTAAAGGTCCAAAACAGATGATAACACAGATGAACTTGCTAGTTTTGGATTAATAATATTCTCATGTGTCAGGACTCTAAAACAATTATCTTCAATCAGAATCTTTGCCTATTTCCAGAATGTTTCCATAATTTTTCTGAACCCATAGAATGCTCCTAGTGAATAAGATCTGAAGAGTTCTACTTCTAGAACTAAAGAAAAAGCCTAGAGAAAAGGAGATGAAGAGGTGACCTTATTGTGGACTACAGCTTCTTCATGAGGGGTGGTGAAGAGGGAGGTGCTGTTCTCTTCTCTCCAGTGACCAGCAATAGAACCCAAGGAAATGATATGAAGCTGCATCAGGGCTGGATACTGAACTGGATACTAGGAAAAGGTTCTTCACTGAGAGGGTTGTTAATAACTGGAACAGGTTCCAAGAAAAGTGGTCATGGTGCCAAGCCTTCAAGAAGCATGTGGACAATGCTCTCATGGTTTGATTTTTGTGTGGTCCTGTGTAGAACTAGGAGCTGGACTTGATGATCTTTCTGGATCCCTTCCAACTTGGGATATTCTATGATTCTATTACTATTTTGAGTATCTTTGAAATATCTTGAAGTACAGATGGAGAGAAGAAATACCTAAAAGGTAAACTTTTGTTTCCAAGCAAATGAATTACAATTCAATAAAAGATGCTTCACATAATACAAGGAGATTAGGTACTTAAAGTCAATATAAAAATAAGTTTGAAAATTTTGTAGGGGTCCTTTAGTAGACCTCTACCTGTAGACAAAGTGAATATATTTGGTGTTCTTGCAAGGAGCTTATTTTGCTTCTATACATGACTAGCTGGCACTGGGAAAGTTTGTGTGTGTTTTCTGAAGAACAAGGCTTTTCTTTTACCATGTATTACTTCTGCAAAATCATAGTTCATTTCCTCACAAAGTCATTTCCAGTGTCCTCTGCCTAAATCTTTGCTAGGATTATTTATATGAGTAATATTTTTTTGTTTGCTTGATTATTTGTTTTATTTCATTGAATATTAAACTGGTATTGTACATTTGGCTGATGACATGTGAGTACTTCATGTTCAGATCTGTTTCAAGTTCCTGTTAGAAGCTGTAATGAAATCAAGGCATAGCCTCTTGATTGATAGAGTTTTGTCAGTTATGCAGGTTGCTTTAGAAGTACCAGGTTAGTCCACAAATCTTAAAAATAAGCATAGGTTGAAAATATATACAAATGAGTTAAAAAGCTATTCATTTCCAAATTACTTTTTCAAATTCTACCCTGATTATTGGGGACCATGCATTGCAGTCTGATAGTTCCTGAGGTGTTAAGCATTATTTTAATTGTATATATAATATGAAAAAAATGTACCATAGGCAACCTAAGTTAGTACATTCTCATTACACTTCCCACTTGAGAAGCCAAGAAACTTCCCTAGAATATTGTCTTTGCAAAACTCATAATTGATACTATATCCATCCTTCATTGTCCACTGAGGATAATGTCATAGTCTGTCTTCTAGGATGGGGCTGCATGGTTTGTCCTGTTGCCCATGTCGTTTCTGCCTGCTAGCACACAAACTGCCTGTTAGGACACATCCATATTATCTGAATTTTAACTGTCTGTCCCCATTCCTCAGATTTGCTTTCTTTATTTTTATTCCTCTTTTTGTTTTCACACTGACAGAAAAATACTTGTAGAAACTCAGGTGGGCTGCCTGATCTATTTCTATAAATAAATATCCAGACAGAACAAATGTTCTTCATATTTATCACCTACTAGGATATAATAATAATAATAATAACAATAATAACAATAATAATAATAATTCTACGAGAATAGAGTAACATACTATCTCTTCTTTGATCCTGTTTGAACATGCCAGATAACATTTTCTAAAGTGTTCTGTTATACAGGAGATACTCAGCAGATGCAAAAACATAACCAAATGGTTAAAGTGTAGCAAAGTTGAAATTAGGATCTTATAACAAGAAATGTCAAGAAATTCAAATTCCTCCTTACCTTAACCCACTACCCTTATAGTAATATGCACATTTATATAATTTGAGGAACAAATACCTATTTTTCTTTATTAAAGCTTTTGCATTTCCTTAAGGGAAAAAGAAAATGAAGTTATTAACTAGCATGGCTGTCATATGAGAAATTTATGCTAGTTGACAAGGCATAATTTAGTGACTAAACTCCTAAATATAAGACAAGTGCCATAGTCCCATTTGAGCAACATTATCTGCTATTCCATCTTGTCTGAAAATAAGGGTGATATTTTTTCTTAGTGACAATGGGAAGGTAGCTATGTTTCTTAATTTAGAATGTCTTGTTAGTTGTTGGTGTCATTCATCTGCAGGCTACAAGGGGTTGAAGAAAATTAAGGAGAAATTAAAGGCTCATTTGCACAGGGAAATTAATGTACTGTGAGGTGGACTCTGAATGTGCAGTGAACCATCAGTTCTGTTTCTCACTCAAATGGGAGATCTGACTTGGACATATTACAAAAGTTCTAAAAGCATTCTGATTTTTGTTGGTACCTCTGAGATCCCTATCACATCAGCAGCCTGAATAAACATTCTGCTGTGGTGACAAAATATCTTACAGCAAAAAATACCATGGCACTTGCAAAGAAGGGCCTCAGCTGCCTTTTCTAACCAGTATCGACCTAGTTAATGTAGATACGATATTAGGAAGCACATGTTGGAAACTAAATGAAATCATGAAATATTGGGTGCATCTGACTTTCACTCTAAAAGCACAATAAACAAAACAAAACACCAAACAACAAACACAAAAGAAACACAAACAAAACAGAAAAAAAAAAAAAAACACACTCCAAAATTAGCCCAGGGAAGTACTGAAGTTGGAAATACAGATAGTAACTCTACTAGACTTAGGATAGCCCTGCACTCTCTAGATACTGATTCCTGTCTAACAAGTTTGAAGTCTCTCTTCTGCTTTCTTGTAGACACTGCTTTAGGTATCTGAAGGCCACACTGAGGTCTCTTCAGAGCCTTCTTTGCTCCAGACTAAACAACGCCAATCCCCTTAGCCTTCCTTCATAAGAGAAGAGTTCTAGCCCTTTGATCATCATCATGGACCTCCTCTGAACTCATTCTAATATGCCCATGTTCTTGCACTGGGAGACCAGAGCTGAATGCAGTACTCCAGGTGCGGTCTAATGAGAGCAGAGGAGAGGGGGATAATCATCTTCCTTGACTTGCTTGCTATGCTTCTTTTAATGCAGCCCAGGATATGGTTGGCATTCTGGGGTGCAAGCACACATTGCCAGCTCATGTTGACCTTTTCATCAACTAAATCGCCAAAACATAAAAGTGTGGGCTAGATGAGTGGTCAGTGAGTGGATTGATAATTGACTGAATGGCAGAGCTCAGGGGGTTGTGCTGAGTGATGCAGTCCAGTCGGAGGCCTGTAGCTAGCAGTGTCCCCCAGGGGGTCAGTGCTGGGTCCAGTGTGTGAACACTGGGTCCAGTGTTCAACTTATTCATCAATGACCTGGATGATGGAACAGAGTGCACCCTCAGCAAGTTTGCTGATAACACAAAGCTGAGAGTGGCTGTGTGGTGGTTTGACCGTATTAGGCAACTGAACACCACAACCGCTCTC
>CM021731.1:17127150-17168489 GCA_011075105.1 Heteronetta atricapilla
CACTGTATGGGCTGCTGCAGGGAAAGTTACCATCCCAGCTAGACCCAGTACAGGCTGATACCCCAGAAAGCTGTGCTGTTATTCAGAAGAACCTCAACAGGCTGAAGGGATGGGCCAAGAGGAACCTCATGAAGTTCAAAAAAGGCAAGTACTGGGGAAAGGCAAGTAGAGAGGAATAACCCCAACCACCAGCACAGGCTTGGGGATGACCTGCTGGAGAGCAGCCCTGCAGAGAGAGACCTGGGATTCCTGGAGGACAGCAGACTTACCATGAGTCAGCAACATGCCTAGTGGCCAAGAAGGCTAACAGTATCCTGGGGTGCATTTGGAAGAGTGTTGCCAGCAGGTCAAGGGAGGTGATCTTCCTTCCTCTGCTCAGCCCTGGTGAGGCCACGCCTGGAATATTGTGCCCAGTTTGAGGCTCCCCAGTACAAGAGGGACATAGAGATGCTGGAGTGAGTCCAGAGGAGGGGTACTGAGATGATTAGAGGACTGGAGCACCTGTCATATGAGGACAGGCTGAGAGAGCTGGGCCAGTTTAGCCTGGAAAAGAGAAGACTGAGGGGAGACCTCATCAATGTGCATAAATATCTGAAGGGAGGGTGTCAAGAGGATGGAGCCAGTCTCTTTTCATTTGTGCCCAGCGACAGTATGAGAGGCAATGGGCACAAACTGAAGTACAGGAATTTCCAGCTGAATATGAAAGGGCACTTCTTTACTGTAAGGGTGACAGAGCAGTGGAACAGGTCACTCAGACAGGTTGTGTAGTCTCGTTCTCTGGAGATATTCAAAACCCACAGGGATGCCATCCTGTGCAATGTGATCTAGGTGATCCTGTTTGGCAGGGGGGGTGGACTAAATAATCTTCAGAGGTCCTTTCCAACATTGACCATTCTGTGATTCTGTGGTGTTGCTACTTTCTTTGGGAACCTATAAATAATAATAGAATTACTTAAACTTGAAGTAACCTCAGGAAGTCATCTGATCCAAACAATTAACTGAATCAGGTTCAGCTAGATCATGTAGATCATGTGCTCTCTTCGGCAGCACATATTCTAAAATTGGAACGATACAGAGAAGATTACAATGGCCCCTAAAATTTTTCTAGGAGGTTTCTGGAGAGAGTGGAAGATAGCTTCCTGACACAGCTGGTTAGTGAGCCTACCAGGGGAGGTGCCCCACTAGACCTTCTCTTCACAAACAGAGAAGGACTCGTGGAGGATGTAATTGTTGGGAGCTGTCTTGGGCAGAGTGACCACGAAATGGTGGAGTTCTCTATTCTTGGCAAGGCCAGGAAGGGGACCAGTAAAACCACTGTATTGGACTTTCGGAGGGCTGACTTTGTGCTGCTGAGGACACTGGTTGGTAGAGTCCCTTGGGAAGCGGTTCTGAAGGGCAGAGGAGTCCAGGAAGGCTGGGCGCTCTTCAAGAGGGAAATCTTAATGGCACAGGAACGGTCTGTCCCCACATGTCCAAAGACGAGCTGGCGGGGAAGAAGACCAGCCTGGCTGAACAGAGAATTGTGGCTTGAGCTTAGGAGAAAAAAGAGGGTTTATAATCTTTGGAAAAGTGGGCAGGCCACTCAGGAGGACTATAAGGATGTTGTGAGGTGGTGCAGGGACAAAATTAGAAAAGCCAAAGCTCATCTGGAGCTCAATCTGGCTACTGCCATTAAAGATAACAAAAAATGTTTTTATAAATACATCAACACAAAAAGGAGGACTAAGGAGAATCTCCATCCTTTACTGGATGTGGGGGGAAACTTAGTTACAAGAGATGAGGAAAAGGTGGAGGTGCTTAATGTCTTCTTCTCCTCAGTCTTTAGCGGCAATACTGGTTGTTCTCTGGATACCCAGTACCCTGAACTGGTGGAAGGGGATGGGGAGAGAGATGTGGCCCTCACTATCCATGAAGAAATGGTTGGTGACCTGGTACGGCACTTGGATGTGCACAAGTCGATGGGGCCGGATGGGATCCACCCAAGGGTACTGAAAGAACTGGCAGAGGTGCTGGCCAAGCCACTTACCATCATTTATCAACAGTCATGGCTATCGGGGGAGGTCCCAGTTGACTGGCGACTAGCAAATGTGACACCCATCTACAAGAAGGGCCGGAGGACTGACCCAGGAAACTACAGGCCTGTCAGTTTGACCTCAATGCCAGGGAAGCTCATGGAGCAGATTATCTTGAGAGTCATCATGCAGCACTTGCAGGGCAAGCAGGCGATCAGGCCCAGTCAGCATGGGTTTATGAAGGGCAGGTCCTGCTTGACAAACCTGATCTCCTTCTATGACAAAGTGACGCGCTGGGTGGATGAGGGAAAGGCTGTGGATGTGGTCTACCTTGACTTCAGCAAGGCTTTTGACACTGTTTCCCACAGCATTCTCCTCAAGAAACTGGCTGCTCTTGGCTTGGACTGGCGCACGCTTCGTTGGGTTAGAAACTGGCTGGATAGCTCGGCCCAAAGAGTTGTGGTGAATGGAGTCAAGTCCAGTTGGAGGCTGGTCACTAGTGGCGTTCCCCAGGGCTCGGTGCTGGGGCCGGTTCTCTTCAATATCTTCATTGATGATCTGGATGAGGGCATTGAGTGCACCCTCAGTAAGTTTGCAGATGACACCAAGTTAGGTGCGTGTGTCGATCTGCTTGAGGGTAGGAAGGCTCTGCAGGAGGATCTGGATAGGCTGCACCGATGGGCTGAGGTCAACTGCATGAAGTTCAACAAGGCCAAGTGCCGGGTCCTGCACCTGGGGCGCAATAACCCCAAGCAGAGCTACAGGCTGGGAGATGAGTGGTTGGAGAGCTGCCAGGCAGAGAAGGACCTGGGAGTGATGGTTGATAGTCGGCTGAAGATGAGCCAGCAGTGTGCTCAGGTGGCCAAGAAGGCCAACAGCATCCTGGCTTGTAGCAGAAACAGTGTGGCCAGCAGGGCTAGGTAGGTGATCGTCCCCCTGTACTCGGCTCTGGTGAGGCCGCACCTCAAATACTATGTTCAGTTTTGGGCCCCTCGCTACAAGAAGGACATGGAGGTGCTGGAGCGAGTCCAGAGAAGGGCTGCGAAGCTGGTGAGGGGTCTGGAGAACAAGTCCTATGAGGAGAGTCTGAGGGAGCTGGGCTTGTTCAGCCTGGAGAAAAGAAGGCTCAGGGGTGACCTTATCGCTCTCTACAGGTACCTCAAGGGAGGCTGTAGCGAGGTGGGGGTTGGTCTATTCTCCCACGTGCCTGGTGACAGGACGAGGGGGAATAGGCTTAAGTTGCGCCAGGGGAGTTTTAGGTTAGATGTTAGGAAGAACTTTTTTACCAAAAGGGTTGTTAGACATTGGAACGGGCTGCCCAGGGAAGTGGTGGAGTCACCATCCCTGGAGGTCTTTAAAAGACGTTTAGATGCAGAGCTTAGCGATATGGTTTAGTGGGGACTGTTAGTGTTAGGTTAGAGGTTGGACTCGATGATCTTGAGGTCTCTTCCAACCTAGAAATTCTGTAATTCTGTAATGTTAACCAGGGTTTTCTCTAGTCATATTCTGAATATCTCTCTAGATATGCACAGACTCTCTGGATAACCTGCTCCCATGTTTGACTACTCTCATTGTGCAGATTTTTTCCAAATAATAAATTGGAACTTCCGTTGCTTTAACTTGTGTCTGGTGGCTCTTATCTATCACCGTGAACCTCCAAGGGGAGTCTGGCCTGCTCTTCTTCTCATTTTCCAAGCAGATATTTGTAGATTACAATGAGATCTCCCCTTCCCCTTCCCTTCTTAGGACTAAACAAAGCCAGTTCCCATAGCCTTTTTCCATAAATTGTGCCCCATCCTCCTGTGGAAGGAAAATTAAGGTTTTATTGGTAGCTCTCTGTTGAATTCACACCAATATATGAATAACTTTCTTGTATTGAGAAATGCAAAGCTAGATATAGAACTCCAGATGTCATCTCATGAGTGTTCAAGAGTGGCAAATAATTACATCCTTCAGCCTGTTGGTCACATTCATGCTAATACAGCCCACTAAGTGATTAGTCCAAATACTTCTCTGAAACTAGAGCTCTGCCCTAGCCAGTCAGTCCCCAGTCAATACTGTCACATGAGGTCATTCCACCCTAATGCAAGATTTTACATTTTCCTTGTTGAACTCAATGAGGTTTCTGTCTGTTGGCGACGGAAGGAAGACAAGGTCGCTCAATATGAGTGATCAGCAAGCTTCGATTTATTGGATAGCTCAGACGCCTTTTATTCTTTAACATATAATTAGCTCATACATATTGCAAAAGTTAAGCTCATGATTGGTCCCCCTACTTATCAGCTTCTTCCACATTCTTTTCGACCAAAGTAACATGGACAGTACTTTCCCAAACCACCAACAAACATTGTATCCTTGTGTCTGATTAGCTCAGACAAGTTGTGTCTGATATTTGTCCAGCTGCCTTATGTCTACGTGACCTATCTCAGCTAACCATTCCTCTACATCTGTCCATTCATTTCTCCACCTGTCAAGATCCCTTTGAATAGTACTCTTCCTTCCCAGGCTGTTGATCACCTTTCCCACCTTCTTAGGCTGATGTCATTCATAGACTTAATTCTGGGAGGATTCACACCAATCTTCCTATGGAATTATTTTTCCTATGGAAGTTTCCTAAATCTTCCTACTTGCTCTTCTGAAAGATGAATACGATGTTTGCGTTTTACCAGACATCATGAACCTTTCCTGATTGTCACATTTTTTTTAAAAATGACAAAGCACAGCCTTGTATTATCAGTCACTTTCCTCAGCACACTCTGATGCAACATTTCTGATCCCATGGCCAGTTTAGTACGCCCAGTTTAGCTAAGTGCTCCTAAATCTTTTATCACTCCTGTGGGTGATATCCTTCACACTGTCTCTGACAGTTTATGGTCCTGAGATGTCTGAGGCAGGGACTTAACTGTTAAAAATGGAGCCAAATAAGACTCTTTTCCACTTCCTCTGTCAGTAGGTTCCATGTGTTGTGGAGCTGCAGGCCCACATTTTCCCTAGCCTGTCTTTTGCTGATAAGGTATTTTCAGAAGCCCTTTTAAGTCTTTTCCATCTCTCCCTAGTATGAACTTCAACTGAACTTTGCCTTTCCTAACTCCTGCATGTATGGGTTCTTCTTAGGAAGCACATCCTTGCTTCCTTCTTTTGTATACTTCCTTTTTGCTCAATATACTTCCTTTAGCTCAATCATGATTTCCTTGTTCATCAGTAATAGCCTTTTTGGCATCACTGATTTACTTCCTGGATATCAAAACTGATGACTCTTATGCTTTGAGGAGTCTTTTTTTTTTTTTTTTTTTTTTAATATCAGCCATCTCTCCCAAACACCTTTTCCCTTCAGAGGAATTCCCAGTGAGGTCCTGCCAAATGTATCCCTGCATAAGCTGAAATCTGCACTCCTGGAGTCCACATTTGTCATTATACTATTCATTTTGGTCAGTTCTCTCAGGTTCTTAAACTCCTTTCTTAGGGGCATTGGTTCTTGCTGTCAACTCTGCTGTTTTCCTTAATATCCTCAGTAAGGAAGAATCAGAAAATTTGCCATTTCAATTTGCCTGTTGTCTTAGAAGACACTCAAGATGATACTTCATATTAGGTAGCCATACTAAAGAAGAATATGACTCTATTTAAAATAAATATTAGCTGCATTTATTCTCCTCCCTTGACTCTCCACAGAACACACAGTCCTTTTAGAAAAAGTCCTTTTTTTTTTTTTTTTTTTTTTTCTGCTGTATCAGCAACTGATGCACACACAGTAAAAACAAGGAATGATAAATCTAGAGACTGAGAGGTTTTAAGTTCAAAGGAGACAATACAATACCTCCTTAAGCCAGTATCTCTCAGTTGTTTTCCCTGCCAGTCATGGTCTTAGAGTAAGACAAAATGTTTTTTACTCAAATAGACCTACTATTAATTTTTACCTGGAATATTATCTTCTCTTTCCACAGAAACAGAGAGGGTAACAATTGCTCTTAATGCTTATTACAAAACTAGCAGGAGTATCCTTACAGTACATATTGAGGTTTCCTTTGTTTCATTTTTTTTTTCTCCAGAATTATTTGCATGTAAGGCACGTATTTACTGTATCACTTCAGTTAGGGTCAGCGTAATTTAAGTAACAGCAATGCTACAGCACAGAGTTTAGAAATGCTTGCATAAGACAGATGTTAAGTACAGTCTGGTACTGGGGGAGGAGGGGGAGAAGGGAAGGAGGAGAAGAGGAATTAAGGCTGTAATATTTCATTGCAGTTCACTAAGAAGAGTTTCATTACTTACATTGCTGTCTCAAGATTAATTATATGATTATTACACTAATTTTCTCCCAAGTCTTTACTGTAAATCCATGGACATTGAAGGTACAAATCAAATGCTTGTGAAAAAGTACATCATTAGAGAAAAAAGATTTAGAGAAAAAGTTTATATACAAGTTTCCTCTTTCTCATACACCAAATAATAGATAATTGTTGATAAAATTTTGACAAGAGAAGAGTTAATTAAACTTGTATGAGTTTCTAATTCAGAGTATATTAATCTGTCACAGTGAAAGTGCTCTTTAAATATTAAAATCCTGAAAATGTATTCAAAAGCGTATGGTACATGTAAAAATAATTTTATCATCCAAAGTTAACGAGGAGGTTGTGTGCTATGGCACTCTAACTATAATGGGTACTGTACTTTTCAGCCCTAGAAGAGATTTAGGCCTGATCTGCTGTCATAGGAGACAATTTTCACTAGAAGTCAACTGCAAAAGATGGCTTCTGAAGGGAAAAAAGAAACAAGGAACTGTATAAGGAAGAACTAAGTAGCATCATGGTAACACTGAAACACTGTTGTGATGGTTTCCCAAGAACTTGCAGAAACTGGGCTTTCCCTTCTTGGGGTGGCAAATCCAGTTGTTTCCCTGACATCCAAATGAGAAATACAGCAAGTGCACTGAAGATTTAGTTGAATGGTTTTTAATTTGACTAATGGGAAATACTGAATCATTTCTGAGCCATACTAAGAGTTACAGTTTATAGAAGGTATATTTTTGTAGCTTCTGTAAGAATGGAACAGAAGATAGCTTATCCTTCTTCATCCTCACAAACATAAACAAATTTGTTAGTACTTATTTAAGAACTATCTTATGTAAGATCCTTAAGCAGTATCTTACCAACTGCTTAAGACGATTCTGGATTTTCTTTTAAAAAAATAGAAAATCCAAAATGTTATTTATCACCACTAAGAGCTTTCAAATTACACAAACACTATATGGGATTAAAAGCAGTTTCCACAACCTTCAGCGTGTTTATTTATATACCTAAGACCACTGCTGAAGAGGCTTTTATAGAGATATTGATGATCAGAAGAGGACAAAGCTGCAAAGTCAATGGGAGGGCTGTGAAACTATGGGTATGTGTAAGCATGTGCTACACTGATGACTTCAGTGAAAAAATTGAGGTCTCAAATCCTGCCCCACAGTTGAGTTTGGAGATATTTTCTATCTGAGCAGAAAATATATTCCACGCATATAGCCAAGACAGAGAATGACAGAAGAAAGAACCAAGAGGGATGGGAAAATAAGAGATACTGTCAGAGTGCAGAGTCCAAGAGAGGGAAGTTTAATTAGTAGCAAAATATTATGTAAACATTTGGATGGAACTTGTGAATATTCAGAATTAAGCTTCTCATCAAAAAATGAATAGAAAGTGACAGTTAGGATACCAACAGCTGCTGAACAGGCAGCTAGAGATAAGAAAAAGCATCTAGATATAGAAGATAAACATTAAAATGAAAGTTAAAAAAACAATAACCAGTACAGGAACTATAATTGGTTTCTTTAGATAGATAGATAGATACATACATGCATACATATTTACTGCCTTTCTGCTGGGAGAGCTGTTTCCATTGGTGGAAAGAGATAGTGAAACCAGAATTCTTCAAAATATTCTTTATTACAGAAAAAAATAAAGTATGTGCAGAAAAGACTTTTGTGATCAGATGCAGAAAAGCATAAGTCTATTCCAATTTAGTAACCCTTATAAGCACAGAGTAGAAGCAAAGTTGGTATTTAACTGGTTTCAATAACTGGATTGTTTGAACAAATTTAGCATTTTTAATAACTTTTAGCTTTCAAGCATTTGGGGCATGGATTAATTGGAGCCTCTTACATATGTCAGCCTACAGCTTATCAGTATAGTAAATAGTTCTATCAAATGCTATGTCTCATTGAGAAATTCTTTGCCAAACCTGCAGTTCAGCCTTAAATTAAAAAACAACAGCAACAACAGCAACAACAACAACAACAAAAAAACATATTGTGTGAATGAGAAATAGTAATAATACAGACATACACATAGGCAATGAATGTGCAGTGCTAATCACAGAATAAATGTTTGATTTTGGAGTATGGTGATTTATTCATAGGGGAGAATGAGAAAAATCTCACTGTCTTCTCTCAAATTCTTTCTTCAGTAACCTTACATGGTCCATCATTTCCTAACCAAAAAAATACATTACTCCCCTCCTATTTATATTTCTTGTGGTTTATGTTACTTTATTATTATTATTTTTTAAATATATCATGACATTTTATTTGTCTTGGTGCCCAGATAACAGATGTTTGCCTAGCCTACCAACTCCAGAAATCTCACAGATAAATAACTGTTTCGAGTACGTATGCTGAAAGGCCAGGGTTAACTGAAACACCAAACATTTTTCAGTTATACAATGTCTCAATAACATCGTTATGCAAAACAAAGAAGAGCAATTAGATTTTCAGAATTAAAGGTCTAGATTATTGCTACTCCACAGATGGCATCCCATAAATCTAAAGGAGAAAAAATCTATTAGAACAATCAAGATTTGGAGAGACAATGAAAAGTGATCTAGAAATATTGCAGATTTTATATGGCTGAAGTTTTTTCTGTTAGTCAAAAGTTCTTTACAGACTGAGAGGAAAATCAAGAATATGAAAAGCCTTCAGATTAAAGCAAGGGTCCCTAAATAATAATGCTATTCCACACTGTTTGCAAAGAATACATATATAAGTGTTCAAATGTGTATAATCACACAATCACAGAACAGCTGAGGTTGGCAGGGACATCTAGAGAGCATCTCAATGTATTCTCTTCATCAAACCAGGGACCACCAGAGCACATTGTCTAGTTAGGTTTTACATATCTCCAAGGACTGAAACTCCACAATCTCTCCTGGCAACCTGATCAAGTGTTTGAAAAACCTCACAGAAAAAAAAGTGTTTTCTTGTGTTCAGATGGAATGTCTTATATTTCAGTTTGTGCCTATTGCCTCTTGCTCTATCACTGAGAAGAGATGTCTCATCTTCTTTCTGCCCCTCCATCTGGTATTTATACACATTACCTAGACCCCTGAGCCTTCTAGTCTCCAAGATGAACAGCCCCAGCTCTCAGCTTCTCCTGGTATGTAAAACACTCCTGTCCCTTAATCACTCTCATGGACCTTGGTTGGAGTTTGTCCAGTGTCCATGTCTTTCCATGCATTAGGGAGCCTGGCATTTGGCACAACACCCTAGATATGTCTCAGTAGTGATGAGCAAAGGAGAAGAATTATCTCCCTTGACCGCCTCACAATGCTCTGCCTATTGTACCCTAGCAGTCTGGTTACCTCCTTATACAAAAGAACATATTTATGAATCGCTTTCAATTCAGCATCCACCAGAACTCCCAAGGACTTTTCTGCCAAGCTGGTTTCCACTCAGACAGTCCTCCAGACTGTTCTGGTGCATGGGGTTATTCCTTTCCATGTGTAGAACTCAACATTTCCCTTTGTTGAACTTCATGAAATTCCTCTCTGCCTGCTTCCCCAGCCTGTCCCTGTACCTTTGAATGGCAATTCTGGTGAATCAGCCGCTTCCCCTCATTTTGTATCATCTGAGATGTATTCCATCTGAAGTGTACTCCATCCAATTGCCCAGCTTACTAATGAAGATCTTAAACAGTGTTAGCCCTGGTCTTAATCCCTGGGGTACACTACGAGTGACTGGCCTCTGCCTGGGCATTGTGTCAATCAAAATCCTTTGAGCATGACAATTTGGCCAGTTTTCAAATTTTCAATCCACCCCACTGTCCACTTATTTAGTCCACACATAAATACTTCTTACACTTAAAAAAAAAATTTTTTAAAAAAATTGAGAGGAACCAGAGGAAATGAACTAATAAAGTTTTACACGTCTTTATATTCATATCTCATATCACTATGTTTTATTTTATTATTTTTACTTTTTAATTCCACTTCCCAATGTGATTTCCCTTAATTTATCACTTCCTTTGAAATGTCTGAAGAACAATGATAGTTTCAGTCACTCTACCATCTTTACACCCAGTTTTGCACCCACAGCTCACACAGGGAATGTGCCCCTCTCTGTTTTACAGATTCTTTAATTATTTTCTATACAATTAGTCAATAATGGAGTTTTTGTACTTTAAAACAAGATATATAAAGACTGTTTATAGGATACATTGTGAACTATGTATGCCAAAACATGTAGCACAAGGAAAAGTTATAGTTTAAATTACCTTATATTTGAGACTATAATTTAGCAAGTTCTGATTAAAAGTTACAAAACATTTAACATCCTAAATAAATAATGCAGCATCCTTCTTTTAAAATACACTGATCTGCCTAAAACAAACATTATAAGAACAAGCACACTACTTGATCTATCCCTTAAATAACCAAAATTTTTCATCAGGATGAAAACTATCTGCATAACCACACAACCATACCCTAGACAGAATCCTTTCATTGTTTAAATTTGTAATCTCACCCTACAGATTTTTTTTTTTTTTTTTCTGGCAGTTTATTCCTTGTCAGCTACTCATTTCCTACCCACTATATTGACGTAAAGATATAAAAGAATTTTCACTTCACCAAAACCCCTTAAACCCCTTATAATTTTTTTTTTTTTTTTTTTTTTTGTGCTTATGAGTAAAACATAAAAATAACAGGAGAATTTGTCAGATGGAATCCTTTGCTTCTGCTTTTTTTATATATTTTTTTTCTGGTCTACTTCAGAAAAGTTATCTGGCTCAGGAATGGAACAAATATTTTTGATCTACTAGCTACCAAATAAAAGAGAATTGGATTATTAAGCTTTCAGGTTTGGGTATATTTTAATTAAGGATAAATAATTATGATATAACATTTTATTTTATATGCTACAATATCATAAAATAATATCCAGGCAGAAGGTTAAAATATCTCTTTACATCATGGGGAAGGTTTGGGGTATTCTAATGCTGGGAAGTATCATGCAATGATTGTAGAGTACTGAAATCAGAGGGAAAAGAAAAACAAAACAACAACAACAACAACAAAAAAACAAACAGAATAAACTTTATGCAAGAATCAACCTCAGACATCTAACATCTACAAGGTATATGCTCCATCTACTTAGGAACACATTCATTACTTCATTACTTACAACAACAAAATAAATAACCAAGCTTCACCTATGCAAATGGTAATGTTTGATAAGATAGGGGCACATAAAAAGGACAAAAGACTAAAAAGTGGTCCTTGCAGAAGAGGATATACATTTTTTACTCTATATTTGGGATCAGTATTGTAGAATTATGTATGGAGAAGAATCTTCAAGAGGAAGATTGGGAGTATCAGCTTTTACAAATGTCCATTTTTTTGAGAAGCTCAGTTTATGCTTAGGACCATAGAAGATAGATTACCTAATGGCTTTTTGGAGAACTGTTGTGTTCAGACTTATGGCTAACCAGGAAGGATATGTATGGGTACAGTGATCAGTTTAATTGGCATTTAAAATAAGTTGCTAATAATGATGTATAATAATGATGTATAATAATGATGTATAATAATAATAATAATAATAATAATGTCTTTTCTTGTCAGAAAGACTCAAGAAAAATAGTATATTCTAAGACTTACGAAACTCAAGGTCAATAAAATAAGAAAATATTTCATTTTTTTTCTTTAAATTGTATTTTTACTCAGAGTTCTTTTAAATAATTTATGTCATAATCAAACAAAATAAATCTGTGAGGGCTGGAGATTTTAAAATATTTATGCAATCAGGTTTTCATGTTTTGTGATTGACATACCTTTCTTTTTGAAAATGAAGACAAGATAAAGCTTTTGAGGCAAGAAAGCATTTAGGGGCATATGACAAAGAGACATATATTTTTAGTAGAAGTTATATGATATATATATATATATATATATATTTGGACTTGGTTTGGAATAGGAATATTAGTGGGTGATGATTACTTATTTTTTATTATTATTTTTATTTTTTGTAATTTTACTGAGATACTCCAAATATGCTATTGTGTATACAGGAATTGTAAATTGTAACTGAAATATAATTTCAGCTTGATTGCACTAAGTGTGTATTTTCTCTTCCTTGGAAGTTTTTTTCCCCAAGAGAGTAATAATAAATCGAACGGGGTTTTTTGTTTGTTTGTTTGTTTGTTTGTTTTTCCCATACTTTGAAACAATACTGCAACACTACAGAGTTAATGAGATGCTGGTTAATCCATAATACTCAGTCATCAATTAATCTTAATCAATGTAAGATAAGAATCTCCTTATTTATGTTGATGTCTCCAAGGAAAGTATAGTAACAAGATTAGAAGACATCAAGTATTTCATTGGTAAATATGTATGTTTATGATTAAGCAAAAATTTAAATGAGAAATGATCTATCAGATCAGTCTTGTTAAAATTACATACAGTTAAGAATCTGCTAGTGTTTTAACTCTATTTTTACAGTAAACTAACTATGCAGAAGTACTCTCTGTGTTGAAATTTGGCTTTATCATCTGGGTGATAAATTTGTGGAAAAAAGAGAAAGCTTTCACTGAAGTCTTGATAACACTTTGTACTGGGTCTGGCTGGGAAGTTAACTGCTCTGAGGAACCTGCTTTGCAGGGTGGTTGGATCCGATGATCTTTCGAGGTCCCTTCCAACCCCTACAGTTCTGTGATTCTGTGATTCTTTCCCTGCAGCAGCCCATACAGTGCTGTGCTCTGCATTTGTAGCTAGAACAGCAGTGCTATCACACTGGTGTTGTGTCTGCTGCTGAGAAGTGCTGGCACAGCATCGGGACTTTCTCTAATCCTCCTAGGGGTTGGGCAAAAAAATGAGAAAGAAACATCACCAGGGCAGCTGACCTGGTCTTGGTCTCTGCCCACAGCCTGGCATACCCACTGCCAAAGGGATATTCCTTACCATATGATGTCACACTCAGCAATAAAAGGTGGAAAAGGGAAGAGGAGGGGAGGGGTGGGCTCTCGTTGTGAAAACATCTGTCCTCCTTCCGAATACTGGCTACGTGTGTTGAGGCCCTGCTTCGAGGATGTGGTCAAGCATCACTCATTTGTGGGAAGCAGTGTGTAATTTCTTTCCTCTGCACTTCCACATAGCCTTTACTTATTTTGTTTTGTTATTCCCTTTCCTCCTCCCTTTTCCCCTTTCCTTTTTTTTCCCTTTAGTTGAATCGTTTAATTAATAATAATATTTCCTTAATAATATTTTTTTTCTTTAATTAAATTATCCTTATTTCAGCATGTGAGTTGTTCTTTCCTTTACCTCTTCTCCTCCTCATCTGAGGAGGGGGAGTGAGAGAGCATTTGTGGTGTTCAGTTGCCTAGCACAGTAAAACCACCACACACTTACATCCGAACCAATGGCAAATCTATCTTTTTAAGCTTTATAGGACTGTGACATTAATGTGGTATGAAATTCTAGTGTTAATTTGACCTTCGTTCCACTGAACTTAATCAAGATTGTTCATGGGTTTGGCAAAGAATTAGGCTCATGGGGAATGCTTTGGAAAATCAGACTATTCCTCCATCATTCATGTGTCCCAAGGTGCAATGAGCTAGCATAAGAAGGGTGAAGACTATCTAAATTCTGTTTTTTTAATTAATGGTAACCCAGAAATATACCTTTCATGCTTTAAACTTGTTTTCATGGTTTACTAAAAAGATAGAAAATCAAGCTCCAAGTCTCTGATTAAAGTCAACCTGAATTTCAAAATAATATTTTCAAGAATATTACAAAAAAACTTTTTTCATAAACTGGTGGTGTATATATACCTACAAGTAGGAGAGAGAAGAATGCATATAGATTTGAGAATTGCAGTTTAATTTTTCACTTATGTATAAATGCTTGTGTTCACATATTGCATGTACATAATGAAAGAACAAGGAATATTTTTACTTTAAAAGAATTTTAAGGTGCTCTGTGCATTGTTTAAATAATTCATGTCTTAACAAGAAAAGATCCTATGACATGAAAATAAACCAAAACTGTCTTCTCCCATTTTTGCTTTTGATTTCAGTTCTTTAACTGAATCTGGAAAATATATATAATTCTGAAAAACAAAAACAACAAAAAAGTATTATTTGAAGAAAGGCCCTAAAGTACAATATTTTTAAATCTAGTATCTTTAGATACTCAATTTTGTCAGATTATGTCTCTTCTTCATACACAAGGCATTGATATAAAGTTCAGTGACAGTTCTCCATAGCCTCTCTTCATTACACTGCCACTTGTATTAAACTATTTTCTCAAAACTTTTTTGACTCAAAAAGCAGTACATGCAGTGTTCTTTACTAAAATATTCTCCATTTCTTCCAGTCTTATATTTATTGTTTATTATGCAGCTTTTATGGAACTAGTGTGATTTTAGAAAGTTCAAGCCTTCACTGATGAGCGCACACTGAAAACAGTTTACTTTTTACCTAAAAGCAATTCCTTTTTTCAAACTCTGTGCAGCACTCATCTTCTGGAATTCTGACTGTTTACTCTTATTAGAAGATTCAAAGAATTAAAAAATCCATAACTCTTCAAAAGCATTTTAATATTTGAAATTAGACTTAAATAACAATAATTCACTTTGTAATATTTACTCTAAAATTCAAAAATTTCAGACTACACTTTTTAGTCATCAACATTTAGAAACTATTTGAAGTAATGTTTTCTCACTGAGTTTTATAAATATCTTATGTGAGACTGAAAAAATAAGGTCTGTTATTTCCTTGAAGCTGAAGATGTGGAAACATATCGCATACAATGAAATGGTTAATATCCCTTTAATATTTGAGAATTTTCCCTAGGGTATGTATGCTAAACTTAACAGAAATATGATTGGCTTTATGTTACAACTTTGTTCAACAGATTTTGAAATGTGTTTGAAAAGCCTCCCCCAAAGACATTTTATTAAAGAAAGTATTAAAGAGCAGATGAATTTTGAAACTACTGCCTGTAAAACAACAGTTTTATAAAAAAAAAAAAAAAAAAAAAAAAAAAAAATTTAATTGTGTAACTGTGAAAGGTAAATTAACATTTTTATATGTATATAAACCATTATAAAGAATACGTCTTGCTATTTCAGACTTTTGGAAAAAAATACTCGTCAACTGATGTTGGGAAAATGTTTAGTACTTAATTTCTCACAGTGCAATGCCAGTGTACCATACTATCATTTTCTCCATTACAACATACAACAGTAAAGAACTTTGCACTTACATCATAAGTGTATTTCTGTTTTATTAAAAACACCTGGGAAAGCAGCACGTGAAATATATTTATCTTGCCCCTGCATCAACAAAGCCTCTCGATACCTGCATTATTATTTCTTCCTTCAGTAACATGGTGATGAAAGCATAGCCAAAATGCCAAAGGAAGTGATTAGTCGGCTCTTATTATTATTCAGTACTTTGCAGACTACATCTGAATTACTGTGTCCTATCAGGGGGTTCCCAATACAAGACAGATGTTGAGAAACTGGAACAAGTTCAGCAGATGGCCTCCATGATGGTCAGGAGTTGGTGCACCTTCCCTGTGAAGAGAGGCACAGGGAGCTGGGCTTATTTAGCCTAGAGAAGTATCTTGTCTCTGCCAAAAATTCTGAAGACAAGCAGGCAGCCCAAGGAGGTTATCTAATCTCTCCAAGTCCCTGGAGGATTTCTAGACCCAGTCAGATACAACCCTGAGCTTCCTGGTATGACCTCAGAGCTTCAAGCAGGCAGTTGGACAAGAAGTATCCTAAGGTCCCTTTCAACATGAACATACTTCTTGTCCAACTGCCTGCTTGTAACATGTTCATGTTGAAGGCTATGCTTCTGCTTCTTTCATGCTATATTATTGAATGATAACTTTTGCTTTAGCTTAATAGCTCACATTGAGTTGGTACATTGTTCTTTGGCAAGTAAAAAATGAAGCATATAGAATTTTAATATATGTTAGAAATGTATTTAACTACACTGTAAAATGAGTTTCAAATTGTCTGAGTAAATGAAGAGATGAAATTAGTTCTTTATCAAGGGCTGGGGTTGACCAAAACTATATGAACATGCATGCTTCATTTAGCAAGTTTTTCTAAGTAGCAACCACAAGCAGAATAATTCTGAAATTTTCTGCTCTTCCTTGATGGTATTTTTGACTTCCAGCTCACACCTTCTGAATAACTAAACATCCCTTCTGTTATCTGTTAGCTTCAGTTCCTTGTTCCCTCTTTGTGCATCAGAATCCATGTCACCTCCTTCTCTTTTCCCTTTCCCTTCCTGGACTCAGACCAATGGGTGTTCCTTGCTTTCTGGTGCTTTTCACTCTGAACTGCTGAACTGCCATTAGTTTCTCCTTAATCTAATGTCAACTCAGGCACGGAAACCAAGCTCATAAATCCACTGAGAAATCTGACTGATAGCTTGATAGAGTTTAGAGCAACTTACGTTATTACAGTCTCCACCCAGCCCTTTGTGTAGCAGAAAGATGAGGCACATAGACCTGAGGTGGTCCAGCATAGAGATATCACAAGTTTGGCAACTGGGCTTGTGTTTGAACTTCATGAGTGAGGAATTAATTCCTAGTTATTCCTATATATATACATATATATATATACATATACATATACATATATATACATATATATATATTGGAATCAACACAATCAAGACACCAGTTAGGGAAGAAGCATGGAGGCACATATCAAAACGTTTTAGACCTTGCCATAAATTAGAAAAAAATGTACATGACCTAACTAAACACTTTGTTAGTTGTTCATTTTGGTAGTTGGATTATTATGAGCACATACACTTCTAGTCATTTAAAGTTACAGAGGAGTCTTCATGCTTTTGCCTCCTAACTCTTATATCTTTCTACCTCTAAATTATATATCTTTGGAAAACTGCATGGAACCTGGCTCAGAGAGAAAATAAATACAAGAAAAATTAGAGAAAAAAAAAAAAGAAAAAAAAAAAAAAGAAAGTTTAAACTTAAATAAGAAAAATAAGGTAAAAGATCAAATTAGCAAATTAGAACAATACTGAATGTAGAATGAGATGTTAAGAAAAGATTTAATTCAAGCATGTAAAATTTTTAATATTGACAATGTTTTTAACTCAAGATGCTATTTTTCACTCACTACCTGTGGTTCAGAATAAGGGGTCAGAAATAAAATTAGGGAAAATGAACCTGGAGGAAATGACTGCCATATCCCAAATAAGATAATTCAAGATTAATTAAATAGTGTCTTGAGGGAAAAAGAACACAGAAATATAATAGAGTTTGGATGAGCTCAGTAACCTATAGGTTTCCCCAAATGTATTTTTTGTAAGCACTCAAGAAATAGAACTTATTTCTAGCTTCGAGTGAGAAAGATGTTGAGTATTTTTTTGATGCAAATGTTACTGTTTTTAACTACATTGTTCAGGACTCTACTTACAGAGCTTAAATATTACTTAGGCCTTGAGTTGAACAATTAATTCACAGTTAGCAATTTATCTGACAAATTTTATTCTCTTACATGCATAATTTTTCCATGAAGAGACTATGATTTTTCTCTAATTTATTCAGTATTTGAAGTTGTTATCCAGATAATTTGTTTGAATAACTCTTGGTTGGTAAATTGTTTGGAAGGAGATCATTTGAAATGATGTATGTTTAGCATATGTACTTGAAAAAACATTTCCCGTATAGGTCTTCATTACTACTAAAAGATCTCTAATGCTTGTCAGCAGAGGTAAAAATATGGATTCAAATGTCTTTAGATGCTGTATATCTATAGAGATTTTTTTTTCTCACTGTTTCATTGAATGTACTGATTTACTTCACTCAAGAAAACAGATTTTTGGTACTGTTTTCTCTCATTTTTCTTGTGAAGTAACTCAGGGACACTTGGAATTTCATGGGAATTTTATGAAACTCATAACATGGCATCATGTAACATCATCTAAACAGTTCTTGGAAAGTAATCCAAAAAATCTACTCCATGCACATCTACATATCTTAACAGCAGAACACACACACAAAAAATCATTTTATAATGATATGAAATTAAAATCTCTTTCTGTATATTTTACCTTTTTGTAGATTTTTTAAAATTTATTTTTAATTTGAACATCTAGTGATTTTGTGTTCAGAACACAAAATGCCTCTTGTTGAGAAAGAACAGGCCAAAAAGAACAGGTCTTATGTCTTGACAGAGAAAAGATCTCAGACTAGGTGTCTCCACTTGAGATGTCTAATCTAGTGCTCATTGCACAAAGATAAAACAATGAAAAAAGTGAGTTCTGTACAAAATAGAGTAGCCATCTTTTTCTTTTTTTTTTTTTTTTTTTTTTTTTCAAAAATATTGGAAGTCTGACACAGAAATCTGAATCTTTGTGGGATGAACAAGTCTGTTATAGTTTGTATAAGCAATGAATTGAACTACTGAAAAACAAACAAACAAATAAACAAAAAACAAGAATCACAACAGCACCTCAGCCATGTTTCAGAAACAGAAAATTTCTCTCTCACTTGCTCCCTATCAGATCCCTATTTCCAAGAAAAAAGTCCTAGAATGTATATTTCAATCTGGCTGAGATTTCTTCTTCTGCATCATTAACAGTCTAGCCAAGGCCACCTTGTAGCTTAGAGTGCTACATTTTTACAACTTGAAATAAAAATTCTTTAAGTGAAGTTTTAGTTAGTTTCAGTTAAAACTCCCAGCTTTCTAAAATAACTAAAATTACACGTGAAACTAAGCAGTAAAGCATCTAAGTCACCTAGAGAATCTAAGACCTAGCTCCTGATCTGGAAGTTCTCTTGATCTACAATCACTTCAGTTCATGAACAAGATATGTTAAAAGTCATGCTGATTGCATTATAATATAAAAAGTACAACTATTAAACTGTATTTTCATTTATATGTTGGTATGTATTATGTATCAACTTGAAACAGTAGCAAAAATGTTTTAACATCTTCCTTCTTATCATTAATGTAATTTTCTTCTTTCTAGCCATGTCATACCACAGAAGAATCAGGGAAGTGTTTAGGCATCATCTGTTTAAACAAAACCATTATAACTCCTCACACTGCATTCTCCATAGAGACTACACCACAGGGATTTGTTTTGTTTTGTTTTTGGCACAGGAGACCATGGGACTCAACAACTTTGTACAATCTTCAGTATTTCTCTACTTAATTCTCAGCACAACTGTGTGGTAAAATCAACATAGCAGGTTATTCCTCACTGCATCAAAGCCCTCCTTTAGTATTCTACAGATTAATGTTCGGCATCTTCAGCAATTTCTCTTGGTAGAGTTTTAGTCATTTTTTTTTTTTTTTTTTTTTTCAGTCAGACTCTTGCAAAGCCTTTGCTGCTTTGGTTTTGTGTTATAGATGCAATTGTCAAAAACAGCAAAAGTGAATGCGAGGCTATTTAAAAAAAAAAAAAAAAAAGTCTGTAAAAAAGTTAAGAAATCGTCCTCTTCTTATGATTGAAGCATACCTTCATGTAAGATCTGAATGGTATTTCTTTTAAATTCCATTATTCATTTCAGTGTAATAGTAAAATCACTATACAAATTCACAAAAATCACTATTACAAGTAGTAAAATCACTATACAGTACAGATTCAGCAATCAGTAGTTTAGCATACAGCTTTGACAAATTGTTTCTTCCTGCTTCCAATTTGTGTCTTAATTCCAATTTGAGTCTAGACCATAGAGTTCACTGTTTTAAAGTAATACAGTAATTAGCTGCTGTGACAGGTTTCAGCAGTATCAAAAATCAAAGTTTTTGAGAGAAAATAATCTAGCTTAGAAAATTTGTCAAGAAGAAAGTTAATGAAAAACCTTGAGAATTATGGATGAATAATATTAATTTCAATTTAGATTAAACACATTAAATAAGTACAAAAAATAGTATAGCCTCTGGACAAGACAGAAAACAATATCTTTTGATGCAAGTTACTGGAAAAAAAAAATCAGCCTAAATTTTTTAAGTGAATAATGTTACATACTCTGATCTCTTTTTAAAAATAGATTTTCACCTCTCAGGAATTTGGTTGAAGGGGTTGGTCTGAGCTACAGGAATGGCAAAGTCTGCTGGATTCCTTTCTTTACTTATATTTTTGTTAAGAATTTTGTTATTATATTCTTTTTAACTGGGATTAGTCCAGGCTTTTAAATACCATTATGCTGAAACAAGAAAAATAATTCTGAAAGTTGCAGAAGTTGCAGTTCTTGGCTATGGGTTGACCTTGGCCAGCTGCCAGCTGCCCACCCAGCCTCTCTCTCACTCCCCTTCCTCAATAGTACAGAGGGAGAAAAAAAGAAAGAAAAGCTAATTAGAATGGATTTTGATGAGAAATAAATATAAAAACTAAAAAGCCTTCCCAGGCTTTTTCCCAGGCTCAGTTACACTCTATTCTCAAATTCTTTACCTCCCGCACTCCAAGTGGCTCAGGAGAATGGGGAAAGGGTGCAAGGAAATGGGGAAATGGTGGTTATCAGTCTGTAACAACTCTGCTGTTCCTTTTTCCTCACATTATCCCCCCACTACACCGTAGGTCCTTCCCATGGGATGCAGTCCTTCAGAATAAACCTGCTTCACTGTGAGCTCTATGGTCTGCAGTTCCCTCAGGAAATGTCCACATCCTCTGGCATGGGGTCCTCCATGGGCTGCAATGTGGATATCTGCTTCTGCTTCAGTGTGGTTCTTTCCACAGGCTGCAGGGAAATCTATGCTTTGGTGCCTGGAACACCTCTTATCTCCCTTTCTTTCTGACCTCGGTGTCCATAAGGTTGCGTCTCCTACTCTTTTTTTTTTTTTTTTTTCTCCACCATTTTTGTCCTTACTTAAGTACTTATTAACAGAGTACTGTGATAAATGACTGAGTCCCAAATAGGATTAAAATTAAAGTTTGTAATTTATTAAGCGAATAGAGGCAAGCAAACAGCACTGGGTGCACCGGGAGTCTCTGCTCCACCCAGATGCACACCTGTTACATCAGGGGGCTGATTTTTATGCTCCTAGACTAATACATATTCATCACTATTCCTAGAAAAGGCAGGGTTATTATAATTAGTTCCCAGAATCCAAACCCTCTCCGGACGCATGCGTATCAGTCTCTGGTGGTCTTTCTGGGGGTCTCTTGTGCTGAAGGCTCGTAATCTTCCTCCCAGGCTTTGTCCTTCGGTCGTCCTTCAACTCTCCCTTTCTCCTTATTTGGTGGATCTCTTTGCTGGATATCAGATGCTTAGGCAGTGTCCCATGCAAAAGTCAGCAGCTCCCTAAAAAACTCCTTGGTCCTCTTATCTCCCAGACTAGAGTCTCAATGTTTGCTCTTCAAACCCTCTATTTACACCAATTACTGTACCCTTCGTTTGCATGATACAAAAACTATGTGCACTAATCACTCTGTTTTTCTTAACTAGAAGGTTATATTTCATCATGCGACCCTAGTATAATTCCATACTGACACGAATCAAATTAATATTTTTCACAGTACCCTCCAGCTTCGCTGATAAGTTCAACTGTTTGCTGTGGTGGGGCCTTGCAGCTAGCTGGAACTGGTTGTGTCCAGCACAGGGCAGGCCCTGGGCTCTTCTCACACAAAACACCCTGCAGCACTGGACACAGACACCCAATGACACAGACGCATTCATTAACACTGAACTACCTGGACCTACAAAAAGAGGAAGACAATAACATAGACCTGATTCAGTAGTCAACAGAAACCCCAAAGCCATTACAGAGGACTCTTTAAGCAGCCAGCTGAAGAGCACCTGCCTTACTCTCCCAGTGGAATCATAGAATCATCAAGGTTGAAAAAGACCTTCAAGATCATCTGGTCCAACCATCATCCTACTGACAATGTCACCCACTAAACCATGTCCCTAAGCCCTGCCTCCAAATTTTCCTTGAACACCCCCAGGGATGGTGACTCCACCACCTCCCTGGGCAACCTGTTTCAATGCCTGACAGCTCCTTCTGAGAATAAACGTCTCCTAATTTTCAACCTGAACCTCCCTTGGCGCAACTTGAGGCCATGTCTTCCAATTCCTATGCCTTGAGTCCTTGATACTAAGTGGAGTTATTCTGAAGACTTATTTTTCCTCAGTTGTGAAGCATTTTGGTGAGCAGACTCTTGTAAAAGCTGCAGCTGAATTCTTAAGGAGAATTTGTGAGCACTCCTCCACCTGCATCATCAGCTGTGAACTGAAAAGGTCTGCCAAAATTTGACAGCATACTTTCAGGAAGTAAGAACCACACTCACAGGTTGTTACTCTGTTTGCCAAACATCCTCAGTTTTGTTGTATTCATATTCTGATGCATACTAAGAGATAAGGTGGCTTCCAGGAGCAGAGTATGATACTTTATGTCATTAAAAATAAATAAATAAATAAATAAATAAATAAAATCTTTATATAATGGAAGAAATATCTTCATATCATGGGAAAAAAAAAAAAATATTCCTAATATGAAATTTGGCCTGTAACTCTCAGAACAGTGTTACTTTTTTTAATATGGTCTGAAATCTGACAAGGTTAATGTATAAATATGTTTGGTTCGGGTGCCATTATCATGCCTTTCACTCCTTTTGAGTGAAATACTCCTTTAGAGAATTGTTTCATGACTTCATGTATGGTATACTGATAAATGTTTAGCAGACTACCAGACAGTGGATTTTACTTTTCATGAAAAATTAAACAGATCTCTGGGAGATGGCATATCTAATGGAGAAATGAAGGAAAACAATTTGCAGGGAATATGAGTCTGAAGATTTCCTGCTGTTAACCTGTCCACTAAACTGGGGAAGAGGAGCTGCTTTACTTGTGTAAGTATTTCTGGTATGTTTGCCACATCCAGGACTGGAAAACATGTGACAGTGATTCAGTAACACTTCTCAGTATAGCCTAGGTGTTTTTCAAAATTGTTGTCTTTCCTCAATAGAAAAAGAAAAGTCAAGTACTATTATTCTTTTATGTGATTTTAGGCCTTTATGTGATTTGCAGTGAATATTCTTTTCCTGCTCCTTAGGTACCTGAGGAGTAAAATTTTCTTCTGGGCAATGTGGTGCTAGTTCATATGGATCAACACAAGATTTTATTTTGAAAAAAATAAATAAATAAATAAAAAAGAAATACTTTCATTTGTGCTTAAAGCAGAAGATTCACTTGTAATTTTCAATATAATATAATTTGTGCTTTATTTTATATTGTAGGCCAAGGACTTGTACTTTACACATTGAAGACATAACATAATTTAATATTTTCCCCCTAATTCCTCAGACAGTGTAATGTCGGTATTAATTTTCTATCATTTAAAGTCAGTACACTGTAAACTGAAGACACCCAAAACCTTTTTCTTCCATGAAAAACAAAAATACAATTGTCAAACATGCCCATTATTGTGATAAAGAGAAAAAGGTCGCACCTATCTTTTCTACCTTTGGGTTTCCAGAATATCATCAGCCATTTCCTCTAGTGCCTTGATCTACTTGTCCAAAGTGGTATTAAAAGGACTGGTGACAGTCACTTTACACAGGTGTGGATTACCCTACAAAATACAAATAGTAATGTAAAGTCAGTAACAGAGTTTGAGCTTTATTGAAAACATGAAGCTAAACTGGGTACCTGTTTTATATCCCATGTTAAGAGATAAGGTTAACACAAACCCTAGATCAATTACTATCCATATAATTTCTAAACTTTGCTAGATAGATTTTACATTTAGCAAATGAACCTAACACAAACCCCTGCTCTTGGTTCACTAGCACAAAAGCAGTTCCATAATATTTTTTATTAGATTGGTATAACTCAGTATTGGTATAATACAGACATGCTCAGAGATATATTTGCAGGACAAATTTGAGGAAAGTACTATTGAGAAATATCTTCGGAACAAAATTATAATTCATTTATCTACATATATTTCTTATAAATTTCACCTTTGGCTCATACGAGATGACAAAGTGGATATTACTTCAGATTAAAATTATATTTATTATTCTTTACAATACCAAGGAAGGGATCTACCTCCTAAATAAATCAATTAGATGTTTTTAAAGGAATAGAAATGTATTGGGCCCTAGGTATTTTATAAAATATATAAAAATTAAATTACATGTGAATTTGTAAGTGAAAGGAGTCCACAGATGTTTGAAAAATAGAAGGTTGCCCAAAAATACCTCAAGTTTACTGATTACTTTGTCAAAGACACATATTGCCCTTTGGGAAAAAAACTGTCAGCTATGCCTTCCAGTCTGGATTCAGCACTTGACTAAGGTTGTTTTTAAGAGCACCTAGTGTCGGTGAGGGGGGAAAGGTGAGGCAATGTCTCATGGTGCTCTGAGGACAAGTCTGAAGAGTGTTAATATCCCTAGATATACAACATGCTATTTTGCAGGTACACAATAATAAAAAAAATATCCAAATGAGCTATCAAGCAGCTGCAGAAGTGGGATCCTTGAGATTTGTTAATTTCATGAAGCTTAGCCTGATTCACCAGAGGTTGACACTGTAATACATTGTAATGTTATGTCTGGATGGAAATATTTTTGGACTGCAAAATTCTAAGTCTTAAAACTAATGATAACACATAGGAAATGAATGAGATTCTTCAGAAATAAAAATAGTATGTGTGCTAACATTGCAGAAGATGAGAAATACAAATCTATGTTTTTATAACATGCTCTTCTCATTGAGGTTATTAAATCAATCAAAATTGTATCTCTGTATGGTTGAATTGCTCCTTGTCATGCCTGAAATTGTTTGGGATCACTCTAACTGTAGATGACTGCTTTTTTATTATTATTTTTATTTTTTTTCTAATTTCCATGTAAGTAAAACCAGGATAAACAGAAATAATGGCAGAGACCTGTAATATTCACCCTATGCCCTTTCTCAGCTGACTGTTTTCTTTGAAACCTCTGGCTTTGCCCTTTAAACAAGCTCTGAAAAATATAGGTAATGTCTACACTTCCTCAAAAGCTACTGCCCTCTATGTTCTTTTTATTCTAATAAAGATACACCACAGGTACAAAACAAGAAAAGAACAGTGAGTACGTGGAACTTTGCTTTCCACTACAGCACCTGCAATGCCTCCTTGTTTATTTTTCAAAATATTTTTCTTGCTTCAGCTGGAAACAATTGCCAAGAAATAAAAACTAAATAAAACATTAATAGGTCACAGAAACTTTCAGCAGCCAGTCTTTTTTCCTTCAAAATAGCTGCTGTCCAGTGCTTGCTATTGATGTCTGCTGCATGCATGGTTCGCATGTTTGAATGCCCTGTTGGCTTACAACAGCAGAGCAGCAGGTTGAGCAGAAGGAAAGTATGACTTACATAAAGGCACTAGCCAAACAGAGCTGCTTGGTCTAATTACAAGCTTACAATAACTGAAAGTAATTCCTGTAAATATATAGGTTAAGTTTCTGGAAGTATAAAGAATCCATCACATTTTAAGAAGTGAAAAAAAAAATCACTTCTTTTTAACAAGTTATTACTATTATTATATTCATCCATGAATAAAGGATTTATTTACAAAATATTTTGAAATGAAGTACAACACTGCACACACCTGTACTTTGAATAATGGACAAAATAATTTTTCATATTTGCAATGATTTCCATCCATTTGTATTCTCTACAGGGGCTTATGTAATCTATGTTTAAGATTAATCTATGCTTTTAGATTAATCTATTTTAATCTAATCATGCTTGCTTAGATAATTAATAAACATTTTTGGCCTTCTAAAGAAAATATACACAGAAAACAATATTGATTTCTATTACAAAAATCACACTAACTTTGAACAAGAAGCAATTGCTTGCTTCTTTTGAGATATGATTTAGTAGCTTAGTGGGTAGTAATGGTGATAGGAGGACGGTTGGACTGGATGATCCTATAGGTCCTTTCCTACCTTGTGTTTATATGATTCTATGATTTGTGTGTGTCAAATTTCCCACTGAATTTCTATAACTTTGCGTTACATAATTCATTTAAGTGAAAACATTTTCTGCATTCTTTTATAATTTTCAAGTGATGCTGGTCCTGATAACTGTATTATATTTTTTCTTACAATTTTCACATAGTAAAGACTCTAAAAAGTTAATCAATATTGAACTTGAACAATGTACTATAACATTTTATAAACTAAGCTCTCGAATCAAAATTTGCTATCTTGAAACTCTCTCAGCTTTGTTTCTTATTTCTCACTGTTCTTCTGAATTGCTAATGATGAAGCATAATGTTGTATAACATAAATTGTAATGATACTGGCTAGTAGCTGTATCTGTATAGAATCACAGAATCTTTTAGATTGGAAAAGACTTCTGAGATCATCTAGTCCAACCTTTAACCTAGCACTAACAAATTCACCATTAAACCATGTCATTAAGCACCACATCTAGACATTTTTTGAAAACCTCCATTGATGGTGACTCAACTGCATCCCTGGGCAACCTGTTGCAATACATCACAGGCCTTTCAGTGAAGAAATTTTTCCTAATATCTAATATGAAAAATATGTTAATCTTTTCAGAGTAAGAGCAGAGACTAAAATCACATCTTTCTTCCTTGAATGCTTCTACAGTTTTAATTAAAAGTTGAGTTTAGGTGTTGTTTGGTACAATTTACAGCTATAAAGGTATAATTTTTGGCTTATTCAATGCAGAACTAAGGCATTATTCTTTCTCCCAATGGAGGGCAGTGTCATACATACAAAGCATCCATATATTCAATCTTCCAGCTAAGACAAATTCGTACTCAAACAGTCTGAAAATACTAACACATTACTATCCTAAAACACTGGGATCACAGAAGTGCTGTGTCTCTTGGACCCTTCAAACTTTTATGCAATTAATGTTGCTAAACTTCTGAGATCCTTGTACCAGATTGGATTGTTATCAAGTAATCTAATGAGGAATCTCCACAATGGTTTATATGACCAGCTCAACTACTCATGGTACTTATAGCCCAGAGGAACACCTCAAATAGACATTACTGGAGTTATTAAAGTATTGATTGTTGTAGTTGAGTTTCAGAACCTAATACTACAGACAAGAACAGTGCAAAGCAACGTGGTTTCAAAAGTCAAGGATAAGAACAGGAGTATCTTAATTTAGAAACATTTCCATATAAATTGCAGTAACAAGAAAAGGAATATCTAAATCTAAATTCATGATCTGAAATGTAAGGAGAGCCTCAACATCTTAAGAAAGACATGTATAATCAAGCCACAGATTTGACCTTATCTCTGCTTGGTCATGTTGTCACAGAATAACAATATCATGGGATTATGGTATTTTCTCTTGTACTCCTATTTGATATCTAAAAACATGTATTATTCCCTTATGGAACAATACAGGCTGTCTCGTCTACTGCTTTATTTTCCCAGCACTGGTTTTGTTTAAAAAATGCAGTACCAAGGGGATACTTCCCAAGCTAATCTGTAGACAAAAGCACTTAAAAATGTAGCTACTATTCTGTTAGTTGCTCACTAATAAAACTTTCAAACATATGGGACCAATTTCCTTTGCATCATCAAAAGCAACAGAATGTTTTTATATGCAAACTACAAGAAGGGTAGTCTACATTCAACTGCATTCAAGGCAATATTCAAGGTCAGTTGATTGCATGAATTTTTTGTAACAGCACAAAGGTAACTGCTTCAGAATTAGCCAAGGTCTTGTTTCAAATGTAGTTTCTATCCTCACAGACATCAAATATAATGAATACCAATAGCTAGCTTTATTACAGTCTACTTTCTTGGAATGTTATTTATGCAAATAATGACAATAATTTGATCTCCGTGGAAAAATCAACAGATAATTTTAATACTTAATACTACTTGGGAAAGAAAACGGGCTGACAATATGGAAGTTTTGATACTTAAAGTTTTTAATTAGTTCTAATTTGACAGCTAATTGCTGAATTTATTTGCAAAATTTTAACAGGTTTGTTCTGTCATCAAAGTGTGAGTGGGGAAAGTTTAGGGAAGATATGTTATACAAAACCTGAATGCAGAGTCTGTTACTTAGGAGTGAAATGGCATAGTATCATCACTTCTCTAGTACATCCAAAATGACAAATAAACAAATGGTCTTTACTTACAACACTATTACTTTACAGTAAAGAATATTTTAATATCTGTAAATGAAATTAAATATATTTGCTTGGTTTTGCCCTGCTTGTCCTTTTTCCTTGGTCAGTCCTCCTTACCCAACCAGTTTTCACAATTAAATTGACTGGGTTATAATTCATGCTATTTTTCTTTTGTATTTCTTTTTTCTTTCTTTCTTTTTTCCTTTTTTATTTTTTTTCCCTTCTTATTTCAGGCATATGTATACAACATATCAATGAAATACAATCACAGGTTAAAGAATACAAAGAGAGTAAAAATTTAAGATTGTATGGTTCTCAATTCTCTTTTTGAAGCTCAGGTAGGCAGACAAAGAAAAAGATTAATTTATGCAATTCAGTAACTTTGAACAGTACTGTATCCTCAAAAGCAGAAAAACTAGGATTCATGTGAACATGTGAATGCATGTACTGCTGTGACACCCAAAGGAAGATTTTAAGCAAGTAAATACTGATATGTGAATCTTGAGATAAATACCCTATTTATTTTCTTGCTGCTCCAGTTTCTGCTACTCTTCCTTTCTCATCATAGTTCTCTGTCCCACAAAGAACAACATCACCCTTAACAGACCACTTAGTTACTAGATAACAGTATGTGAAATTTAAAATCAGTCAGGTCTACGTCTGATCATGCTCCCTTCCCTACAGATTCTCATGGGCAAAGGTCTAGCCAAATGATGGCAGCAGCTGGCAAGGAACAAGAAACAAGTTTTTTAATGATGAAACTGAGGTACCACTTTAAAACAGATGAAGAAGTTCCCTCTGTGGATTTGAAACTTAAGAACTCCAGTGATGGATGCAGATCCACAGGCACATTTGCTGAAGGGGAATGACCTTTGACAGCATCCTCAGAGGAAGTTCTCTCACAACAGGGACTCTTTCATTGGTGATACATCACTGTCAGAGGATGAAAGTGTTCGAGATGACATTCCTGTGAGCCTCCTTGTGTTCACAAGAGGCAGCATTAGTCAATGTTCTTTCCTATTTAGTGCTGTGCACAGTGACCATTCCTTCTTACAGCTGTTCCTACCTTCTCCTTTTACTATGGCTATCTGAACTTATTTTTCTTGTAGTCTTAACAGAAGAAATGATACTTGAAAGAACTGCAGTGGGTAGACATTCTGGATGCCTAAACAGGCAGAGATTTGCTAGCTCAGAGGCAGAAGGAGGAAGTTATGCAAGGAAGAATCACAGAATCACAGAACTGTAGGGGTAAGGGACCTCAAGAGATCATCGGGTCCAACCCCCCTGCAAAGCAAGTTCCTCAGAGCAGGCTGCCCAGGTAGGTGTCCAGATGGGCCTTGAATATCTCCAGAGAAGGAGACTCCACAACCTCCCTAGGAAGCCTGTTCCAGTTCTCCATCACCCTCACTGTGAATAAATTCTTTCGCATATTGGTGCAGAACTTACTTTGTTCTATCTTACGGCCATTGCCCCTTGTCCTATCCCCACAAACCACTGAGAAGAGGTTAGCTACATCCTTCTGTCCCCCACCCCTCAGATATTTATAGACATTGATGAGATCCCCTCTCAGTCTTCTTTTCTCCAGGCTGAACAGACCCAGGTCTCTCAGCCTTTCTTCATAGGGAAGATACTCCAAGCCCCATATCATCTTCATGGCCCTGGACTCTTTCCAGGAGATCCCTGTCTTTTTTATACCGGGGAGCCCAGACCTGGACACAGTACTCCAGGTGAGGCCTGACCATGGCAGAGTAGAGGGGGAGCATCACCTCCCTTGACCTGCTGGCCACTCTCCTTTTGATGCACACCAGGATCCCATTAGTCCTCTTGGCCACCAGGGCACACTGCTGGCTCATGGTCAACCTGTTGTCCACCAGGACCCCCAGCTCCTTCTCCTCAGACCTCCTTTCCAGCAGGTTGTCCCCCAGCCTGTACTGATACTTCCGGTTGTTCCTTCCCAGGTGCAGGACTCTACACTTGCTCTTATTAAACCGCATCTGGTTTCTTCCTGCCCATCTCTCCAGCCAGTCCAGGTCTCACTAAATGGCAGCACAGCCTTCTGGCATGTCAGCCACTCCTCCCAGCTTTGTGTCATCAGTGTACTTGCTGAGGGCAGACACTATTCCCTCATCAAGATCGTTGATGAAGATGTTGAACAAGACTGGACCCAGCACCGACCCCTGGGGAACACCACTAAACACAGGTCTCCAGCTGGACTCTGTTCCACTCATCACCACCCTCAGAGCTTGGCCAATCAGCCAGTTCTCTACCCACCTTACTGTCCACTCATCCATCCCACACTTTCTCAGCTTTGCCAGCAGGCTGTCATGGGAGACATTATTGAAAACCTTGCTAAAGTCAAGGTAGATGATATCCACCACTCTCGCCCCATCTACCCACCTGGTGATGCCATCACAGAAGGCAATGAGGTTGGTTGAGTACGACTTCCCCTTGATGAATCCATGTTGACTACTCCTCATAACATTCTTCTGTTCCAATTGTTTGGAGATGGCATCCAGAACAAGCTGCTCCATCACCTTCCCAAGGGATAGAAGTGAGACTGACTGGCCTGTAGTTTCCCAGATTCTCCTTCCTGCCCTTCTTGAAGACCATAGTGACATCGGCTATCCTCCAGTCTTCAGGCACCTCACCCGTTCTCCAAGACCTTTCAAAGATGATAGAGAGTGGCTCAGCAACCATGTCTGCCACATCCCCTTAGCACATGCGGATGCATCCCATCGGGACCCATGGATCTGTGTGCGTAGAGCCCACTCAGATGTTCCCAAACCACTCTCACATCTACCAGGGGGAAGGCCTCAATTTCCCAGACCCTTTGTCCTCCTGCCAGGAGCGAGGAGTCCCGGGAGAGTGTCCTGGAAGCAAAGAATTAAAAGGATGACAGAGGTGAAGCCGAATGAAATATAAGACAGATGTTTTTATTTGTTTCTTTTTGTTTGTTTGTTTTTAAAGTAAAAAAAAAAAAATATATATAAAAAAAAGAATATTCATCCAAGATGTGGGCTCTCTATAAACACCTATCTACTTTGGTGCACATCTGCATTTAGATTAGTACTTCCTATAACCTAGGTAAGTAATGTAAGGACTAGCTGTCATAAACTGGGTTTTACCCAAAATTTGAATGAAGATTCCACCTTCCATATATACTTCTTACATGTAACCTCCTGTGTGTTCTCACACATAATATATCAAGCTTGTAGTCTTGCAGCTGTATATACTTCCTGTATATGTCTGGGAGTTTAAATAAGTAAGCAGAACAAAACAGTTTTGCTAAAACTAAAATGTTTCAGGTTTTAACATCAGGGGTTAGTTCACTGAAGTTTTTTCTCAGGAGATGATGAAATAAGTGATCACTTATAAAAATAAATGATTTCTCATTTCGTTTTCTATTGCTCTATTTCTATAACTTCAGAGTGGAGAACATAGTGGTGAGGAATGACATCTGGAACTGAATGAAACAGGCTTGACAAAACTAAGACACAGAGTTGTATGTTGCAGCATAATTTGGATAATGATGCAGTATAATCAAGACTGGAACTGTTTGCAAATATGTTAACTCAGGAAGTCCAGGTGAACAGGAGATCTACTAAAGTAATTTTCCTTCCAGAGCCCTATATGTCCACGTAACATTACTATTCAGCTGTTAGCAAATGAGGAAGCATTCCTGTTTCATTCTGCAATGTCTCAGTTTAACACTAATAGCCTACTATTTTTATTGAGTTATGTTACTTAGCTCAAGCAGCTGAAGCCTAAGAGTAGAAGTTTTCAGTATTGGTGTGGACAAAATTAAAAAGATGATGTGTTGTGATAGTGTTCACTTTTTCTTTGATTTGTTATTTCACATAGTAGAAAAGTGGATGTATGCATATATTCAGTTTCAGTATTCATTCAGTATTTCAGTATTTATTCTTTATATAGCAAATATGTCCTCAAAAGTTGGATAATGCTCAGTTAAGATCTTTGTGTGGTTTCATGTCTTGTTCCAGTGTATGTTGTGATAACAGCAGTATGTATAACTGTTACACTGTTCTGGTCACTGTTTTGTGACATCCCTGAACCATTTGTTCCATAAATGTAACTGAACCCATGACAGGGTTGACTTTGCATTGGTAGAGCCTTTACTTCCTGTAGAATCCCTACAACTTTTGCATAGAGAGGAAGTGTGTAACATTTCCATAGAAAGGAAGTGTGTAACATTTCACAGGACTGTAGGAATCAAAATAAAGGTTTCAAGGTCTGTCAAATGTCAGCTACACCAAACTTTGCATAGCTGATCATGTCCCTTCTTTTCTTAAGAATGTTACAGAGATACAATTATGTTTATGAAAGAAGTGTCTGCAGAGAAACTAGGAAGAGTCTTTTTCTGAATCAGAAATGTAATTCTACAGTAAGCAGTGTTTGGATGGCATGCAGTAAATGGGCAATAAATCCTCTAAGTAAACAAAAAGGAGAAAACAAAATATTGACTATTTGCTCAATAACAGAGCAGATATTCAGAGCAGTGAATGTAGGGGAAGTTCTGTGAAAATTACAGTTTGCCATTCTGCAATTTAGGTCTGTATCATAATGTATTTGCACACAGCAGCCAAGTTAAGCTGGTACAAACAATTTTAATTTAGGCAATTGGTATTTTTCTGACTTATATTGTACTTTTAATTAAATTTTCTACTGCATATTTTTATATATAAATGGTGTTTGCAGCTGGCTGATATATGGTTGTATAGCTGCCTAGCACTTAAAATGCATACTCCAGAGCTTCTACAAAGGTGGAATGGTGTGAATCAAAGTTACTCCTGAACTTCTGATTTTCCTATGAGCAATTCTAATGTTCTATTTTGACTATCTGCCTAGAATGGCAATATCTTCTGTTCAAAGGCTCAGAACTAGACACAAGACTGCAGATGGAAGATAAGTTATATTAGGCCCTGAAACTCATCCCCTGAAAATATACACATTTCTAATTGCTTATATGCTCATTGACAGTTCATAAACTTGAGATATCTGTAAGAGTTCTGGACTGTGAAGAATTCTACTTCAGAGTAATTTTCAAATTAACAGAAGAAGAAACATAGAGAGCAGATCTGTAACACAGTGTAGAGTTCACATTTTAGAAGGATGTAAATGTTTGTGATTAAAAGAATGAATCTTAAAAAACAGGCACTCTTAATGAGGGAAGTGCTGTACTAAGTAAATGGAAGTCAATACTTCTATAGAAGTATGCATAGTTGATCTCATGTTAAGTACAGCAATACCTAACCATTTGATACTTTCATTACTGGAATTCAGGGACCAGATAAAAACACCTTTCTTGGGAGTCTAAAGGGGTATCTCCCTTGCAGGCTCCATATTCTGTTTCGCTTAATGTTTTTAGGAAGCTTGTGTTTCCAGCCCAGCTAGACTTCTGAAGAGACAAGGTACAGTGCCAAGACAGGGATTTATAGAAGGGAATGAGTTGAACTTACATCCTTTCCCTCCAAAGACAGGCACCTGCAGAAGATTTTCAGCCATTACCTTGAGGGTAATGAAACCAATGCTTATTTTAAAAATCAAGAGTGAGACAGAGAGGGACATCATTCATGAATGACTACTTAATGCTATGTCCTTATACTTTGGACATCTGTTTGCAGCATGTGAAATCTCTGTTCCTATGAACAACAAGTACATTTTTAAAATGTGGCAGCCATGAGAGTGCTAGTCCATGACTTCAAATAGACTTTTTTTATTCTTTTATTAAAAAAAAAAAAAAACAAAAACAAACAAACAAACAAAATACTTTTTGAGGGATTAGGGCAGTCAGTTAAAAAGAAAAATCAACAACACAACAACACACCATGGAATGTTATGACGCTTCCATAATTGAATCCAAATATGCAATTACATTATTTTTCTCTTCTTGAGACTGAAGGGTATAAATGGTGCTTTACATTTAAAGCACATCCTTTTGCAAAGCAGAATATGAGACCAGCTGGAATACAATCCTCTTCTCTTTAGTACTACCTCTCTTATTTTGTAACGTATCTTTGGCCTAAACTTCTCTGATCAGCAATTAAATATGTACAACTTTATTTTTCAAAGATATTTCTTTTATATTATATTTTTATGGCTGCTGAAAAAATGTGGTTTCCATTGCATACATGCTTTATTTCTTTTCAGCTAACCACTGGAAAACATACACACTACTACTTTGACTTCATTTCTGAGTGATAATTCAAGTCAAGTTAGTAAAATATAATAGATATGGTGTCTCTGACACTCTTTAAATCTATAGGAAATCATCTATTTTCACTAAAATAAATTGTTTATATACAAGTGTAAATATTATGTAGGGCAGTAAGTAATCAGGTTTGATATTTTTAAATGCCATTTTAGTATTTATGTATTCTCAGAATATTTGATATTTAAGATTGCATATATATTTCTTACTCATATTTTATTCAATTGTGGTTATTCAATCATAGCTGTTAATAGCACAGTTTATTAAACAAAATAGGAAGGGAATGTCTTTCAAGGAATGCTAGGTGTATAACTATTAAGAACAGCATTGTAGACAAGTCACCCACAAGGGAATATTTCTCATACAGGTATGTATCTGCTCATGTCTGCCTGGAAGGCAGCCATTGGCTTGGATACCTCCAGGGCTAAAAATTATTGGGGCTGGGAAGGCACTGTGCCCAAGAGGCTCTGGGGGAGAAAGCTAAACCAGTCTGCCTAGGGGACTGCTAATTACTGAGGAAGCAACATCTGATATTGCTAAATGTTTCTTTCTCCCCTCCAGGAAAGTCGTCACCAGGGGCTTGTCAGAGACAAATGGCTCTTAAGTTCTGGCTGCAGAGGGATTTAACATGTGGAGGTCAATATCAAGCAGGTGATTTTCTGTATATATATATACATATATACACATACAATCATAATATGTATATATTATGTGTGTGTATATATATGTGTGTGTGTGTATATTACATGCATATACAATATGTTTATGTATGTATATACTCCTTTTTGAGAATGGTGTCAGGCAGGCTGATGTCTGAACAGATACCCTGTTTCTCTTTGCTAACAGTTAGTTAGCCTTTTACTCACATTTAAGGACATATCACAGAAAAGATAAGAGTAAGAAAAATTAATTTCCTCCACTGGTAACTTAAGCTATTATATAAAAAATAATGATCAGGATTTGAATTATGGAAAACTTACAATGCACAAGTGAAAAATAGATCAATAAAATATCTATCCTAACAAAATAGGCAGTTTATTACAACACTGGGAACTATATTGCTTTTCCCTGGATAGAAGGGAATCTCAGTACTTTTTGTCAGCATATTTCTATCTTGAAATAAATTGTGGCTATAAATTATTTACAATGTATTTTGTGAAGACAGAAATACACACTGAAACTATATATATGTATATATACATTTATTTACATACTGCTAAAATGAAAGAGAAGTACCATGAAAAAATGGTTATGTAAGGTAAATTTTCAATGTCACAGAAAAAAAAAAATAGTACTAAGTCAATAAAAACAATAAAAATTAATAGAAGTTAACTGTAGCTTTATAATGACAGCTGTGAATGTACATGTAATTATGAAATTTTCCTACTTCTGTAGGAACAGGGTAATCATTTTTCTTACAGAAAACTCTCAGGAGGTATCAGTAAAATAGGGTTTTCAGTAGAGAATAAATTAAAAGAGAAAAGTGAATAATAGTAACTCAGTGAAATTACATCAAATTGCTTGATTATTTCTAGTCAGCAGAAAATTTAGGTGGAAAATTATACTTGTTAGGTAGGCTTTTTAGGTAAAACTCAAAAAGTTATCAAAAAGGTGAATATGAAGTTTGTATGTGAAGTAATGTAGATTCTAACTCAATGGCTAGACAAGCAACAAATCAAATAGTAGAGATGTAACATTCTGGCCTGATGACCCACTTCTCTATAGACAATGAGACATATTCCACAAGGAATACACAGTATTTATTGTAAAAGAGGATGCACTACTCTTCATCTTGCATGATTTTTTGTTTACATCCACTGAAAGTTTCACTGAATACTGCCAAAAGAAACATTTTGTGAGTACATAAAACATTGCTTATAAAATGTATCTCACTAAATACTTTCTCTTTGCTTATCCTCCACAATTAGAAACCAATAAACTTAAAATAAAAAGTATAGTAAACATTCATGATATTTCAGATAAGTAAAAAATATTAACTTGAAAAGCTGGATCTTTAATTTGGATCTACAGTTTGTATTTATAATCTATAGTTTGGATTTATAATCCATTTATCAGTTACTACTGACTGTAGTAATAGTACACATTCTCCCTTTACCATAATGAAAAACAAATGGTTATGTAACATACTGTTGACTGCACAGCAGAACATATGAACATTTTGCGGATGTTGTTTTTTTTCTCTTTCATTGTCAAAATTACTGAAAGGACAGCACTTAACTTTAATGTCAATTTTTAAAACTTGTATTAGCAAGTAATATCCTGACTGGTTTTAAGGGGAAGTGATCTAATCATCTAGTGGAGTATACAACCATTCACAATAATATGTATTTTCTTACTTTTTTTTTTTTTTCATTTATATTCAAGCAGTTTTCTTCATCACTGATGTTACTTACAGCTGTACCTTCTAGCAAGGTACTGTTATTGTTTGTGCAATCTGGAACATATGTATATAAATTTTGCATCTTTTCTTGCACATCAAGAAAAGTACAGCCTTCTAGTCAGGGCATTATAAACAAATGCATCAGTATTCACATGTGCAGTAAACAGATCCAAGGGATCTTGCTTATTTTCCTCCAAGAATGACACAGAAAGTATTCAAATTGGTGGAAAACAAAACAAAACAAAATGAAACAAACAAAACAAACAAGCAAACAAAAAAAATATTTATTATATGCATTTAATTAATTATACAAGACTGTCATACCAGTTGTTGGGCAATCACCCCCATGAAATTATAGATTTGCCAAAATTCTATGAAACAAGCAACATATCCTAAAGTATTTCTTTGTAAAATTTATTTTTTTGATCTAAAGAATTACGCAGAATTTTAATGACAACATCTTAGATTATTCCAGTCTCATTTTCAGTGAAATGTTGGATTTCCAAAAACTGATTTTGGAAGACAGTATTTTCATTATTAGCACTGTGCTTGCAATAGAAGAGGGAAAGAGACTGTAAAAGACCTTGCCAATGAGAGGTTTGTATTTAGCACTAATGTGTTTATCTTTGGGAGTTCTACTTGTTGAAATATTGAAAGGCTATTGTTTACAGTTTTGACTTGGTTTAGCAGAACATGCATTACAAGTGAAACACTAGCTTTCGCTGAAATTAAATTGTTTATGAATAATCAAATCTTCACTTGGGCTTTCACAGAATTTTAGGCTATGATCCTGTTGAGCTTTTTTTTTTTTTTTTTTTTTTTTTTTTTTTCCTTTATGCCCTAGACACTTGCTTTTTTTGATAAAGCAGATGTACATTAATACTGAACCTGTCAACACAATATTTATCAAACTATTTCTTGGATTATTTATTTCTTGTATTACTCAACCAGCTTTTAAAAAATAAAAAATAATAAAAAAAAAGCACTTGGCATTCAGTTTTGTAAAATGTACTAAAATATGAACCTTATCTTCTCTAAGTTACTTTTTATGATTTGCTACCTATTGTTTGTAAGTTTTCTGAACTAGCATGTACTGGGAATGTAATTTTATAAGAATTTGACCAAAACCCTCCGAGAAATAAACAGATAAATTTGATTCTTACTCTTGCACCTAATTTAAGTCTCCCATTATTTATGTGGTTGTTTTCCTTTACTAAAAGGAAACAAAAAGATTTAGAAATGATGTAATTAACATGTCACTTTCATTTTAAATTATCTATAAATTATTCCCCTTAGGAACTCTTATCCTTTTGATGTCTCCAGAGGGTTCACTTCAGTGTTACTTGAACAGCTAGGTACTAGCATACAAAACTCTGGATTCTGTGTTTGAAATACTGGTTCCAAACTATGGATTTCAGAGTTCTGATTTGATCTGGGACAGTATTTCTCCTTTTTTTTTTTTTTTTTTTTTTTTTCCTCAGAAGTCAGGAAGCCTGATTCAATGGTAAGACCAACATGTTTCCACAGGGATTCAATAGCCCTGAGCTTTGAACTGCAGGAGAGATAAATGAAGAAGCACTTGTTTCCAGAGATCTGGGGAATTTGATTTCACAGAATCACAGAATCACAGAATTCCAGAATTTCTAGGTTGGAAGAGACCTCAAGATCATCGAGTCCAACCTCTAACCTAACACTAACAGTCCCCACTAAACCATATCGCTAAGCTCTACATCTAAACGTCTTTTAAAGACCTCCAGGGATGGTGACTCCACCACTTCCCTGGGCAGCCCATTCCAATGTCTAACAACCCTTTCGGTAAAGAAGTTCTTCCTAACATCCAACCTAAAACTCCCCTGGTGCAACTTAAGCCCATTCCCCCTCGTCCTGTCACCAGGCACGTGGGAGAATAGACCAACCCCCACCTCGCTACAGCCTCCCTTGAGGTACCTGTAGAGAGCGATAAGGTCACCCCTGAGCCTCCTTTTCTCCAGGCTGAACAAGCCCAGCTCCCTCAGCCACTCCTCATAGAACTTGTTCTCCAGACCCCTCACCAGCTCCACCAGCTTCTGGACTCGCTCAAGCACCTCCATATCCTTCTTGTAGCGAGGGGCCCAAAACTGAACACAGTATTTGAGGTGCGGCCTCACCAGAGCCGAGTACAGGGGGACGATCACCTACCTAGCCCTGCTGGCCACACTGTTTCTTATACAGGCCAGGATGCTGTTGGCCTTCTTGGCCACCTGAGCACACTGCTGGCTCATATTCAGCTGACTATCAACCATCAAATTTTATCTCTGAAAACTTAATGGTTTGGTTATTAGTTACTGCTTTTGTCTCTCAGCTGTTGGTTTCTGATGACTGAAATACAGTAAGCAACTTTTGTTTCAGTACCACTCCCACCTCTGAAAAAAAAAAAAAAAAAAAAAAAAAAAAAAGAAAACAATGCACCCACCAGAAATTTCCCCCTTTTTAGATCAGAAGTTTACTATTTTAAGACCTATTTATACAGACTAAATTTACTTATGCCAGAAAACACTAGCTGGAAGCTAGAACTTGCTTTCAACTGTATTACAGTACATCAAAAAGATTCTTTATGACCAGAGAAAGAAAAGATGTATTAGTTTACCATTAGCACACCAAGAGAAATCTGGGCTGAAACTATAACATAACAGACAACATTCTCTGACTTGAGTGTTGAAAAACTGAAAAACATACATATATTTATGGTATATAAGAGGTAGATTTTGTCATTATTGTAGTTTCTAAACACAGTTTGACTCTGCTCCCTTCTCGTGTATATGCACATAATTTAGGAAACAAAGGAAAGATGGACAACTTAAAATTCATGGTTGGAATAATACCTCTATGAACTGACAACAAGCAATTAAAAAACCCTGCAACTTTCAGTTTGCTGGTGATCTTATGCATCTCCAGAGACCAACACAAGTGAAAGTCTACACAGTTAATATATTCTGGCTGCAAATAATGTACTTTCTAATATTTTATTACTTTTTTGTGCAAAGTTTTAACCACCTTTTCTTCTAAGTAGCACAGACTGCACAATGATTCAACCATTAAATGTAGAAGATCACTTGAGAAAAGTATGATTATTGTAGGAATCAATCCTGATTTTGGAGTTCCTGGCCTCAAGTAGCCATTTTGTTATGATTATATAAATCTCATGTGAGTACAAACATATTTTTCAAAGTATAATATTGCTGTATATCAGAAACATATTAGTGACTATGGTACTTTGTGGTGCATTACTATACTGTGTGTCCATGTCCAGCTCTTGGCAATGGGGGGCATGCCTCAGTGGGAAGTGGCAAGGGCTTGCCCCAGGCCAAACACAACCAGTTCCAGTTAGCTCCAACAGCCCCACCACAGGGTACAGCTGAACTAAGCAGACAAACTGGTGCAACCTTACAGAAAACATATTTAGGAAAGTGCAAAACACTACAGAGACAGGGAGAAGTGAGGGGAAAAAAAGAAAAAGAAAGTAAGAAACAGCCCTGCAAGCACCAAGGTCAGAGAAGGATAGGGAGGAAGTGCTCCAGGCACTGGAGAAGAGACTCCCCTGCATCTTCTGGAGATCTCTGCAGCAGATGAGCATGCCCTGAAGGAACTGCAGTGTGAGGAGGAAGGAATGAGTTGTTATAGACTGACCACAACTCTTATTCCTCATCCCCCTAATCTGCTCAGGATAGGGGAGCAATAGAAAGATAGACGAGCTGGGAATCAAGGAGTGAGGTAAAGTCTGGGAAAAGCTGGGAATTGGGAGGGGAGTTATTTTGTGTCTTTGTTGCTCACCATCCAACTCTTTTAATTGGAAGTAACTTAAATTAATTCTTACTAAGTCAAGTCTGTCTTGCCTGTTACAGTAATTGGTAAGTGATGGCCCTATCTTTATCTTGACTCAGGAGCTTTATCATCTTATTTCCCCCTGCCCTGCCCTGTTGAGGAGGGCAATTAGTATTTGAAAAGAAGCTTCCTTGGAAGGGTTACTGTATGCAGCTTGATAAAAATATCTATTGAAATTCACTAACATTGTTTGATATTTTAACCCCACTTAGCTTTAAGCAACAGAAATGAAATCTTTCTCAACACGTTTGATAGCATGTCCTTTCAGTGACAGACACTATGAAGAGGCCAAGGAGCCCACTGTGACAGATGTAATGAGGAGCAGCATCTCTGACATGAGGGCTTGGGATAAGACAAGATGACAGAGAAGCTGAAGACTGTGGTTAGATATAAATTTATTAAATTCCATTAGTCACAGAATTATCATAGAATCATAGAATCATAGAATATCCTGAGTTGGAAGGGACC
>CM021731.1:17208489-17233966 GCA_011075105.1 Heteronetta atricapilla
GGCATCGGTCAGCAGGTGGTGAGCAATTGCATTGTGCATCACTTGTTTGTACATATTATTATTATTATTATTATTAATAATAATAATAATAATATTTTCCTATCTTAATAAACTGTCTTTATCTCAACCCACAGGCTTCACTTTCCCGTTTCTCTCCCCCATCCCAGAAAGGGAGGGGGGAGGGTGAGCGAACAGCTGTGTGGTGTTTAGCTGCCGGCCGCATTAAACCACCACACAGGAATACAGCACTTCAGTCTACCAACTAGGCAGTGAATCACTGCAGCTGTGATTTCTGCAAGCTGGAAGATAGACAGAAGAAGGAAGAACTTTTCCGATCCTCCGTTTTCAACTCTTCAAAAAAATAACTGCTTTTTGCTTCTCAAGAAAAGCTATTGGGGTACACCAATCTTGGGTTTGACTCAGCATAGTACATAATAGTTATTGTTATTACCTTTTATGTTATTATATACAGTGGGTACATTATTATTGCCAAGTTCTTTACTTAATTTATGAAGTACTTCACATTTTCTAATTTAATCTTTAAAACACCTCAGAAAAAAATGAGGTTTGTAACTCACTCCCAGTTTAAAATATATATAATGTGTGTACAAATATACATATATATATTATAAATATATAAATTTTTAATGATTGGAAAATAAAATAATAATAATTTTTTAAAAAAAGATTTTTATGCCAAGGCCTGAAGAAAATCCTTGCATGTCCAGTATTGGAAGAATTGTTCAAGAACAGTTCATCCTTGTGAAAATAATTACCTTCATAAAGTTAATTAGCTGCATAAATGCTGGCTGAGGTAGCACTGCCAAGGGCAACTTAGCATTCATGAATCAGTGTAATTCATACATGTCCATCTCAGTCTTTTCTACCTTTCTATACTTGTATGGCCTTGAGTATTCCTTTTTTTAGTATAACTGAATCATTCATCATGCAAACATAGTAAGAAATGTTAGAATCATTGAGCAACTCAGGGACTCCTATTTTCTGAGACCATTCCAAAAAAAAAAAAAAAAAAAAAAAACTCTAGAAAAGCATGTTTTTAAATGTTTATCAAACATTCCAGGTCTTTCATAACTAGCCAGTAGTCCTAGCTATTTAAACAAAGGACAAATTATGACAACTAACCAGAGAAGGAAGAGAAAGAAACTTTACTGCTCACATATGCCAAATAAATACACTTTGAATATGGAAAAGTCTGTGATTAAATAATAATCTACAGCTTTTTCTATATGGAACCATTCAGAATAAATAAATAAATAAATAAATAAATAAATAAATAACTCTATATTCTTGTTAAAGAAGAACTAGAGAACCTCTAGGAAGAGGTTGTTTTAAGTCATACATAATGCAGTACTAGTTACTTCTGACATTAAGAAATGAAATTTTAAATCTCCCCAAAAATTACCAGTCAAAAATACTAAAATACTGTTTAAAATGCCTTATAACGACAATGGTCCTTATCTGACTTTCTTTTTTACTAAAGCCTGAGCTTTCAGTGGCCAAAGAACCCAAATTACTTGTGAATAGCACTTGTTACTATGCACAGCCATTTGTAAGTGGCACAGAGCAGCTGTAAGTGGCACAGCTCTATGGAAAGTGTGCTGTAGCACAAAGGTCAGGATTTGCTTGAGACAACTTCATCTGCCAAATATGGATGACAGCATTACAAATCTGGTCTCCCAAGGTTCTGTTGCTAGAAATATGAATAGTTCCTCCAGAAAAATATTTCACCCTACCTAAGACTTGAAATTTCTCCCTACATTGTCCTTTCTTTAGGGTCACAAAAGTGTTTTACTTCAATGGGAAATGCAAAAAGAACGGATGTTCAGAATGGGACTTCAATACAAAAAGGGAACTGAATCCTGGTCTTCTCTCTTCGGTCTAGAGACAGTGGTTCGAGATAGTGGGCAAAAGATATCCCAGCATCTATTCATTGTGAAATCTGATTTGTGGTCTGAAAATGCCTTCCAAATCAGACTAAGGAGATGCTGATAGTATAACTTATTGAGCAAGGAAGATTTTGTTGGCTAGTGAAATTAAATATAAACAAGAAATATACATGAGATAGATATTGTATTTTCTGTAATAATTCAGTGTTTGGAACCCTTAGGGAGTGAGAGATTTTTCTTCTAAGGTTTCTACAGTTGAGAAAGCTCATGATTAATAATGAATGATTCCCAGAAAAGTGCCCTATTAGGCCATTATCACAGAGACATTTGGGGAAGAGGACATGATGTTCTTTATCTATCCTGCTGAAATTATACCCTTATGTAGATAGTGCAAAATTAACGGGACCTGAGAGATAAAAACAGGAGGGAGATGACAGACAGTGGAGAAACAAAAACAGAGAAAGCAGTAGAAGTCATAGAATCACTGAAGTTGGAAAAAACCTCCAAGATCATCTGGTCCAATCATCTCCCTACCCACTAAATTACCTACTAAACCACATCCCTAAATACCACATCCAACCTTTCCTTAAACACCCCCAGGGATGATGACTCCACCACCTCCCTGGGTAACCCGTTCCAATGCCTGACTGCTCTGAGAAGTAATGTCACCTCATTTCCAACCTGAACCTCCCCTGGTGCAACTTGAGGCCATTCCCTCTAGTCCTATCACTAGTTATCTGTGAGAAGAGGCTGACCCCCAGCTTCCTGTTTAAGGTAGTTGTAGACCCCCAGCTTCCTTTTAAGGTAGTTGTAGAGAGCAATAAGGTCTCCCTGAGCCTCCTTTTCTCCAGACTAAACAATCACAGATCCTTCAGCTGCTCCTCATAAGACTTGTGTCCCAGACCCCTTCACCAGCTTTGTAGCCCTTCTCTGGACATGCTCCAGGGCCTCAATGTCTTTTTTGTTGTGAGGGGCCCAAAACTGAACAGAGTACTCAAGGTGTGGCCTCACCAGAGCTTAGTACAGGGAAAAAATAGCCTCCTTGGTCATTCTTAGCCACCTGGGTGCACTGCTGGCTCATGTTCAGACAAGCACAGACCAACACCCCAAACCCAGCTCTGGAGTCCAACAATGCAGTCCATTTGTCCTCTCTTTGAAGATAGCTCCTGCCTGACTTACGCATTAGATATCTTGAATTCTATGCTCAAGCATCCAGTTTATCTAACATATTCTACAATGAACTTGTGGATCTACCTCATTTTTGATTTATTCTCTCAGACTTGAGTGCCTAAAACCAAAGCATAGTAATGTCATCTTTACACCAGTTCTCTGTCTCACTTCTGCATCCAAAGATGAGCACACATCTCCTTGTGCCTTACCTTCATCTTAACTTACCTATCAGGCCCCTAGAACAGCGTAGAGAATTGAAGTGAACAATAATTGCAGGTATCATAAATCAGAGAAACACACTGTTTATTTGGGTATCTGAAAAAAAAAAAAAAAAAAAAGAAAAAAGAAAAAAAAAAAAGATTTAAATGCTTGACTTTTGGCAGATTTGAAAATATTACCCTTTTGCTTAAAATGTCATAAAAAGATAACTTCTGTTCCCCAGTTCTGATTACAAGGATAAAAGAAGTATATATTGGTTAACTGTCTGTCACTATACTATATTCTCCTGTGTTGTGTTTACAAAGAAGTAAGAATTGTGTTGGTACAGAGGAGATCAATATGAAGTCTGTTATCAATCTACTAGCAAACTTTGAAGTTAGAAAAAAGGAGAACTATATTGCTTTCAAACATCCTTGACAGTTTAACAAAGATGTGGCAAAGACAGAAAGAGATGGGGAGGAGCTGTACTGACTGCCCCTGAGTAGCAAAGAAAAGAAGAATGACTCAGGTACTGAAGAGTTACATGAACCACATAGTTTCATCCTTCAGAGGTTGAAAAGTTCAGGGCTATTAGCTATTTTCCTGTACTGACAATGAATAAAAGAACAAAGCAAGAAACAAAATATCTGTCCAAACAGACTTTTCACATTTATTGGCCTAACAGCTTTACTTTTGTCCAAGAAAACAAGAAATAATGGAGCATGTGATGAAACATGTAATCTTCAGCCTTGAAAAAGAGTTTTATTAAACCTTTAAAATAAAAATTCTAGATCTTTTTAACATATAAGCCTTATAGTTAGCAAAATCACATCATAGTACAATATAAAGGAAAAACATGTTTTTCTTGTGTAAAATTTTCCCATGCAGCACTAAAGTGTTTCCTCTAATAAGTGAGTTTTACATGAGACAGCATTGACTTTGCTGTTGATTTAGCCCTTTTAACCCTTTAAGGAAAGAAGCAATATAGGAATTGCTAGATTTCTACCCTAGTTCAAATAAGGAGGTGGCAAAGCAGGACATGGTGAGCTCCAAGGCATGTTATTATCTCTTAAATATTGCCTCTATGAGTTATTACTAGATGTTCTGTGAGTATATGTGCTGTATGGTCTCTCTACTGAAAACTGTTCTGACTACAATGTAAGATGATGCTGAGATTAGCACCATTGCAGGACTTTTTCTTCATGGACCAAAAGACTTTTGGCTCCAGAATCTTGAGAGTTCCTGCATGTTTATAACCAAAATACAGCTCGAGTCTCTCATGCTCTTCCCCTGGCTATATATAAACAAGTCTTAACAAGCATTAAACTCAGTACCTGTGGCAGTTTCCTTACTTTGAAAGAACACAGAGTATGAGCTCTGCATTTCATTATGGTTATGAATTGTTAATATAACTCCACAAGTATGCGAACTATTAGACTTTGGAGAATGAGGTTGTATTTTTATCCTTAATGTTTGCAGACGCAAAGGTGTGTATGTTTGAGTATGTGCGCATATATTTTGCAGGTTTATCACCATTTAGGGGAGCTGTTTCAGCACCATCTGGGGGAGCTGTTTCTCTGTGGTTCTTGCCTGTTAGCAATGAAGCTCCATTTTGGCTGTTGGTGTCAGTGATAATGAATCTGAAGTACAGATGAGGTGAAAAGACCTAGTGTGATTGAACAGATGAAATTGAAAAAAAAAAAAAAAAAGGCCTAACTTTGGGTATATATGTCAGATGATTTGGGGGTGAGGGGAACTGATAAACAGCCAATTTCATCAGAAGAAGGAAGAAGTCCTGAGTAGCATTTAGAAGGAATTGGAGCCTGAGTGCTCCCGGAGGTGTGCCCTGCCTGCTGCTAATCAAGGAGCTGTCCTGAAGGTGAGAAGTATTATTAGCAAGGAAATGACTGGACATATGTGAATCCAGAGTAAAAGAGAGTCCCAAAGATGTGTTTGGGGACGGGGGGGAGAGGGGGTGATGGGAGGGAGGGCATATATTGCAGAGCTGAGGGAGGAAAAGATGGATTTTTCAGGGCAAACATGTAAGTAAGGTATCCACTATGCCTCTTTTCCCATTGTTTTCCCCCGCAGGTTTGCAGTAATATCAAAAGGCTAATCCACACTGTAATCCAAGAAAGAAACAACTGCCTTATTCTCTTTATCACCAAATGATTAATGCATTCAAAACCAAAACCAACAACAAAAAAGCCCAACAACAACAAAAAAGAATCAAAAGAACAGCAACAGAAAAAGAAAAGCATCAAAGCATCAGCAACAATGAAACAAACAAACAAAAAACAACCACCACCAAAAAAAAAAAAAACAACTCTTTAACCAAAAAAATAGAAACAGCAGAATTAACAAAAAAAGAGACTGTGCACCTTTGAGTGGAAGGTTGTTGGGATAAATACAATTTAACCAATAATAAGTTCTACTTATACATAAATATATGCTGAGTATGTGTGAACTGGGCCTTCGTATTAAAAGAAGAAGAAATGAATTTGCCTGTAAAAGCTGATTAATGTTTCTGCTGCCTCCAGTACTGTTTCCTCTTACCAGCTTCTTCACTACTAATGCATATGTACTCCTTATTTTACATCATTTCCCTTCTCTTCCTAAGGCCTTCAAAGTTGGTGCTGCATCTCACAGTGAGTGAGAACACAGGCCATTAGTTTATTAAAAATTTATAGAAAAAAATAGTATGTCTTCCTCCCCTTCATTGTGCCTATGTGAAAGCAAAAGTTATTTTATTCACTTTCAGAGATCCCATGGAAAAGATCAGTGACTTGTATTTTTCATTGGTAAAAGGAAGAATACAATAAATAAATAAATAAATAAATAAAAAATCAGTATTTCCATCACACTGGCTTAGAATCAAAGCTTCCTGATTACTTTGTGCCACAGTGAATCCCATAACAAATGGATTACAGAGAAGCTTGAGTTGCATGTGTTTGAAAATAGTAGTAATAATAATAAAACAACTTACACTGACAGATCATCATTACATTGTACACTGAAATGAAGTGCATGATCTAATATACTTGCTCAACTACTTTTCCTCCTTAGAAATTCTCACTACACATTGTAAACTAGCTTGCCTGTGAGGCAGTGGCACTGGCTATATTAAAATTAAACCTCCTTCAGGAAATATTTTACTTCACTTGTGTCTACATTTTGCACTGTAAATTTTGCATTCAGGACTACAAATGCCCAGTTTTCTTTAATGCATTCTTATGTCTAAATGATATGTTCTATTTCATTTTATAATATACTGCTAACATCTGTCCCTAGTTTACCTCTTAAGGGTTATGTTATTCCCTCACATTGCTAGTTTTAAAGCTGTGAAAATTCAAATCAATTACAGTAGACAGAGATGGCCAAAATTTGGCTTTACTATTTTTTTAAGGCATGATTTTAGCTTCTATAATTCCCTAAGTCTTTATTTCCTTACAGCTACTGTTGTGAGAATTTAATCCACAAGCTGCACTGGCTTCATAGGATATGTTTTAAAATACAGATAATGGTTCTTGTTGTTGTTCATTTCTGTTTCTCTGCTAACATAATTCAATAGCAAAGTCAGGCAAATCAACAACCATCTGATTGCTCCATCCACCAGTATGTATCACATACTGGTGGATGTGATATGTGATACAGTATAGGTGATACAATCAGTGTCCTGTTCCAAGGCACTTTTCGGGGAATTAAATTAAAAATAATTGTATTCTGCCACTGTATGATAGTTGGGTGAATACTGTTCTTAACAGTGTTCACAGAGCTACTGAAGAAATAACAGTGCATTGTGTTGTTTCAGTCTAAACTGAACCTTGAGAAAATAAAATGGTAATCTGAGTATGCAAGGAAAAAAAAATATATATATATTTAGGGAGACCACGGATAGTAATCTTCAGAGGTATAAAAGAAGTCTAAGAGATAAAGAAAGAATCTAATTTCCACAAATCTTACTCAGCCAGCCAGCCAGAAATTCTCTTAATATCAGGGAAAATATTGAATGAATAAGTCCTATAAGACTGGACTGTGAATATGTATACTTCCTCTCATGTGCCAGTTAAGTTATTCATGATGAATCATCTCTTGTTAATCCTCTTTCTTTCCTTACTGTTGTCTAAGCAGGTAATACTAAATGGCTAGTAATTCAGCGAGTTATCACTTTCAGTAAAGAATTCCCTTCTCAAATTTGACAGGAATGTCACCACTTTTTCAATCTCTCAAGTCAAATTAAAGACTCACTTGTTTTCCCTTTGCTTTTCATTTTTATCTCCTCGTAACAGATTGCACCATACAAGTAGTATACTACTTTAAAAAAAAATCTTGTAAGTCTATGACAGGATGAGAGAACCATCTTAGTACTTCCTATTGTTGAGGCAATAGCACCATTCAAAAGCTAAAATGCTTTTAATGAAAGAAGGATATTTTTCCACCAGACGAATGGAATACAGGTTTTCATAAAGTCCAGGCAGACTATTTTAAAAAAAAAAAAAAAAAAAAAAAAAAACTTTTTGAGTCTAGACTCAATAATGACTTGAGTAAAAATAAACAAAGGCAAGAGGTTCCTCTGCAGAATGAGTTTTTCAGGAAATAAGATGAATTGAAAGTCAAAACTCAAGTACTCCATCTTCAACAAACCTTTTTCACCATAATGTTATCATTGTTAATACTCAACATCTTTTTCACCAGTTATGTCTAGAATACCCCAAACAGAATTACAGTTCATGGCAATCAAGGAAGAAGGAAGTAGAACTCACTAGATATTTTGTTGTCAATACTTTATTTGGATATATCATAAATGTGACCAATTGGTGAACAGAAGGATATGGAAGTAATATCAGCATTGAAAATTTGCCAGTTTCCAGCTCTGGCTGTGACTCAAGGCCAGAGATTCTGCTGACTGGAGGTGTGCATGCAGGCAGTGCTGGGAAGAGTCTAGGATGGTAACACTCATTCCTGCTGCTAGAACAAGCCTCTAGAATCAAGACTGCAGAAAATCACGAGCCAAAAGGAAGACAAGTAATATGTCCTAGAGTCAGCCTGGACAGCAGAAGCTTGTGGTCTGGTTCTGCATCCCTGCTAATGGTCTTTCAATTTGTCACTAAACCAGGATTTAGGCATCCTAACTGAGGTCTTCATGTGCCATAGATGCCTGTTTCTTCTTTACATGTCAGGTCAGAATCAGCAGTAGGGGTTCATCACTGTCAGAACTGGAAGAGCTGATCTCAGAGGTTGGACTAGGTGATCTTGGAGGTCTCTTCCATCTAGATGATTCTGTGATCTAATTTCTTAAATGAGTTATCTATTCAAAATAAAGAGAAACTCCTTCCCATATATTCACATTTTAAAATGAAAGAGTGATGAATGCTTTTGCTTGCAGTCCTAGTGCTGTCAGTGAATATCAGATGTCTTTCCAGCATGCACAGGAAAATAAGGCCTATTCCAAGACATGTGTGCTGATATCCCTTGCTTCTAAATCTTATTGAGTCTAAAGCTAAGAAAGCTTTCACCCTGACCAGGGAAAGCCTTGCTACTTTTGGAAACTTCAGGTCAAATAACCGTGGCACAAAACAGGGAATGAAGTGATCTCTGAAATTTTATTGGGAATTGGCTGCTCCAACATAAATACTATGCAAGGAGCCTCCACACCTCCACTGTTCTTTGTAGGGCCTGACCAAACACCCTCATCACAATTTCTATTGCTTTGCCTGATAAGATTGACTTTGTATATCACATAGTTTGTTTAACTTTTTAAGGAATATGAAATTTAAATAAGACAATAAGACATTGCTGCTTCAATGTTTTTTGTTTGCTTTGTTTTGCTTTGGAGCAGCAATGATTTGATTTTTATTTATTTATTGTTACCTTCTGATATACTATGCTCCTTAACTATATTAATTTGGAAAGCTTTATTTTTGGCAATAGGTCTAGAAAATATAGCAATCAATATCACAGCAGTCTACCTAGATTGGAGTGCAAAGTGATTTTTATAAGTCCACCTTACTTCTTATAAATAGTAATATTGCTTTAGCAATAAAAACAAAGTTACCATTATAATGGGCTTGTTAAACCCCAACAGACCCTGTGAATAATACTTCTAATGACAAAACAAAAGCATACATATTAAGATAAAGATGAAATATCTTTTATATACAAGTGAATTACCTTTTTAGTTCCTGAGTTTACTGGTATATATAATATATTCATTTGGGTTTAACTGTAGCTGATCAACAATTCCACATGATCTCAAAACATTTCTCCCCTTACATCAAATTCGCCATAACAAGTCACATAAGTTACATTATGATGATTTGTTTGAGAATACCAGGATGACTGAAAAAACAAACAAACAAACAAAAAAAACCCCACTTTTTAGAAAAACTTCTGTCTAGGTTGGGGCAGATAGAGTTTCAGGAAAATACTTCCAGATTACAAGAATTAGCACTCACATCACTCACATCACCTTGTCTTATCCCCTTTTATTCAAAGAATGTTACATATGAGTATATGGACTTGATGATCCTTAAGGGTCCCTTCCAACTCAGGTTATTCTATATTCTATGATATCTCAGAACTCTCATACTTATCATCTAGTATCCCATTTCACATGTTGAATTCCTTGCACTGCCCACAGACTTTGCACGTATATCTTCCCTAACATGGTTAATGATATGTAGTTTTATTTCCTGAACATACTATTGGAAGACCATATGTTCCCAAAAGGTTTCTGATTTGTCACTGTAAGATAATTTTTTACACTATTATACAGAAGAAAATCCTAAATTAGGGACTGGAAAATCAGCAAAAGACCTGTGGACTTGATCCTAATGCTCACTGATGATCTTGTTTCTTTGTTTGGCTGTGTTAAAGCCCTCTGACTTCACAGTTAGCTGTAGGTGGCAATGGAAACAAAAAAGCTACTATTCCTTCCTTGCTGACTAGATGGTAGGTAAAGAGATTTAAAAATAAATAAATAAATAAATAAAGGATTTTGGGAAGTGTATTCTATAACTATGAAAGTACAGCAGTAAATTGCATTCTTTGAAGCAGCTGTACTGTGGATACATTTCTTTCCTCTTTATTTTACATAGCAGCATATTTATTCACACTCATGGCATTAAGTAAAGTTCCATTCTAGGTTTAATATAGAGAAGTTACAATGCATCTTCCATCATAATTGTATTTTTAGCATTAACTTTCTGTATGAAAGTTTTCCAAAACATTTCTAGCAAAAATGTCCATACGGCAGATTAGCCACTGGTAGAAAACATGAACAAAAGCTCTTACACAGCTTTTAATTCATAAGTTACTCATCTTTTAAAAGGGCTGTTAACCATATTTATCTTAAAATTAAGATGCAGTAGAGAGCTGATGAAATAGGACCAAAGAAAACAGATCTTGAATTTCTGGCCACTTTAATTATTTCCTTTTAGTGCTAACAATTAATTCAAAATAATATGAAAACCTACCACAGTATGTATCCATGTCAACAAAAAGGAGTTTGTGAAAAGCTCCATAGCAGTCTGTTTTAATACATTCTGTAATAAGAAGATTCTGCTTTCTAGATGTCTGAACAGTGATCTTGCTTCAAGAAACCAATTAAGCACACAAAGTATACAAAAACAGATGGAAAACACAGGATAAGAGAGATATTAAATTTGATTCATCAGCTTGTTCTTAGTGTTACCAAAATTGACCTTAAAAATATATTTTAGTATTTTGGCTTAAAACCAATTCAGGGAGAACCTGTATAGGTCATAGAGCACTGTGAAAATAACATGAATAAACTGAGCTAAGATTATATTTTTTTCAGATATATTTTTAGGGAAAGTATAATCATAACATTATTTCTAGACAGTTAGTTCCACAATATGAGCTAACTAAAAAAAGTCCTGAATGATGCCCAGCTTTAACAAGAACTATACTTATCATCAAAGGAAAGCAAATGATCTCTGTCTAGTGGGTTATATCTGAAGCACGAACATTGATCCAGAGACAATTTTTCCTTAATGCAGAAAGAGAATTTACCAGTTTTAATTTTATCCCAATAAAGAGTTCAGTTTCCATTTTGTGTAGGACCAGCAGATAGTCATAAAAACTGAATTATCATTTCAGCATCAATCTGAAATAACATTGAACAGCTACAAAAAAATCGAGTTTTACTTTTCTTTTTTCCTTGCTGAAATAAGAAAGTGCAAAAATGAGTTAGCTACATATAATCTTCCATGAGACAAATAAATAACTAAATAAAAGAAAATCAAGTTGGGTGTAAAAAAGAGAGCAGAAGCTAAATCTAAATAAGGCTTGCCTTTCCATGGGGAAGTGGAGCTTTCACAGAATCACAGAATGGTTCAGGTTGGAAGGTACCTCTAGAGATCATCTAGCCCAACCCCCCTTGCTCAAGCAGGATCCCCATGTTATACAGGAACACATCCAGGTGGGTTTTGAATATCTTCAAAGAAGGAGACTCCACCACCTCTCTGGACAGTCTGTTCCAGTGCTCTATCACCCAAACTGTAAAGAAGTTCTTCCTCATATGGCAATGAAACCTCCTATGGTTCAATTTATACCCATTATCCCTTGTCCTATCACTGGCCACCACTGAGAAAAGTTTGGTCCCATCCTCTTTACATTATCCCCTCAGGTATTTGTAGAGGTTGCTAAGATCCCCTCTCAATCTCCTCTTGTCTAGGCTAAACAGGTCCAGCTCATTTAGTCTTTCCTCACAAGACAGGTGCTCCAATCCCTTAATCATCCATGTGACTCTGTGCTGTGCTCTGTAGAAGTTCTACATCCCTCTTGTACTGAGGAGCTTCCTCCTCTTCTCTCCTCTCTGAAAATGTAACATTGATAACATTCACTGAGGTAGTCATTTTACTCCTCAAATGACTGGATCTGAACCTGCCTCTTTGGAAATATCTTAATCATCACATTTCTGGAGAGGAAAAAGGTTATTTTCCCTCAGTTCTGTGTTGTAAAAGAGTTCTCTGCCTTCACTGCAGAGGAGTCTGGAAGGCAGGTGTCTCACATCCAGAATGCCTTTGAGACTAACACAATGAATATGTGGGTGAATATGATTGATCAGGAACTGCGGCAGATTACAGGAGAGAACTGGTCCAACATAAGGACTGGTAGATGGACCCATCCAGAAAGTGATTATGTTTTGTATTAAACATTCTAAACTATAAAAGGATAGAATGATTTCATTTGTATAGGGCTATTAAAGTATTTTGTAAAAATTGGAGTAGCTCCAAAAAAAAAAGAGAGCTCTACTGCAGAAACCCTGAGGCCCTAGTGTATAGAAGCTTCACCTGTGAGTTAGAGGACTGAAGTTCAAATCTTTGCCCTGAAGCAGGGAGAAAGTAAATTTGAGGTCATTTCTCCTACCTCTCAGGCAGGTACCTTAATCACAGAGATGTGATGTATTCTAAAGAAGCATTGCCTCATGTTGGAGCTAATGGACTAAATTAATGTTTGCTTCACTGAAGGGGAGTTTCTGCAGTTCTATAAGCATTAAGTAGTGTCATCAATCCTTAACTAAAGCAGACTTTAGCAGTAGGCTGACTGTAGTGTTATCTGACCTGTCTCCAGTTCCCTTTTCCTGAACAATGCAATGTATGTATTCAACTGGACAAAAACATTATTTATTTTTTATTATTATTATTATTTTTCTCTTATGGACAAAGCCATTCCCAGGAATATGGCACTGAAATGGTGGATTACCCCATGATCGGAAAGGAGGTATTGTATGTGTACCTTGATGGTACACAACATAGAAGTATTCTTTCTGTGACCAGAAGATCAAGAAAACCTTTTCCATTACAGAAGAAGTACTAATTGGATGACATAGTCCTGATTTCCAAGTTTTGCTAATAGAGACCTCACAGAGACAAGATCTCCTAAGATGAACCTAAAATGGCTAGCATGTCTAAACTATTACCTCCTTGTTGGGATTTTGCAGTACTTACAAATCTGTATCCAAGTGAAAGGGAGGGTACATACTCAGATGAAAATCAGCCTAACAAACTTTGGTAAACACTGGTAGAGAGGGGACACATTTTTCTTAACAGAAAGAAGCTGTGTCTGTGTCCTCTAAGCAAGAGCCTCCAGCATCCCATAATTAAAATACTATATAATTTTGCAACCCACATCTCACAAGCTAGATGTGCAGTTACTATCAGTAGTAAATATTGCAAGAGAAGGACTAGCAAAGATGACAGGAAAAGGTATTTTCTGTCTGAGACGAACTTTAAAAATATTAATAGTCTTGTTATGTGATATTTGTGGTACTAGCTGCTACACTTTGATCATTTGGCTTTTTTATATTTTGTACAACTACATTCTCATTGAGAAAGTGACAGGCAGTGAAAGAAGCATGAAAGAGATCTTTTGTGATTTGGAGAACTGTAGGCTGTTCTCATGAAAAATACAAGTGTCTTAAGAACACTTTTTTTTTTTTTTTTTTTTTTTTTTTCCGGCCATCTACTAAACCACATCAGAACAGGTTTATAGTAGTAGTGTCAAGATTTATTATGCATGAATGTACCAACACAAAGTAAAGCACTGCTTAGACTTCTTTGTTTGTATCAATAATAAAAATGTGCCAATTTCAGCCAAATTTTTGAAGAAATTCTAACTAAAATAAAAGTGGAAGTAAAATGCTAAGACATATATTTTCATTAAGTTTACAAGGTAGCTAATCTCTTCTAAGATTTTTTTTTTTCTTATATTCCATTGAATACTCACAGAAATGGATTACAGTAGGGACAATACATTTCTATGTATGTATTACAGAATGCAGAATGAAGATTTAAGATTTCATAATGTTTCAAATTCAGTTTTTGTTAGCAATTTTAGACATTAAGATAATAAGTGAAATAGCTACTAATTACCTATACACATTTACATATGAAAAGATTTTTAATCTTCATTTTTAACAAGCAGTAATTTCAATAATGAATCTGTAATTACAAGTGAATATTTTAGAGTTGAACTAAATAGAATTGTTTAGACTCAAAATATCCATAGATAAGAAGGTTAGCAGGAGCACTATGAGATGTCCAGTCTGTTCTTGGCTCATACAAAGTATCAGTTAACATCTACAACATTTAGTTTACATATGTGTATATAAGACATACACGTTTATTTTATCCTGCAAAACCAATGCCACTAAGATTTGTCAAACACCTATGCTAGCAATGAAATTTATTTATTTATTTATTTATTTTTGTAGCATTCGGGCTGGAATAAAGAACTTTTAGTCACTACTTACACTTAAGCTTATATATTACTTGCATATTCACAAAATCACAGAATCACAGAACTGTAGGGGTAAGGGACCTCAAGAGATCATCGGGTCCAACCCCCCTGCAAAGCAAGTTCCTCAGAGCAGGCTGCCCAGGTAGGTGTCCAGATGGGCCTTGAATATCTCCAGAGAAGGAGACTCCACAACCTCCCTAGGAAGCCTGTTCCAGTTCTCCATCACCCTCACTGTGAATAAATTCTTTCGCATATTGGTGCAGAACTTACTTTGTTCTATCTTACGGCCATTGCCCCTTGTCTTATCCCCACAAACCACTGAGAAGAGGTTAGCTACATCCTTCTGTCCCCCACCCCTCAGATATTTATAGACATTGATGAGATCCCCTCTCAGTCTTCTTTTCTCCAGGCTGAACAGACCCAGGTCTCTCAGCCTTTCTTCATAGGGAAGACACTCCAAGCCCCATATCATCTTCGTGGCCCTGGACTCTTTCCAGGAGATCCCTGTCTTTTTTATACCGGGGAGCCCAGACCTGGACACAGTACTCCAGGTGAGGCCTGACCATGGCAGAGTAGAGGGGGAGCATCACCTCCCTTGACCTGCTGGCCACTCTCCTTTTGACGCACACCAGGATCCCATTAGTCCTCTTGGCCACCAGGGCACACTGCTGGCTCATGGTCAACCTGTTGTCCACCAGGACCCCCAGCTCCTTCTCCTCAGACCTCCTTTCCAGCAGGTTGTCCCCCAGCCTGTACTGATACTTCCGGTTGTTCCTTCCCAGGTGCAGGACTCTACACTTGCTCTTATTAAACCGCATCTGGTTTCTTCCTGCCCATCTCTCCAGCCAGTCCAGGTCTCACTAAATGGCAGCACAGCCTTCTGGCATGTCAGCCACTCCTCCCAGCTTTGTGTCATCAGTGTACTTGCTGAGGGCAGACACTATTCCCTCATCAAGGTCGTTAATGAAGATGTTGAACAAGACTGGACCCAGCACTCATTCCTGGGGAACACCTCTAGTCACAGGCCTCCAGCTGGACTCTCTTTCAACGATCTCCACCCTCAGAGCTCAGCCAGTCAGCCAGTTCTCTACCCACCTTACTGTCCACTCATCTATCCCACACTTTCTCAGCTTTGTTAGCAGGATGTCATAGGAGACAGTATTGAAAGTCTTGCTAAAGTCAAGGTAGATGACACCCGCCACTCTCCCCCCATCTACCCACCTGTTGATGCCATCATAGAAGGCAATGAGGTTGGTCGAGCATGACTTCCCCTTGATGAATCCATGTTGACTACTCCTCATAACATTCTTCTGTTCGAATTGTTTGGAGATAGCATCCAGAACAAGCTGCTCCATGACCTTTCCAGGGATAGAAGTGAGACTGACTGGCCTGCAGTTTCCCGGATTCTCCTTCCTGCCCTTCCTGAAGACCGGAGTGACATTGGCTATCCTCCAGTCTTCAGGCACCTCACCCATTCTCCAGGACCTTTCAAAGATGATAGAGAGCAGCTCGGCGACCATGTCTGCCAGCTCCCTTAGCACATGCGGATGCATCCCATCGGGACCCATGGATTTGTGTGCGTTGAGCCCACTCAGATGCTCCCAAACCACTCTCACATCTACCAGGGGGGAGTCCTCCATTTCCCAGACCCTTTGTCCTCTTGCCAGGGGCAAGGAGTCCCAGGGGAGTGTCCTTGAAGCAAAGACTGAAGCAAAGAAAGCATTTAGTATCTCTGCCTTCTCAACATCTTCCGTGACCAAGACCCCAACTCGTTCAGCAAGGGACCCACATTGTCCCTAGTCCTCCTTTTGCTGTTTACATACTTGAAAAAAACCCTTCTTATTATCCTTTATCTCTTTAGCAAGCCTTGTCTCTAGGTGGGCTTTAGCCTTCCTCGTCTAGTCCCTGCATGCCCTGACAACACACCTATACTCCTCCCAAGAGGTCAGGCCCTTTTTCCACATTTCATAGACCTTCCTCTTCCTTTTGATCTTATTGATGAGCTCCTTGCTCATCCACACAGGTTTCCTGCCCCCCTTCCCTGATTTCCTATTCTTTGGGATGCACCGAACCTGAGCATGGAAGAAGAGCTGCTTAAAAGTAGCCCAGCTCTCACAAGCACCCATTGCTCTCAAGCAGCCTAGCCCATGATATACTCCCAAGCAGGTCCCAGTAGAGGTCAAAGTTGGCTCTTCGAAAGTCCAAGGTAGCAATCCTGCTGTTAGCCTGACTTCCTCTGCCTAGTTCCATCTGGAACTCCACCATCTCATGGTTGCTGCATCCCAAGCTGCCCCCAACCTTCACATCCCTAACAAGGCCATTCCTGTTGGTAAGAACATGGTCCGGGAGCACCCTCTGCCTTGTCGGCTCCTCCACCACCTGCATCAGAGAACTGTCTTCAATGCATTGTAGGAACTGTTTGGACTGCCTGTGCCTGGCCAAGTTGCTTACCCAGCAGATGTCTGGGTAATTAAAGTACCCCATGAGGACCAGCGCTTGTGATCATGAGGCTACTAGCAGCTGTTCGTAGAAGGCCTCCTTGACCTCCTCCTGACCTGGTGACCTGTAGTAGACCCCCACCACCATGTCTACCATACCAGTCCACCCCTTAATTCTCACCCACAAGCTCTCCACTTGTCCTTCACCCTCCCCCAGGTGGAGCTGGGTACACTCTAATTGCTGCCTCACATAAAGGGCAACCCCACGCCTTCACTTCCCCAGCCTGTCTTTTGTAAAGAGGACATAGCTCTCCATGACAGCATTCCAGTCATGCGAGCTGTCCTACCACGTCTCAGTGATCACAATGTGATTGTGGCCCCCGCGACCAAACACAGATCTCAAGCTCATCCTGTTTATTTCCCATGCTCCGCGCATTGGTGTACAGGCACTTTAGGGAAGCAGTAGGTGCAGTTACCCCTGAGGGGATGCAAGAAGAAGATACTGGATGGGTCATCAGGACCTCTACCTTCTCTGAGGAGCCCTCAGACAATCCTATGGGAGAGGTCAGAGGTTTTTCCCTGTCTTCAACAGTGACTTCCCCCAGCCCTGTCACTTTTAGCTCCCCTCCCTTCCCCCATCAAACCTAGTTTAAAGCCCTGCTAATCAGCCCAGAGAGCTTGTTCCCCAACATAGTTGCACCCCACTTGCTCAGTTGGTGTCTGCCCACATACCCAGCCTCTCAAAGGATGGCCTAAGATCAAAATACCCAAATCCCTGATCCAGACACCACCCCCTCAGACAGTCATTTACCTCTCCCATTCTACTCCTTCTATCTGCATCCCAGTCACCCAGAGGGAGGACAGAGGAGAACACTATTGTCCCTGAAGCCCCAATCCCTTCAACAACCTCCCCAGGGATGCAAAGTCCTTTTTAATATTCCTCATTTTTCTAATAGTAGCTTCCCGGGATCCAACCTGAATGACTACGAGAGAATAGTAGTCCTCTGGTTTAATGAGCTGTGGCAGAGCCTTCCTAACATCTCTGACACGTGCCCCAGCAAGACAGCACACCTCTCTGGCTAGGTAATCTGGGCAGCTGATGGGAGCCTCAGTGCCCCTCAGCAAGGAGTCCCTGATCACCAGGACTCTCTGCTCTTTTTTTGTGGCACAAAAAAAATTTTGCTTATCATGGATGAAAATTCTTTTACATTAGTACTACATAATCTAGATAATATACAGACAAAGGATCAATATTCTTAGCAGATTATCATAAATTACTTGTGAAGCTGTTAAAATTTAAACACACTCAATGTGAATATGCTTCCTTAAAAACAAAAACCAACAAACAAAAAAACCCATAAACAACAAAATGAAACTTCAGGCAATTTATAAAATGTTTGAGAGGGTACTGTCCTGGTTTTAGCTAGGATAGAGTTAATTTTCCTTGTAGTAGCTGGTTTGGTTCTGTGGTTTGGGTTTAGGATAAGAATAATATTGATAGCATGATGATGTTTTAATTGTTGCAGTGCAGTGCTTACACTAAGCCAGCTTCTCCTGCTGCCCTGCCAGCGATGAGGCTGCGGGTGCACAAAGAGCTGAGAGGGGACAGAGGCAGGACTGCTGGCCCAAAGGGATATTCTATACCATCTGACATCATGCTGAACAATTAATATGGGGTGGTTGGCTTGGGCTGGGAGGACTGCTGCTCGGGGATAAGGTGGGCATCAGTCAGTGGGTGATGAGCAATTTCATTGTGCATCACTTGTTTCGTACACGTTATTATTAGTAGTACTATTATCATTATTATTATTTTTCTTTCTTTTATGTCCTAATAAGCTGTCTTTATCTCAACCCCACAATCTTTTACTTTTTTTTTTTTTTTTTTTTTTTTTTTTTAATTCTAACCCCCTCTCCTCCAAACCTTAATAATTTTTTTTTTTTTTTTTTTTTTTTTTATGATTCTCTAACCCCATCCCACTGCAGGAGGAGGGTGAGCAAATGGCTGTGTGGTGCTGAGCTGTCAGCAGGGTTACACCACAGCAAGTACCCAAGAAGTGGAGATCTGTGTGATCATCTTTTTCATACTGTAGTATGAATTATCTCTGAAGAGTGGATGCCAAAACCATTGGAGGAAGATTTGTGCTGTCTATCAGCAGCATCCAAAATGCGTGCATGTGACCTGCATATGACATTTCAAAAGAGTATGTAATTTTGATGTATATAATCTTCAACCATGACTCTAAAAGCAGTTTTTTTTTTTTTTTACAAAATAAAAAACTCTTTTTTTTTTTAATTAAATATTTAATTTTAAACACTGGAGCAGACTTTTTAGTTTCAGCAAGTCAATTCATATGAAAGGAGGCACATGTTTGTAAAGTCAGGGCCCAAGACCATGAAAAAACAGAGACTATATGTTTTTTCATTCCTATTCATATGCCATTAAGTGTCTGATATTAGACTCACTGCTACCATCTGTTCCAAATTGCAGAATCAAAACCAGCTACCTGAATATTTGTCAAGATGAGGATTTTTAAAATCATTTTTAGATGTCAAAATGTTTACTTCACCTTGTTTAACATGTATATTTGGAAAAGAAAATATATGTCTCTTTAAATTGCCAAGAACACTTGTCATTTCTAGCATGTGTTCATGCATACAGATGATTCTAAGTGATGTGACATTTGAAAGTAATGAGATATCAGTGACAATATGAAAGCTTCTGAAAACCTTTTTTTTTTTTTTAATCTTTAAAAAGAAACATGGGTAATGCAAAAGTATTTGACCACAAATCATTGTTACTGAATTTCTTTACATGTTTAATATAAGTTTAAAAACAGCTGTTGCTACATAAAAAAGCAAACTGAGATGCAATGTAATTTTATAGACTCATTTAAAAAAAGCTAATGAATATCACTTTGGTTCTATACCTCTGTAAAAATACTGCTTTTTATCATATAAGCTGTATCTCTAACATGTTTCTTTTTCTTTGCTTTTATTCCTACTCACATATGTAATCGACATAACCTTTTCACATGGTTAGGTCTTCTGTCATATAATTCTGTCACTGTATATCTTCTGTCCCCATCTTATATATTCCGTCCCCCTATATACTTCTGTCAGTGTATATCTTCTGTCCCCCTGATGTTCTATGAAAAATACAAAGCTATATTTTATAGATACAATTAAACAATAATTAACGAAGCAGTCACTCATTTACGTAAACCTCTTAAATATCACTGTACAAGAGACAAGGGCTTTCTCTTTTAAGTTAAAATAAATGAAATAAAATGAAATAAATAAAAATAAATAAAAACTAACACACATTCTTCACTGTTTCAAATATAAATTGCTTATTTCCCACAACAAGTGTGCATTAATAGCATATAAACCTATCCTTTATTTCCAGAGCACAAATGGATCATTCTTTAAACTCCTTGGTTTGTGCATACACATTATTTGTATTTGCCAACTGTCTGAGGTTTGCAATTCCCTACACTACTGGTGTTTTTTTATCAAGAAAATACTGATAACGATTAATGGATGCAGGTGGTTCTTGGAGTTTAAAATTAATTAAAATAATGAATAATTTGAATGTTATATTTTTGAATATTTATAAGATATAAAAAATCTGTTATATTTTAAAAGTTTTTAATTATATTATTTATATAATATATATTAATTAATTATATTATATATATATCTCTAAAACATAATTTAGAAAATATATACCTTTTTATTAAAGTTCTAAAGTACTGCCAGAGCCTTTCTAGGTCCTGAAGAACAAGAGAAATAGATTGTTAGGTATGTTTTGTCCCTTTTCACATGAATGTGTCTGATATGTGTTTAGCCCTTTGAAGAGGAACCACAGTGAACTGAGAGGCTGACTCATTTTCCAGAACTCAGGGTGATTTCTCTGCATGTAACTAGGTCATTTTTATTAAATAAATATATATATATTTATTTAAATAAATAAATGTCAAAAATAATGCCATATAAATTAGAATTGTTTATAGGTGGATTCCCTTCCCCAGAAACCTGTGACTATTGATAATCTTCTAGTCATGTTGCATCACAGAGCAAAGTAATCCAGTGGGAATAGTATTAAGAAAAAAATGGAAAACAAATCACATTTAACTGTATTGTCTCCCTGTAATACATCTCCTTTGTTTACCTGAGGCTTTTCAAGATAGTAAATAAGTTCTGTCTAGCACATTCTTCCTTAAAAAATGTACAGAGTTGATAACTCATTTTTCTTATCTTTTAATATTTATATTTATTATGCATACTTTCCATAAAGCAATGTTGAAACCATGCTGTTCTAACATTTGCAAAAAGAACTACACCAACAAAAAATCCTTTGAAATCTTCACAAAGACAAGCATGAAAGTCAAAAATATCATTTGTGATCTTTGGTAAGGGAATAAGGGACAAATTTTGCTTCTGACATTGCTATGTAATATGTTGCAAGTTAGGATCCAATCCTGGAACCATAAATAATCCCTTAGGAAAGCAGTTTCAATATTTTTGAATAGAGCAAACAATATGCTCTACATAGAGACTACAAGTATTTTCTAAAAAACAAACTCCTAGGAGAAAATGGCAGATAAATATTCTCCTTTGGTCATTCACACAAATACAGACTATATCAGAGTTAAAAGAACAAACAAACAAACAAAACAACAACAACAACAAACCACCTAAATTCCATGTGCATCCATCTATTCTATGTATCTAAACTGGACATGTCATCATATCCAGAACATATTTGCTGTTTTTAGCACTGGTAATATTTCATCACAGAACACATTTGTTGCCTTCTTCTTTGGCTGTGAATATAAGGAAACAAATTTGTTTAAATACATAAATGAAAACAGACTTCTGGAGAGTTATCTATCACACTACCATAGGTATATCTTTACTATCAGCACTTTCTTCCAACTATAATGCCTTTAAAACATTCCAAACCTTGAAATACTGTAACATAAAAGCAGTGCATATTCAGTTTCTAAGGATGTTTTGAAAATGTAATTGCCTTTATATGACTGTAATTGAAGACTAAAAATGTTTTAAAAGCACCCCAGTAGGAAGAAATTGTTGAAATTCTGTAAGAGAAGAACTGGAGAGAGAAGTAAAGTAAATTGCAAACTCAGAGAGAAAAGATTAGGGCAGCTCTTAGCATTGTTAGTCAATAAGGTGGCCGGGTGAATAAGAAAGACTTCTCAAAGCATATTCAAGAAAAAAGAAGTATGAATTGTGTCCAAGGGAGTGTTTATGAGGGAATATAAAAAAATCTAAGTGGAGCATAGCTAAATAACAGCAGAATATTTGCTATAAGTTTCCTGTGAAATTAGTGGACCTAATTTTGAATAATAAAAGGGAAGGTATTAAACATCATTAAACTTTGGAAGTACAAAGACACCATTGGTTATATTTTGTTCCTCTTTGGTGTGCTCCAAAGTTCACTATTTCACAAATAGGTCCATTTAGTAAATTGTTACAGAGCATCAGATATGGCCTTTTGTATGGAGAGAAATAATTTATTTCAAAAACAGCTAAATATTAAATCTTATCTTATAACTAATAATATTACATTATTAAATTATTGATAACTTCATATTTTATATTTTATAATAATTTAGTAATAATTTAATCATTCATATCCTATAACTAATAATATTTAATTATTAATATTAAACTAATAATATTAAATCCCATCCTATAACCTAATAAGGTTATAGGAAAAAGAGAATGTGATGTTTTGAAGTGTTGATGTTTTTTTAAGGTTGTATATACTTCCCCTCTTCCTGAAATATATTTAAAATTAAAAAATGTAGTGATGAAATTCAAAATGTAGTGATATTTTTCACCAACACTCATAAAACATTATCAGTACTATAAGGCATCTTAGAAAGTCTTATAATGGCTTGATAAAGGTTCATGCTAATAATTAACTTCATTATTTGAGAAATGGTAATCTAACCTAGACAATAATCCCTTCTGCTACAGGCAACCAAGTAGGACCATGTAGTTCTGTTTCTTTCTCTACTCATATTGAACATGGAAACAGAGTGGTGCTTACTCTTTCAGTAGCTACGGACACATAAAAAAACAGATTAGACACCTCACCTTATTAACTCTAAAAGTTAATAATATAACCCTATTAATTCTAAACTCAAGTGGTTTGTTGAATTCTAATGTAAAATATAATATCTATTTTAATTTAGGAGTGATTTTTCCGTTACTCATACATAATTTGAAACTATTTTACATAAAATCACAATTATTTAAATTAATACTTTTCTGTAGGCTATTACTGTAGTCAAATCATATAGCTACCAAGATCCATGTCACAGGCAGAAAAACATAAAACATTATCCAGCTCCTAAAACTTTAGTGGAATCCACTGACCACATAAGAAAAAAAAAAAACGCTAAGTTCTTAAACAGTATTTCTACCTGAAGCTAACAAAATGATGAAATATATAGTGCAAGTGAATATCTTCTCCAATCATATTATAAATTATAACTCTGACTCAAACTACAACGTCATGAATGGCCATATTTTCCTAATGTATCATTAATATAATATCACTCCACCTAAATAAAAGATAAATAATTAAATAACCCCTCATCTTTTTGATCAACACTGTCAATGCCAAATAAAAGAGAACATCTGAAATGATGGAACTCTGGTATTGGAGACAGCTTTGTGTACTGATTTTTATTCCATATTCTGTTTACATAAATTAAGTTTAATGTTTCGTTATAAGTGTGGTCTTATCTATTTTCTACTGCATCACACACACATATATATATTACTCATTACTAAATTACTGTATTCTTGGTTGCTGTTCTAAATAATCTAAATACTCAAGATTTAATTATTTTGATGCTACTATGCTATTCAGTTTATGAGGTCCAAGAAAATATAGATATCAATAGATTAGTCTGCAGGGACCGAGCACTTCTAACATGAATGACAATAACAAATTAATACAAAGTAATGTGAAAACTCATGAATAAAAAAAATAAATTCCACAGTTATTGAAAGGGAACTTTTCACCAGCTGATGTTTATTTTTATTAGCATTTGAGCATTTATTTATCTTTTTATCTTTGTTAGAGAATAGCAGACAAGAGAAGAAAAAGGTTCAGAATTTAATATAAATAGCATAGTGGCTGGAGGCAGAGCCTTCAGTTGTGTGGTCTAAAGGTAGTATGGATGGATAAGGAAATTTACATAAATAAGGAAAAAAACACTACTTCCCAAAGGGAATCCTAACAAACAAGGTTTGATTCCTGATTGTGTCTGCTCCAACCTTATTAACTAAATACTTTCATTTGGTAAGTAAAAATCAAAATGGATTTGTTCTGATAGCTTTATTGTCAGGACAGTGATGTTAACAAATGTATGCTGTTTATATTTTGTAAGCTCCTTAAATAAACCTGGAATTTCTAACTTGTCAATCACACTGGTATTTTAAAACATTTTAAAAACACAATTGTTACCAAAAATAAAGTAAAATAAAATGAATCTGGATACAGCAATTATTCATATCAGCTATTCATACAGCTATCTTCATTTGATAATAATATTAAAAAAAAAGACTTTAATAAGAAGATGATTTTCTTGATTTTACAAATGGGGAACTAGCAAAGTAAGAAAGTAAGTACCTATGTGCTTTATTCAATATTCACTCATAGGCTAAGTGGAGAAAAATAAAATAACATAATCCTTACAGTCCTGAGCTTCATTGTAATACCTTATTTATACTGGTAGGGGGAGGATACGATGAAGAGAATTCATGTGATGCTCATAACAGATATCTCAGGAATATTCAGCAATTGACTATGTTCTCCCATTCTCCAAGACAGTATGAATGATGCAATTGAGTCAGTTCAGTAGTGATAAGTCCTGGATACAGAACGGTGAGAAGAACAGCCCATTCTTTAGAATCACAGAATCACAGAATTATAGGGTTGGAAGGGATCTTGACAGATCATCAGGTCCAACACTCCTGGCAAAGCAGGTTCCTTAGAGAAGGCTGTCCAGGTGGGCGTCCAGACAGGCCTTGAATATCTCCAGAGGAGACTCCACAACCTCCATGGGCAGCCTGTTCCAGTGCTCCATCACCCTCCCCGTGAAGTTCTTTCACATCTTGGTGCAGAAATTCCTGTGATCCATTTTGTGGCCATCACCCCATATACCATTGCCATAATGTTATAGCATTAGAGATATAACAAACCTTATAAAAGGAACTTTTTCAATCTGTTGCAGGTATTTTAATCTAGCCAATTATACAGCATGATACACAATTCACAGCGGTTTGTGAAGTTAAGTCAGGCCCATGGTTATTGCTGTCCTGGTATCAGAAAAATACTACTACTATTAAAAAAAAAAAAAAAAAAAAAAAAAAAAAAAAAAAAAAAAAAAAAAAAAAAAAAAAAAAAAAAAAAAAAAAAAAAAAAAAAAAAAAAAAAAAAAAAAAAAAAAAAAAAAA
>CM021731.1:17234066-17250816 GCA_011075105.1 Heteronetta atricapilla
TAAAAAAAAAAAAAAAAAAAACAAAAAAAAAAAAAAAAAGACTCTTCCATGTATGGAAATTGCAATAGCCAATCTCTTCCAGTATCTAGGTTATTTTTAAACATGCAGGAGTAAAACCTATAAAATTTCAGAATTTTGTTCCTGAATTACCTCTAATGTGTTAGTAGTATGAGTGTCTGCAACTCTTCTGAACTGCCAGCTATTTTTCTTTAGCTTCATTTTATTGGAGTGTTTTCCAGTAATGCTTTATTTAAAATTCAGATTTTTTTTATTATTATTTTTTTTAATACATGTATTATTTATTCATGTTTCTCAGTGTTTTTTCCAATCCCTTTAATATTTTGTTTAATAAGAAAGGAGGGCCTTTTTGCAGGTACTTGGAATGCAGACAGTTTGATTTTTCACTTGTTCAGTGGATTTTGGTTCCTCCAGATTTCCTCTTGTGGATGAGCAATAGTAGAAAAATCCTTCCAAGCAATACAGACATTCATATTCATGTCCTTCAAGTCAAGAAGGGAAACATTATAACACCTCAAAAGGGAATTAATTGAAAGAATTATTGACCATAAAATTATATCTGGGAACTTATATAAGGAAATCGCTATTTTCAGGTGTAGGAGGATCAATACATCTTAAATAATAAATGTTCACAGCAATTCCAAAAAGTGCAGTGTCATATGCATGAAAGATGTATCCTAATGAGAACGTTCAGGGAGCTTTTGGTATGTCCTTTGCAAGAACCAGCACAAGCTGCCTCTTTCTGATCTATTTTTAGCATGTTGTTTATCAATTTTACAAGTTTTTCAGTATGAATTTGTATATAGAATACTTAGCTACACAAAAGTGACTTTGATGCTCCTCTTTATATTTTTTCCAGCTTTCCACATAAAGCTCATTATTTAAATATTATCTATATCAATTTGTGGATACAGGAGTCTTTTGTAAGCTTACTTTTTTCTTTCTTGTATTTTCTTTCTTTTTTTTTTTTTTCTTGAGATGCATGTGAGTTTGTTTCTATCTTCTCAGTATTCTACTCTTCAGTCCCTCCCAGCTTGTCAGACATCATCTAGGCATAAATAAGACTTTCCCATGGCTATCATAGTACTTGCTGAATGAGCTACCTTTTGTGCCTATGTAATACTTTCCTAATGAAAGCAGCTTGTTTTGTTAGTAGTGCTTTAACCTGGGGAATCTGCATTGAATTTTTCACATATATGTCCACTTTGTGTAGACCTACAGAGTTAAACTCCTTTTTGCAGAACTCTCAGGGTCACTGAAGCAACTATTCCCACTACATCAGAGAATAGCTGATAGCTCAGAGAATAGGGAAAAAGATGCAGCTTAAATGGAACTGAAGCCTTGTTTTAATTTCCGCAATTGCCTTTTCTGAAACATTTTCTGTTTTCTTTTTGCCAGATACTTTTTATTTATTTATTTGAGTTTTGAGGTCTCAACTGAAGTTTAACTTCTCCTCCCCCTAATTTTTTTGAAGTTCTGTTTCTGCTGAGTTATAATTGTGGTGGTTTTACCCAGATGGGCAGCTGAACTACACCATAACTGCTTTCACACTCCCCCTCCTCAAAAGGAAAGGGAGAGAAAATATAATGAAAAGAGCTCAAGGGTTGAGATAAGGAGAAGATCACTCAACAATTATAGTCATGGGCAAAACAGGCTCAGCGTGGGGTGAATAAAATAATTTATTGCATATCACTAGCAAACCAGAACAGTGAGAAACTTAAAAACACCTTCACTTAATTCACCCTCTACCACATCTTCTCCCTGAATGGTGCAAGGGAACAGGGAATGGGGGTTGTGGTCAGTCCATAACACTTCATCTCTGCCACTCCTTCAGTCATTCTCTCTGCCCCTGCTCCATGTGGGGTCCCTCCCACAGGATGCCATCCTTCCCAAACTGATCCTGCGTGGCCTTCCCACAGGTAGCAGCTCTTCAAGAACTTCTCCAACAGAGGGTCCATCCATCAGGAGCAAACTGCTCCAGCATGGGTCTCCCATGGGCGGCAGATCCCCGCAGATCCCCTGCTCCGTCATGGGCTCCTTTCCACAGGCTGCAGCCCTCACCAGGGGGCTGCTCCTAGGGGGACTCTCCATGGACTGCAGCCTCCTCCAAGCCATATCCACCTGCTCCACCAGGGGCTCCTCCACAGGCCGCAGCAAGGAGATCTTCTCTGCCATGGGACCCATGGGCTGCAGGGGGACAGGCCTCTCCACAGACTGCAGGCATTAGAATGGGTTGCCCAGGGAGGTGGTGGCATCACTGTCCCTGGGGGTGTTCAAGGAAAAGTTGGACCTGGCGCTTATGAACATGGTTTAGTGGGGTGATATTGGTAGTAGGGTGATGGTTCGACCAGGTGATCTTGAAGGTCTCTTCCAAACTTAATGATTCTATGATTCTGCTCCATGCCTGGAGCACCTCCTGCTCTCCTTCTGTACTGACCTTGGGGTCACTGGCTTAGCTTTGGCCACCGTCAGGTGCCTTTTAGAGTCAGCTGAAACTGGCTCTGATCTGACATGATGTGGCTGCTGGGCTCTTCTCACAGAGGTTGCCCCTCTGATACCAAAACCTTACTACATAAACCAAATAAAATAATCTATAAACTCTGTATTTTAGCAGGATATTAACACTTACACTAAATGAGTACAGTATTCTCAGTCAGCACTGCTTTAGTAGGTTTTGAATAAATAAACATTGACATGCTATTTGATGATAATGTTAATTTAAAAATACTTGACCTAAGTTTCATGTTCTGTAAGAAGAACAATAAAAATCTTCAAATGCTAATTATACCCACATTATGGAAAGAGGAAAAGGTTGATAATATGTAGTATTTCTAAAGAAAATAAGATTAAAAGCCAACCAACCAAAAAAAACCAACAAAACAAATAAAAACACCACCAGAGTATTTCTTTGTAAAATGATATCATGGGCATCCATTCTTACTGCTTAAACCAACATGATGAATAAATAATCAGGACCTGGAACCTTGCCAGAAATTTAAGCTGTATACACCTATTTTTATCTGGGAAAAGTGCTATTGCTTCTTAGAGCTGTTTTATTATCAAAAATGAAAATGCATGTTGTTGCAATATGAAATAAATTTCTTCATTACTCGTGGATACATGAACACATCATGTTGAAATACCAGAAAATAGTTCAACCTCTCAAAAACTTTTACTCGAGTGCCTTCTCATGAAATTTTTAATAGTCCACCCATTGTTCACCTGATATGTAGAACTTTTTACTATGTCAAAAGAAATTAGTATTTTGTTAGATATCATTTTGTTGTTGTTGTTGTTGTTGTTGTTGTTTGTTTGTTTTTAATTATTATTTTCATTTGGTGATCAATATATATTACTTTACATACCTTCCTTTTCTGATGATCTCAGCAGCAACCACTAGTATTCTGATTTCTGGTTATTATTTTTTTTACCGGCACTGTTCATATAGCTACTCTCATAGGAGTTGAGGTAAATTTTCTAGAGCTAACTCTGCCTCTTTACAACTTCCTACAATATTTTTTCATTGATACTAAGACATAAAATATTAAGAGGTTAATCAAATTATATTAAGCAAATGAAAACAAGTATTTATTGCTGAATTGTTAAATTAAGAGTCAAATTTACAGTAGTATTCATAAAAAAGTGAATTTACATAAAGTTTCTAATTTTACATGAACAACTACATATTCACAAAAAGTGTTATGCATCTGAATACATTGTTCAGTTATGCAGTTTTGGTACCTTTAAAATAATAAAAAAATAAAGATGAGAATTAACGTTTAACTTGTTCATATGCATTCTATTGTTTGGAGTAAGTCATTTTATGAAAAAATCTGTTTGGTGAAGAAGTCAGCATCATGAGCAAGTTTAGTTACAAATATCCATTTAGAGCTAGTTTTTCATTGTTGTTTTAAAGGAAGGGTGATTCTTTGTTAAGTGTGTGTGTATTTACCGGCTAATTTATTTCACTAATTTGCTTGCCACCTGAAAAACTTCAGCTTCTGTAACCTAGTGCTTTATTTATACCACATATGCATTATATTTTTCCCTTTTCCTCATGCAAACTTGCTCCTGACACTAAATTGCTATTTGATGCCAGTTGACTGCTTCAATTTATTCCTTATAATTCAATTAATCCTTGTATTTATTAGCTTTTTTATTATTTTTTTTATATTGTTATTTTCTTTCTGTGGCAATCCAACCCTCTCCAGTCCTTCAGTGAGTTCAGTTTTATGCCCTGCATGAGTGGCTTTCTGTGCCATTCTTTACTCATGTTGCAGTATCTTTTTGTTGCCTGTCCTGCTCTGTCAACAGCTTCTTTTTTTCTTTCTTTATTCTATGAGTCTGATTTTGTGTCTTCCTTTACTTCCAGCCTTTTATATTATACTTTGATTTATCCATTTTTGGCTCACTGCAGTTATATTTTACCTAGATGACATTTTGGTCTTTCAAAAAAATCACTGTACAGGCTTCTTCCCCATTCTTGCTCCACAGCTCCTTCCTAGTGATTTTTAAGATTATTTAATATTATTCTTTCCTTAAATCTTCATAACTTTAATGTATTATTTGTAGTTTTCTCTGAGTACCTGTCATTAGTTAGTAGAACTTGAAACATTTCAAAGTTTACTTTGCTATATTCTACTATGACAATATGATTCTGAACATTAGTTGCCATTACTCTATGTGTTTTTTTTTTTTTTTTCTGTTTCCTTTTTTTTTTTTCTTTATTTCCCCCTAATATAGTTCTTCTCCACTCATTCTTGCAGTGCTATGGTGCTACGATGATGTTCTCAAAAGTTTTTCAAAAGTGATCAGGCATTCATTAAGACATTTAGCTAAAGAGTAGAAGTAGTGGAAGTGGTTTATAGTATTTTCTGTTTCGAATAGGATGTTAGATTCTCTTTTAGCACTGAGTCAATGACCCCTATCATAAATGCAAGGACCCAGGGAACTAAAGGAGAGGATATAAAAGCTCCTGGTATTTGGAGCAAATTTGAATAATAAATTCTTTAAAAGCTCAAGACTAGCAATATAGATTTTGCTTGACCAAGGTTTTTCTTGTCTCAGAGGCTTTTTTTTTTTTTTTTTTTCTTTAAACTACTGTGTGAGACTTAGTAAAGAAATACAGAGAAGCCACACACCACTGAAGTCCCCAGTCTGTGAATGGCTGGACATTGGAAGTACATGTAAAAGAAATATCAGAATTGTTCACCCTGATGCTAACATCTTTTCTGGGTACCTGCTTGTGTTAACCACAGGAAACAGAAAACTGGGGTAGGAGTACCTTTGGTCTAATGCAATATAGACTCTTTTATGGTCTTGTATTCTCTTTCTCAGTGTCTCCAGAAAAAGTTCTGGGAAAGAGAGCAATGTATTTTCTATTTCCCTTCTCAAATATTATTTAAAGGAGGAATTTTGAGGCTGAATAGACAAAAATGTCATTCAATTGAAAGTATATCTAGGCTGCATTTGGACTAAGTTTGCAGACACTAAGAGAACTATGGGTTACCTGATATTGACCAAATTAAAGTTATATTTCTTCCTTAAGAATTTTGAGATGAACCTTTGGTTTCTTGTCATGTCTGTGTATGCATACCTGAAAGCAAAACTTGATGAATAACTGGAAAAAACTTGATGAATATATATGGAAAGGAGAGCCAGAAATCCTACATAGACTTCAAAAATTCTGAATATACGCAGAAACAAGTTTAGGCAACATTGAATTTAAGATCTAAACAAGCTGTATCCACACAGCAGACATGGATCTAAACACCACTGCCAAGAGGACAAGTACCCTCACTGTGGACCCAGAATCATCCTAAAAACCTCCTACAGCATACTACCATGATTTTATAAAGACTTGGAGCTTGTCCACAGATTTGTATGAGAATTCTGCAGGCAGTCTAATTGCAAGAAATATTATATTGTGCATAAATTAAAAACACAATTGTAAGACAATATTGGGTTATCTAATTTTACTGGGCTTTTCTGTCCATTAGTCTTGCCTGTTCATATTGCAACATCACAGGAATGACTAGCACAAAGTGCAGAAGATATAGTACACTTGTTTTGCAGTAGAATTTTCATGTGCTTGAGGTAAATAATAGTTGACCAAAGCATTTACTTTCCATAGGCAAGAAATTAAAGGTGTTTTTGTTTGTTTGTTTTTGTTTGTTTAAGTAGTTTTATTAACTCATGCCAGTTTAGATTCACAAATTCAGCAGCACAGAAGACATGAAGATCTAAGATGGATTTAAACATAAAGAAGAAAATAACTATATAACAACAATAATATTGAAAAGAAGTTTTGCATTCCATAAAGGAACTCTGACCAAGTTCTGAATCAGATCCACCTTAACAAGAATCTTCAATTTTCTCCAAAGTCAATAGAAGAGCTCCCAGACAAAGTAATTTATTGTTCCTCCCCTGCAAATTTTTGGAACTTTCTACATTTCTAATGCTTTAAATGTTAATCAGAATGAATGCCCATGGACAATGGCTCAAGCAAAACACTACTGAACAGGCTCCTATCATTATATCTTGCCTATGTAATCCCAACTATTGGGTAGTTGAGGGTCCTTCACTTTTATTGGTTCCAAACTGAAATGTTCCCAAGCAAAATGAAGAAAATATATGAACAAAATTATTTTTTAGTCTTTGGAACATAATAGAATGCATTTCTGTTCCTTGTTTGTTAAGGTGCTCGGTAACAGTTCTGGTTTTGTTGATTCCATTTGTAAGCAATATATTACATCTAGGAATAGTAGCAGTATTGCGGAGGTTGACTTCGGGTCTGATACTATACCTTTGCCTTTTACAACTGTTCATGTTTATGGCTGTGCATGTTACTAATCTCTTGTCCTTCAAAATAATCGTGTTAGACCACGAACAGCAGAGTGAATAGCAAAAGGGCACAGTTCAGTAATCTTTCCCAGACTGTCTTTGTGAAGGATTCTGTGCAAATGAATGAAAATAGTAAACAAAAACAGGCAATGGGATACAGACACAGTAAATGAAATTATTCTGCCTACAGAAGAGCCACGCACCTTTGAACTGCAGTAGTCTGCAAACCTACAAGCAGCAGAGAGGTTAACCTTCTCTGTCTGTACTCATGATCTGAAGGTAATTCAGAGTAGAACTCATTAAAATAAATAAATAAAAACAAATACACAACAACAACAAAAACACTACTCTCACCACCAGCATATCTCTATTTTAAAAAGAGCTTGTAAACAAAAACTTATTTACATTTGAGCACAAAGATCACTTGGTGCCTTGGGTGGTTTTTATTCTGTGAAGTGGTGATCCATTTCAGACTGTAGTGCTGTAACTTTGTCAGACAGCTAAGCACCACCCACCATGGGATGGGAGAGAGAATCAGAAATGCAAAAGTTTGAGAACTCATGGACTGAAATAAAGCCAATTACAGGAAAGTAGGGCTCATCACGCATAACTGTTTCTTAGGAAGACAAATGCCATCACTCCAAACATTCCTTCCTCCATCCTCTCCCACAGCCCTACCACTGGGTGTGATATCATATGGTACAGAATATTCTTTTAGTCCATCTTGGTCAGCTGTCCTGACTGTGTATAGTGGGTTTACGTGGCAAGGTTTTGGTAGCAGGGGACCATAGGGGTGGCTTCTGTGAGAAGGATCTAGAAGCTGCCCCATGTTTGGTAAGGTCCCCACTGCTGACCAGAGCTGAGCCAATAACTTATGTTGTTTTGTACCTCTGCGAGAGCATATTTAAGACAAGGAAAAAAAAAAAAAATGCTGTGCCACACAGCAGCTGGGAGAGTGAGAGAAGTGAGGAACAGCCTTGCAGGTACCAAGGTCAGTGAAGAAGGAGGGGGAAAGGTGCTCCAGGTGCCAGAGCAGAAGTCCCCTGCGGCCTGTTGTGAGGACCATGGTGAAGCAGGCTGTCCCCCTGCAGCCCATGGAGTACCACAGTGGAGCAGGGTTCCATGCTGCAGCCCATGGAGGAGACCACGGTGGAGCAGGTAGACCTGCACTGATGGAGACTGCAGCCTGCGGAAGACCCCTGCCGGAGCTGATTCTGGGCCAGACCTGTAACCTGTGGAGAGGAGCCCACGCAGGAGCAGGTGACCTGGCAGGAGCTGCTGCCCCTGGGGGACCCAGGTTGGAGCAGTTTGCTCCCAAGGGATGGATCCTGTGGCATGGACCCATATCTGGAGAAGTTCTTGAAGAGCTGCTGCCTGTGGACAGCCCACGCTGGATCAGTTCAGCAAGGACTGTATCCCGTGGGAGGGACCCCACAGCACAGGGGACGAGAGTGACTGAGAAGGAGCGGCAGAGAAGAAGCGCTATAGACTGACCATAGCCCCCATTCCCCCATTCCTCTGTGTCGCTCACGGGCAGGAGGTGGAAGAGAGTGGATGGTGGTGGGAAGGTGCTTTTAGTTTCTTTCCTTTGTTTCTCACTTCTCTAGCTAGTTAGTAATAGGCAAGAAATCTATCTCCCTATGCTGAGTCTGTTTTGCCCAACACAATAATTACTGTGCAATCTCCTCGTCCTTATCTCAACCCTTGAGCCCCTTTCATTGTATTTTCTCCCCCCTCCTCTTTGAGGAGAGGGAGTGAGAGAGTGGTTGTGGTAGAGCTTGGCCACTTACCCAACTAAAACCACCACAGTCCTTTCCACTCTGTGTCACCTCCCAGCTTCTTGTGCACCCCCAGCCTCTTCTCTGGTAGTAGAACAGAAAAGTCCTTTGTGCAAGCACCACTCAGCAACATCAGTATGTTATCAACATTACCTTCATCATAAATCCAAAATACAACACCATACCAGCTATTATGAAGAAAAACAACTTCCAGCCAAAATGATGACATTCAGTCAAAATGGAGGTTGGACTTCCTGATTCCAGAACTGAAGTGAACAACTCTTGATTTAGAGTATACAGCAAGAATTTAAGACAACAACCATTATGATACATTGCTAATTATGTCAAAAACATGCTTTACAAAGACAAGGAAATTTTGATGCATCTCTGTTGCTTCCTTTTTTCTCATTTTGTGACTTGACTAGTGACAATATTAAAGACTACAATAAATCTAGAAGAAGCAATTAGAGACCTATAATTCCATATCTTCCCTCTCATGGGAGACAGGAGCGAGTGCTTTAAAAATAAATGAAATGTGAAGAATGACCCTTCCACTGATAATACGTTGACAACTTCCATAAATGTTCGAATTGATTTTGTGAGACAAGGTTATGTCTTTGGATTTAATAATCTTAGAGAATTGTTTTGAATTTGGCCATTTAATTTTGAACCTATGTATATTTTCATCATGCTCTGGCAATGAATTCCATAGGTTCAATCTGTGCTTTACGAAAACATTCTTAATCTTTTTGCCTTAGACAGATACCTAGTCATTTCTTTTGTTATTCCGTATTATATCTGGTGTAATAAGGACTGAAGAAAAACCACCTTTCCCTAGGCTACTTATACAGCAAAACCAAACTCGGTGTCCTCTTCCAAATGGTTATGAGTATAGGTGTGACAAAAAGCTTCTTGTATGATGTCCTGTCTCAGGCAGTTTCCACACTGCAGATCTGACCTGAGGAGATTTGGAAGACTTCTGACCTAAATAGCTAAGTAATAAAAAGTTCCATCTATACAAGCAGGGATGTACTAGCAGCTCACCAACTAGAGCCAGCTGTTAAAAAAATAAAATAAAATAATAAATATATATATACATTTAAAGAGCACATTTTTGAAGTGGTTACAAGAGACTTTCCTCTGCCCTCCAGCAAGCTCATATCCCTGACTCCTCTTTGAGAGGTCTTATTACTTTTGGTTCCTTATTCATGATACAAGAAGTGCGTCCCTCATGTATTTGTAGTCCCACTCTCTGAGATAGTTGGCCAACAACAACAACAAAAAAGAACAAATTCTTGATGCCTGGGCTGTAACTTTACATCTAGTTATTCAACACTTTTCTAGTCATCTTGAAAGAGAAAACAAATAAAATAACTGGAAGTTGAAAACTAGATGTAAATCACCTTAAACATATCAAGATTATTTGTAGGTTAAACATTTTAATCTTACTAAAAAGAAGAAATAACAAAGAATCTAGTAAAGGAAATGTTTTGACCTTGAATACAGACAAGCATGAGAGATTATCTTGGAACTACTGAATGCATTTCTTATCATAGACTTTGGAGATTTTTCTCGCAGGGAACTTGAGAACAGTACAGGCATCCCTTAATGTATTGTATCCATTCATTTTATTTCACAACTCATTATCAAGAAACATTAACTTCCATAAGAATGAAACTAAGATTCCATGGAATCTTAGTATCATAGAAACATTTAGGTGAGAAATGAACTGTAAAATCACCAAGTCCAACCGTTAGCACTGCCAATTCTACCATTAAACCATGTCTCTAAGCACCATATATACATGTCTTTTAAATAATTCCAGGGATGGTGACTCAACTACTTTCCTGGGCAGTCTGTTCCAGTGTTTCCTTACCCTTTCAGTGAAGAAATTTTTCCTAATATTCAACCTAAACCTCCACTAACACAACCTGAGGATGTTTCCTCTTGTTCTATCACTTCTTGTTTAGGAGAAGAGATCAACACCCAACCTGCTACAGACTCCATTGAGGTAGTTGTAGAGAGCAATAAGGTTTCCCCTGAGCCTCCTTTTCTCCTTTTTCTGAGCTGAAGAACCCCTGTTTCCTCATAAGACTTGTTTTCTAGACCTTTCACCAGCTTCATTGCCCTTCTTTGAATGTGCTTCAGCACCTTGATGTCCTTCTTGTAGTGAGGTGCCCAGAACTGAACACAGTACTCAAGCTGCGACCTCACCAGAGACAAGTACAGGGGAACAATCACTTCCCTAGTCCTGATGGACACTCTATTTCTGATAATTCTATTATTACTTCTGATATTTCTATTTTCTGATTTCTGCTGGCTCATATTCAACTGGCTATCAACCAATACCCCCAGGTCCTTTTCTGCCAGGGAGGTTTCCAGACACTCTATCCCCAGCCTGTAGCCTTGCATGGAGTTGTTGTGCCCCAAGTGCAGGACCCAGCACTTAGCCTTGTTGAACCTCATACTGTTGACCTCAGCCCATCAATCCAGCCTATCCAGATCCCTCTACAGAGCCTTCATATCCTTGATCAGATCAACACTTGAGCCTAACTTGATGTCGTGTGCAAATTTGCTGATAGTAAACTCAATCCCCTTGTCCAGAGCACTGATAAAGATATTCAAGAGAACTGGCACCAATACCGAGCCCTAGAGCCTAGCCACTCACCACTTGTGAGTGGCTGCCAACTGAATTTAATTCTATTCATTACAACACTGGGCCAGTTCTTCACCCAGAAAAGTATGTGTCTGACTAAGCCATGAGCAGACAGTTTCTCTGGGACAATGCTGTTGGAAACAGTGTGAAAACCTTTACTAAAGTCTAGGTAGACAACATCCATAGCCTTTCTCTTATCTTCTAAGCAGGTCACCTTTTCACAGAAGGATATCAGGTTAGTTAAGCAGGACTTTCCTTTCATAAACTCATGATGACTGGGCCTGAGCACGTGGTTGTCCTGGTATGTGCCGTGAAATGACACACAAGATGTTCTGCTTTATAACTTTCCCCAGCACTGAGATCAGACTGACAGGCCTGTAGTTTTCTTGGTCCTCCTTCTAGCCTGTTTTGCGCATCCCATTTGCTATCTTCCAGTCAATGGGGTCCTCTCCAGATAGCCAGAACCGCTGATAAATTACAAAGAGCAATCTTGCTGCAGTGTGATAGCCTGACAACTGTAGCCAAGTTTTCAAAAGTCTGTCTTTAATTATTAACATAATACAACAAAAGAAGTTATGCAGTGGTTCTCATTCTTCTTCTAGTAGAAATAGCTATATTTCTTTTTATCAAAAAAAAATTAGTTCTATTACTTCTTATCAAAAATAAGTTGAAAATATGTAATATAGGACCAGAACTCCTCTATTTAGTATTACCCTACTTCTGCAAGGCAAATCTTATCTCTAAATAAAAAAAAAAAAAAGAGTTTTTCTGTTTTGAAAGGAAGAGCCTTAGATAATTTTGCAGCAGTATACACTCTGTGCCACTGTCATTCAATGAAAATATGTGATAATAGCTATATTCTTTTATTGACTCAAGCATATTTAGTGATTCTGTTTAACTCTCTTCAGCACTGTCATGATGTCCAACAGACTGGACATTGGCAGAACCAGAAAGTTTATCTCCTTCTGTTAAACTGAGACAGCATGAGACAGAGCAGGCATTATCTTATGGGTATGTATTCCTTAAATATTTAAAGTGATGTGTAAGGCATCATACTAACAACGAAGGAGATAGTGCTTTGTCTACAGCAAAGAATACATAGAATTAAAGAAAACAGTGTGAGCAAAATTTCTTTTTTATTTGCATGATAATGACAAGAGTAGCAGCAGCTTGTGAATAGGGCCTTCCTTTGTCTCCTGGTATACTGGCATAAGTGAACATTTGTGATTGAGTTTTTTGCACAAGCCAGAGATAATAACCAGAGTATAAACACAGTGTCAGAAGTGGGCATTCATGCCACTATAACCTTTGGCATCCCTTCAAAAGTACATAACAGATACTGTAGACAAACAGCTGTGCAATTTCTATCTGTGCTCAGATTAGTCATCTCAGTCAATAATGCAAATATAACACATCACACAGAGAGTTGCCATGGAAAAGTGGAAACATTCCAGGGTTAAACACCTTCTCTTCTGAGAGCGCCCAAGTTAAAATGCTAGTTTTGACACCAATTTTCTGTAGTACTGCAGGCTATTCACTTACCTCCTCTGCTCTGACTGTAATATCTGTGAAAGAAGAGAATACTGACTCACCTACCTCAAAGGCAAACTAAAGATTAATTAGTTTGTGCTTGTATAGAGCTCTAAAAATGCCAAGGCTATATAACTATTGTTAAATAAATGGCAAAGAATCATACTGGACAAGTACAGAGCAGAACTGCAAGAAGTATATCTTTGTATCTTAGCTATTATCTTTAATCGTATCCAGAAAAGATTTCTTATGGTATATATAGTGTGAAAAGTGTTAATATGATTCGTGTTGTGTATGAAACAATGCTAGGGCAGCATGATGAAATGTAACTTTCTATCTAAGAAAAACAGAGTGATTAGTGTACATAGTTCTTGTACTGTGCAAAATAAGAGTCTAGCAACTCGTGTAAATAGAGGGCTTGAAGGACGAACACTGAGACTTGAGTCTGGGAGATAAGAGGACCAAGGAGGTGTTTTTTTGGAAACTACTGACTTCTGCATGAGATGCTGCCCAAGCTTCTGATGTTTGGCAAAAGGATCCACCAAATAAGGAGAAAGGGGGAGTTGAAGGACGACCGAAGGACAAAGCCTGGGAGGAAGACTACGAGCCTTCAGCACAAGAGACCCCCAGAAAGACCACCAGAGACTGATACACATGCGTCCGGAGAGGGTTTGGATTCTGGGAACTAATTATAATAACCCTGCCTTTTCTAGGAATAGTGATGAATATGTATTAGTCTAGGAGCATAAAAATCAGCCTCCTGATGTAACAGGTGTGCATCTGGGTGGAGCAGAGACTCCCGGTGCACCCAGTGCTGTTTGCTTGCCTCTATTTGCTTAATAAATTACAAACTTTAATTTTAATCCTATTTGGGACTCAAGCATTTATCACATATAGGTAGTTAAAGAAAGTTACAGAGCTGCTTCACAGAAACATTTCTTCAGTGAATGTAAAAGGAATGAGAGATCAAGCACAGAGTAACAATTCTGAGCTTTTAAATCCATCAGGGCAATATGCTAGTGATCTCTCTCATTTGGCTTATTCTTTTTATTGACGCTATATCCAAATACTCCAGTATAATACGTACTGAAAGTTCTTGTCCACTCGAATGGGAAAAGAGTAGAAACATAAAAATAAAAATCCCTTCCTCTAATATAAGGCACACTAGGGGAGATACAGCTGAATGTAGTTAACTTGCTTCCATTCTATTTTTTATTTATCTATTTATTTATTTATTTATTGTTACTGAACATAACCATTACAAGCCCTGGTTTTCTCCGAGAAACCTGCAAAAATGTATGTCACATGCAGACGTTTTGAATCTGATGTAGTTTGTCAGAGTATGCAGATGACTTAGTGTGGGAAGATCCAGCTCCACTTCTCTGCAACCCCATTTAGTGCACAAAATTCCCTAAACTTCCCAGTTGTCTTTTGTAAAAATTTATTGAGTTCTCCATTCACTTACTCCCCAGTAGCCATTGTGTTCCATTATTCAATCCCTTTATATACATATTTACAGACATTAAACAATTTCTATTAACTAGAAGAGAATTACATGTCATTTTAAGCTTATTTTTCCTCCCAGTGCCAATTGTACCTTTGTTGTTGTTTAACCCGGCCGGCAGATAAACACCACACAACCGTTCGCTCACCCTCTCCTCTCCCTTCCTGGGATGGGGGAGAGAAATGAGAAAAAAATGAAGACTGTGGGTTGAGATAGAGACAGTTTATTAGGACAGATAATAATAATAATAATAATAATATATGTACAGAACAAGTGATGCACAATGCAATTGCTCACCACCCGCTGACCAATGCCCAGCCCATCCCCAAGCAGCCACCCCCCCCCCACCCCGGCTAGCCACCCGTATATATTGTTTAGCATGACATCAGATGGTATGGAATACCCCTTTGGCCAGTTTGGGTCAGCTCTCCTGGGTCTGTCCCCTCCCAGCTCTTGCTGTACCCCCACCTTGCCCGCTGGCAGGACAGAGCGAGAAGCTGAAAAGTCCTTGGCTTAATGTAAGCACTGCTCTACAACAAGTAAAACATCAGTGTATTATCAACATTAGTCTCATTCTAAATCCAAAACATAGCACCCTGCCAGCTACTGGGAGGAAAATTAACTCTGTCCTAACTCAAACCAGGACATATATTCACCCCTTATTCCATACCATTTATGGAATTTATGCTCAGGTTACACCCTTTCCAATGCATTCCAGTTGACCACCATTTATATCATTTATAATATATATAGAATGTCCACTGAGTTTGCATAGTCCATGATTGACTTCAGGCTCCATCTGTCATTGCAGTCTTTCAGGGCAGAAGAGATGGTGTCTGATGTTGCATTGTCACACGTTGAAGCCCGTTTTCATTCCATCGCATCACTTTGCTTGTCCAATTCATTCATCATATCTGCATGGTTGTTACTATGATACCATTAATAGGACATATAGGAATAATGGTAGCGATGACATACAGTATTATATAATTAACATCATGCAATCCAACTCATGGGCTATTTTCACCCAGTATTGAATCCCCTTCCGGTACACATCGGACCTCCCCATTCTTTTGCATTACCCACCAAGTGCATCCAGGTCCCAGAGCAAAAGCAATCCCACGAATGGGTTTGCTTTTTCCTGAGGCAGGAGTAGCCCAGATTGTCTTTCCCAGCATGTTTCTTACATGCACTACAGGAACTTTATCCCCTTCTACAATATGTAACAGGCTTGACTGGGCAGGTCCAGCTCAGTTGGCAGATCCCCTAGTATTGACTAACCAGGTGGCCTTTGCCAAATGTGTGTCCCAGGTTTTGAAAGTCCCAGCACCCATTGTTTTCAGTGTAGTAACAGTCCCTTGTATCGCTCAACTTTACGGGAGGCTGGTGCGTGATAGGGGATGTGATAGACTCACTCAATACCATGTTCTTTGGCCCAAGTGTCTATAAGGTTGTTTCGGAAATGAGTCCCATTGTCTGACTCAATTCTTTCTGGGGTGCCATGTCACCATAGGACTTGTTTTTCAAGGCCCAAGATAGTGTTCCGGGTGGTGGCATGGGGCACAGGATATGTTTCCAGACAACTGGTGGTTGTTTCCACAATTGTAAGTACGTGGCGCTTGCCATTGTGGGTTTGAGGGAGTGTGATGTAATCAATCTGCCAGACCTCTCTATATTTATATTTCAGCCATCGTCCTCCATACCAAAGAGGCTTTGACCGTTTGGCTTGCTTGATTGCAGAACAGGTTTCACAATCATGAATAACCTGTGCTATAGTGTCCATGGTCAGGTCCACCCTTGACCACGAGCCCATCTGTATGTTGCATCTCTCTACCTTGATGGCCTGAGGTGTCATGGGCCCATCGGGCTATACATAATTCACCGTAATGTTGCCAGTCCAGGTCCACCTGAGCCACTTCAATCTTAGCAGCCTGATCCACCTGCTGGTTGTTCTGATGTTCTCCAGTAGCCCAATTTTGGAGCACATGAGCATCTATGTGGCGTACCTTTACAACCAGCTTCTCTACCTTGGCAGCAATATCTTGCCACAGTGCAGCAGCCCAGATGGGTTTGCCCCTGCGCTGCCAGTTGTTCAGCTTCCATTGTTGTAACCACCCCCACAGGGCATTTGCTACCATCCACGAATCAGTATAGAGATAAAGAACTGGCCATTTTTCTTGTTCCGCAATATCTAAAGCCAGCTGTATGGCTTTCACTTCTGCAAATTCACCTTCTCCCTCAGCAGCTTCTGCAACTTGTCTTGTAGGACTCCATACAGCAGCCTTCTGTGGAGCTATGTTTAAATGAGAAGGGGCATGATTTAATTACAAGTGTGCAACTCAGGCCTTGAAGTACTGTGAAGATAATGTAGGCCCAGGGCTGATAACCTTGAGTGATGTTACAACTAAAATATGCGGAACT
>CM021731.1:17250826-17290524 GCA_011075105.1 Heteronetta atricapilla
CTCGCATCGAGGTTGCGTCGTTACTCCGGGTCACTACCATTCCGACAGCCTTCCATCTCCAATGCTTTTCCACAATGTGACAGGACCCATCAGTGAACAGGGCATATTTCTTCTCATTTTCTGGTAGCTTGTTGTACAATGGGGCTTCTTCAGCATGGACCACCTCCTCCTCTGGTGACATCCCAAAGTATTTGCCTTCTGGTGATTCCATGATCACTTCCAACATTTCTGGATGACTGGGATTTCCTATTCAAGCCCGTTGAGTAATCAGTGCAACCCATTTGTTCCATGTAGCATCAGTTGCATGATTTGTAGAGGGGACCCTTCCTTTGAACATCCAGCCCAGTACTGGCAGTCGGGGTGCCAGGAGGAGCTGTGCTTCAGTACCGACCACTTCTGAAGCAGATCGAACTCCTTCATATGCTGCCAATATCTCCTTTTCAGTTGGAGTGTAGCGGGCCTCAGATCCTCTGTATCCCTGACTCCAAAACCCTAGGGGTCAACCTCATGTTTCCCCAGGCTCTTTCTGCCAGTCTCCAGGTGGGGCCATTCTCCTCGGCTGCAGTGTAGAGCACATTCTTTACATCTGGTCCTGTTTGGACTGGTCCCTACTGCATGAACTATTTCCTTCTTAATTTGTTCAAAGGCTTGTCGTTGCTCAGGGCCCCTTTCAAAATCATTCTTCTTACGGGTTACTTGGTAGAGCGGGTTTACAATCAGACTGTAATTTGGAATTCTCCAAAACCCCACAACACCTAGGAAAGTTTGTTTCCTTTTTGCTAGTTGGTGGAGACATAGCTGTTATTTTGTTGATCACATCCATTGGGATTTGACGACGTCCATCTTGCCATTTTATTCCTAAAAACTGGATCTCTCATGCAGGTCCTTTAACTTTATTTTGTTTTATGGCAAAACCAGCCTTTAGAAGGATTTGGATTATTTTCTTCCCTTTCTCAAGAACTTCCTCTGCTGTGCCACCCCACAAAATGATGTCATCGATGTACTGCAGATGTTCAGGAGCTTCCCCCTGCTCCAGCGCAGACTGGATCAGTCCATGGGAAATTGTAGGGCTGTGTTTCCACTCCTGCTGCAGCCGATTCCAGGTGTATTGGACACCCCTCCAAGTGAAAGCAAACTGTGGCCTGCACTCTGCTGCTAGAGGGATGGAGGAAAATGCATTAGCGATACCAGTTGTGGTGTACCACTTGGCTGCCTTTGATTCCATTTCATACTGGAGTTCTAGCATGTCTGGCCCTGCAGCACTCAATGGTGGTGTGACTTCGTTTACGCCACGGTAGTCCACCGTTAGTCTCCACTCACCATTAGACTTTCGCACTGGCCACATGGGACTATTAAAAGGTGAATGAGTCTTGCTGATCACTCCTTGACTCTCCAGTTGATGAATTAGCTTATGGATGGGAATCAGGGAGTCTCAGTGCGATATTGCCACCAGTGCACAGTTGTGGTAGCGATTGGCACTTGTTGTTCTTCAACCCTCAGCAGCCCCACAACAGAAGGGTCCTCTGAGAGACCAGGCAAGGTAGACAGTTGTTTAATGTCATCTTTCTCTAAGGCAGCTATGCCAAAAGCCCAGCAGAACCCTTTTGGGTCCTTGAAAAATCCTCTCCTGAGATGCCAAGTCTATGCCAAGGATGCATGGAGCATCTGGGCCAGTCACAATATGGTGCTTTTGCCACTCTTTCCCAGTTAGACTCACTTTAGCCTCCAATACAGTTAACTGATGGGATTCCCCCCATCACTCCATAAATACTGATAGGTTCTGGCCCTTTATAGCTTGCTGGCATTAGAGTACATTGTGCACCAGTGTCTACTAAAGCCTTATACTTCTGTGCGTCTGACGTGCCAGGCCATCGAATCCACACAGTCCAATAAACTCAATTGTCCCTTTCCTGCCCCTGGCTGGAGGCAGGGCCCCTCTAATCCTCATCAGTCTTCATTTCTGTGTCTGGAGGACTGCCTGCTGGAAGTTGTAGAAGCAAGTTTCTCAGAGAACCCCTTTTTCCTGATTGTTTTTCCTTGCAACTCACGTACCCGTGCCTCTAGGGTTGAGGTAGATTTTCCATCTCATTTTCTCATGTCCTCTCCTACGTGAGTAGGTAAAACCACAGGCTGGCACAGGATGTGTACCCACCATATTGTCTTCCTTGCACAGAAGGGTGCTTACCTCTAATAGCTGAGACACTGGTTTATACATGTGGGAAGAAAAGTTCTCTTTAAGTTGGTGGAACTCTTCAGAAAGTTTCTCCACAGCTGAGATGTAGGCCTAAAAGGAAGAGGAGAGACTTTCTTCATACTGCCAGAGTTGTTTAGCCACTTTGTCCACTGTGGGTTCCTCATTCTCTTTTCAGGCCATTATTGCCAGTGAGCTGGCATATGATGATGCTGCACTTATACAAACTTCCGCCACATGGGTTGTGTACACTTGACATCATCTGCATTATGGATATTTGTTCATTTTCTAGGTCCTCATAAATCACCTCCTGTACTGCTAATTCCCTCAGGTACTGGATTCCCTTCTCCAGTGGTCCACTTGCCTGGAAGACATACAAGTTCTTCCTCGTAGGGATACCTTTCCCTCACAGCTGATAGGAGATGCCTCCAGAGGCTGTAATGTTGTACTCCATCTCCAATTGTTTTGTTAATGCCTGCATCTCGTAGCAAGGGATCCCAGCCGCCTGGCTTCCCCACCCTCTAATTCCACACTACTGGCTCCAGTGTCCCAGCAACAGAGCATCCATGTGACAAGCTGCTTGCCTATACCACGACTGAAATCTTTTCGCACATCTCGTAGCTAACGCTCATATAGGTTTCAGCTAGATACTGCTGTTTTTGTGACATCTTCATCCTCCTGCTCCTCTGATGGCCAGGCATCGTCTTCTCTACACCTAGACCTAGCAGAAGACTCTCTGCGTTCTAAATGACCTGACTCTATGTACCATTTTTTCACCTTGGTTATGGGTGCAACCAACACTGATACAGTTTGTTTCCCTGGCCCAGCCCTGGGGCCTGTTTTAGGGCTTGGAGTGGCTGCTGGGTCTTTCTCAGAGGTTGAAGTGGCCACCGGGTCTTTCACTGGGGTTATACTGGTATTGAGTGCAGCTCGGTAAGCATAGGCCAAGCCCCAGCACGTTGCAGTGATTTCTGTGTGTCTAGTGGTGACACACTTTTTCAAGAGCTCCATAAGTTTTTTAGGATTTTTCAGTTGTTCAGGGGTAAATTTCCAAAGCACTGGAGGTGCCCACTGCTCTAGATGCCTGCCCATATCCTCCCACTCTCCCTACCACTCATAACTATCCTGCCTCGGGACAGATCTCTGGATGACACTCTTAAGTATTTGCTTAACCTTAGACAAAACCTGAAGTGCATTCAGGAGACATAACAATGAGAACTTGCTGGTCTGAACATCCCAAGAATATTCGAAGTTTTGGAAAGCTACCATAACTCGCCTGGAGAAGAAAGGGAAAGTGAACAAATGGGAAAAAACGTCTTCCCTTGATCCCTCCATAGATTGGCTCCCTGAAGAAGAAAAAAATGAAATGTGTAATTATTAATAGTTTCTGAGGTAGGGTTCCCAAAGTATGGAGTTTATGACAATGCTGAGTACAAATGCCAGATTAGTCTCATGGCCGGTAATTTTATTATATCATAAGCCAGTGTTACACAGTACAGCAAAATAATAACCTTGTACCAACCCGCAGCAGTGATAAGCAACATGAAAGGGAACACATACAGTAAGTAATGTGCTATATAAATCAATTCAGAAAACAGGCACAGCAGACTTGAGATCACAAAAATCGACATTGTGATTAGTAAATATTAAACTGATGCAATGCCTATCATAATTTTATTTTAATACACTCTAGTTAGATCTGTCTTTATCTCAACTCTTTTAAGCCCCACATTGGGCGCCAAAAGGGCTGTTGTGGTTTAACCCGGCTGACAGCTCAACAACACACAGCTGTTGGCTCCCCCTCCCCCCTCCCTCTCTGGAATGGAGGAGAAAAACAAGAAAAAAATGAAGCTTGTGGGTTGAGATAGAGACAGTTTATTAGGACAGAAAATAAAATATAATAATAATAATAATATGTACAAAACAAGTGATGCACAATGCAATTGCTCACCCCACCCCAGCTAGCCACCCCTATATATTGTTTAGCGTGATGTCAGATGGTATGGAATACCCCTTTGGCCAGTTTGGGTCAGCTGTCCTGGGTCGGTCCCCCCCAGCTCTTGCTGCATCCCCAGTCTGCCCACTGGCATGACGGAGCAAGAAGCTGAAAAGTCCTGTAAGCACTGCACTGCAACAAGTAAAACATCAGTGTGTTATCAACATTAGTCTCATCCTAAATCCAAAACATAGCACCCTACCAGCTACTGGAAGGAAAATTAACTCTGTCCTAACTCAACCAATTTTTTAATGTATTCTAGTATTTGGAAATACAAAAATCACTGGACTGAATCTCGCAAGTCGTTTCATCATTCATCAGTACGATGATGCAAAACAGCTGGAGACAAATAGATCTCCCTACTGTTGTGTTCATCCAATTCTAAAAGTACAAGCGTTTCACCCAAGACTAAAAGTTACCATGCAAAGTTACAATGCTGCACAGATATTTTAAATTAAATCAGGAAGGGTGAAGCTGAGGATTCAGAAAAGATACTGTAAGAGGTTACATTTGGAGTGGTACTGTTACAATTTCATTTGAGAAAGATGAAGAAAGAAAATAAGTTCTGCAAAAAATAGAAATCAAAGAGTAATTTCCATTTATAATTGTTGTTTGTGCAGTACTACCACTACCATATGACTATAATTAATTGTAAGCTAAATTATATTGAAGAATAACTTCAGAGGGACATCATCTCTTTTACATACGTCAAAAAAAGGTCTTGCCTTTCAGAGTTATCTATATATAAACACACCCCTACATACATACAAAGTCTTTCCATAGATTTACGGTGTAAGCAAACGCTATTTTATTTGATTCACTACTTTCACCTGAGAAGGAACTTACAAGATAAAATTCTTTTAACTAAACATTCAATCTACCATTTGTTATCAACTCGGTGTTTGTAGGCTGATATTCAAGTTCTTCATACCTACATGCTTTCAAATTTAAATCCTTACCAAGGGCAAAATCAACAGCAACACAAAGCTGGATGATAACATAGCAAAAGCATGCAAGTAATAACTGTAGAGCAGCATACCACTCAGTATCACAAATTCACTTTATTTCATACTCTAAACACTACATCCCTTGAAACTCACCCTATGATTATCTTCTCAGGTTATAATTTTCCTGAACATCCTGAATACTTGATTTATTTGCACTATTAATTTATCCACCCATCTCTGATCTCTTAGCTATTTAATTGATTGCCTTTAATTGATCTAGCCATCTGTGGTATCTTATTTAATTGATTGTTTTTTTTATTGAGCTAAACATCTTGCAGCATTGTTACCATCTAGCTGGATCAAAAGTTATGCTGTCATTTACTCCCCTTAATTCTTAGTCTATGCAATGTCACATCTGTTCCAAAGGAGAATGGGAAGAGGAGGAAATCAAATGCCTCAAGCCTCATCTTGCTCTGATCTATCATGGCCATGTGTTGTTCGGCACAGTCCACTCAGTCCACTGATGAGTCCACAGATGAATTCCATATCAAAAGATCTTTGAAAAGATCTTTGTTAAAGAAGTTTCATCACAACAATCAAGTACCACTGAAAAGCAAAGTGTCCCTACTGATATTAGTACTCACAGAGGCGTGATTACCAATAGGGAGTATGATAATGATACTCTGAATCATGAATGATGAATGGCATAAAAAATGTCTTTTTCAGTTAATAAGTCTTTGGGCAAAGAACTAAAGGCAGAGGAGATTATACCTGATATAGTAAATTACATGTAAAACTGTAATTTTATGCAAAATAAATGTAAAATAGATGTAAATTATATGAGAATCTTATTCTGGATGGGACACAGATTTAATCTATAAAAAGTGACAGCTCTGGTGAAGGCAGACAAGGAATTTGTAGAAAGTAGTAAAGGACTTGATGGCTTCCTTTAATAAGAAAATATTTGATATACTTTACACAGTATCCTAGAAATTTCTATGTATTGCCCAATTATAGTAGTTCTTAAGCCAGCAGTTAGTAAAGTAATGAAGACTGATCCATTAAGAGAAGACATGAGGTTCTAGCACTCTCTCAGCTGCTCTGTTCATTGCTTAGAGCACTAACTAGCTCAGGAGGATCTCCAGGTAAAAAAAATAAATAAGAAATAAAACAAGAAAAAACACCATACAGGAAAAAAAAAAAAAAAATAGAGAGAGAGAGAGGAGATTTAGAATTGGGGCCACAGACATGGAGAGTAATTCCCAAAGTGTAAAGGAGTGAAACACAGGAGGAAAAGGAAAGTAGTGGGTGCAGATTTGAGGCTAAAGCAGATCATAAGCATAAAACTTGAATGGAGAATTCAATAACAGGAAAGAGTAGAAAGATAAATGAAAATTTATAGTGAGAGTATCAATCTTAGAGCAGACAACACACACATAATAATCATTATCTTATATTTGACTCCTGACTCCCAAGTTCTGTATCACAACTCTGACACTGACCAGCACTGAAAAACTCACTGGAAGTAGGAAAGTCATAACCTGACCAAAGAAGAGGAAAAAAATAATAAAATAGTTATTTCTTTGCTTCCTAGGCTCTGTCTGTGTCTGCAGACTTTATATCTCAGACAAGATTGTTTTCTGTTTTCATACTTGTCTTATTACAAAGAGTCACATGCCATCACTTGTCCTGGCCTTACAGCTGTTCCACAGACAGAGCCACATATTATTTGTCAAAGCAATCTTACATTTTATCTCAGATTTTTTGGTATGCATGTCAGTATTTTATGACTAGAAAATCTGGACGTAGAAAATTCTAATCTGTTTTGGGACATTTTATTTTCCTGCTTCTCTCTCTGTATTTCTCTGTTCCTAGGAAACTATAGCCAGACGTAAATGTGTTTATCTTAACCACACATGTAACACCACTGTAATTGTTCAAAGCATAAAGTGTGTTTTCTGACAGAGCTCTAACAAGTGTATAACAATATACATATTCAAGAACATTAGAAAAAAAATAAAAAAAGAAAGAAAATAAATACTAAGATGAGACACTTCATGCTACACAGGTTTCTCTATAGGGAGATAAAGTAAAGAAGCTACCTTATCAGTGATCAGTGCTAATCATATCCTGTCATGTATTTTCACCACCAGAAAATAAGATTTAATGCAGTCAGTGACAGAGAGAAGAACCAGTTAAAAGAAAAATCAATTTCATAAACAAAACAGAGATCTGTCAAGATTATTTCAAATTATAAACTGTAGAATATACCTAATTCAGTGCATTTAGTTCTTTATGGTAATAAACTCTAATGTCTTTAACACTGATGATGGGCTTCAGGACCCAGGGTGCCCTGAGCTGTAAGATCATGATGGTGGGAATGACAAACTCTCAACTGACCCTGAGCGTGTGCAGGACTTGCTGATCTACCTGGATCCATACAAGTCCACGGGTCCGGATGAGATTCATCCCAGGGTGCTTAAAGAGCTTGCTGACATCATCGCGGGACCTCTCTCAATTATTTTTCAATGGTCTTGGGAATCTGGAGATGTCCCAGTAGACTGGAAGCTGGCAAATGTTGTGCCAATTTTCAAGAAGGGTAAGAAAGAAGACCCTAGCAATTACAGGCCTGTCAGATCACGTCAGGGCCCGGTAAAATTATGGAGAAGATGATCCTTGAAGTTATTGTAGAGCACCTGGGGGACAATGCAGTCATTGGTCCCAGACAACATGGGTTCATGAGGGGTAGATCCTGCCTAACAAATCTGATTTCCTTCTATTATAAGGAATCGACCCATCTAGTCGATCAAGGGAAACCAGATGATGTGATCTTTTTTGACTTCAGCAAAGCTTTTGACATGGTTTCCCATAGGATCCTACTGGATAAAATATTCAGCACACAACTAGACAAAAACTTATGATGGAAGACAGGCAGGGCTCAAAGGGTTGTGGTAAATGGGACCATATCAGGCTGATGGATGGTCTCTAGTGGGGTCCCTCAAGGCTCCATTTTAGGGCCAGTTCTCTTCAATGTTTTTATAAATTATTTGGATGTAGGACTAGAAGGTGTTTTGAGCAAATCTGCTGACGACACCAAACTTGGAGGAGTTGTGGACTTGGATGAGGGTGGAAAGGCCTTGCAGAGAGATCTGGACAGATTGGAGAGCTGGGCAATCACCAAACATATGAAGTTTAACAGGGGCAAGTGCTGGGTCCTGCACCTGGGACGGGGAAACCGTGGCTATACTGGGTGACGAGATGCTGGAGAGCAGCCCCACAGAGAGGGATCTGGGGGTCATGGTTGACAGCAAGTTGATTATGAGCCAGCAGTGTGCCCTGGCAGCCAGGAGGGCCAACTGTATCCTGGGGTGCATCAAGCACGGCATTGCTAGTCGGTCGAGGGAAGTGATCGTCCCGCTCTACTCTGCGCTGGTGTGGCCTCACCTTGAGTACTGTGTGCAGTTCTGAGCACCACAGTACAAAAAGGACATTCAACTGTTGGAGAGTGTCCAGAGGAGGGCGATGAAGATGGTGAAGGGCCTGGAGAGGAAAACATATGAGGAGTGGCTGTGGTCACTGGGCCTGTTCAGCCTGGAGAAGAGGAGGCTGAGGGGGGATCTCATCACAGTCTACAACTTCCTCACAAGGGGCAGTGGAGGGGCGGGTGACCTATTCTCCATAAACACCAGTGATAGGACCCACGGAAACAGGGTTAAGCTGAGGCAGGGGAAGTTTAGACTAGACATCAGGAGGAGGTTCTTCACTGAGAGGGTGGTTGCACACTGGAACAGGCTCTCCAGTGAAGTAGTCACTGCACCAAGCCTGTCTGAATTTAAGAAGCAATTGGACTGTGCACTTAGTCACATGGTCTGAACTTTTGGGTAGACCTGTGCGGTGTCAAGAGTTGGACTTGATGATCCTTATGGGTCCCTTCCAACTCGGGATATTCTATGATTCTATGAACTCCTCACTCTACTAGCAGCATGTTACAGGTCCATCCTTCTGCATGGGACTCCATTCCTGACTTGTCTGTCAGTGGGACATTGCTGCAAAGGCATGTGGGATATATAGTGGCAGATTAGGTGACTTGCTTAGAATTGCTCAAGAGATGGATTTTATTTTTTTTTCTTAAAAAAAAATAAAAAGATAAAAAATCACAGAATCACAGAATCACAGAATTTCTAGGTTGGAAGAAACCTCAAGATCATCGAGTCCAACCTCTGACCTAACACTAACAGTCCTCCACTAAACCATATTGCTAAGCTCTACATCTAAACGTCTTTTAAAGACCTCCAGGGATGGTGACTCCACCACTTCCCTGGGCAGCCCATTCCAATGTCTAACAACCCTTTCAGTAAAGAAGTTCTTCCTAAGATCCAACCTAAAACTCCCCTGGAGCAACTTAAGCCCGTTCCCCCTCGTCCTGTCACCAGGCACATGGGAGAATGGACCAACCCCCACCTCACTACAGCCTCCTTTGAGGTACCTGTAGAGAGCGATAAGGTCACCCCTGAGCCTCCTTTTCTCTAGGCTGAACAATCCCAGCTCCCTCAGCCGCTCCTTGTAGGACTTGTTCTCCAGGCCCCTCACCAGCTTCGTAGCCCTTCTCTGGACTCGCTCAAGCACCTCGATGTCCTTCTTGCAGCGAGAGGCCCAAAACTGAACACAGTACTTGAGGTGCAGCCTCACCAGAGCTGAGTACAGGGGGACGATCACCTCCCTAGCCCTGCTGGCCACACTGTTTCTTATACAAGCCAGGATGCTGTTGGCCTTCTTGGCCACCTGAGCACACAGCTCATCTTCAGCTGACTATCAACCATCACTCCCAGGTCCTTCTCTGCCTGGCAGCTCTCCAACCATTCATCTCCCAGCCTGTAGCTCTGCTTGGGGTTATTGCGCCCCAGGTGGAGGACCCGGCACTTGGCCTTGTTGAACTTCATGCAGTTGACCTCAGCCCATCGGTGCAGTCTATCCAGATCCTCCTGCAGAGCCTTCCTACCCTTGAACTGTATGTCACTTTTGAGATGAATGATACATAAATTGCAAAATAAAAATATTTTTTTTTAATTCCTCTTTAGAGATGTGATTTAAAGTCATCAGCCACCTAAAACAGAAATTGGAGTTCCCTTTTCTTTCACTTTAGTCCCACATATTCCACAATGTACATATCCCAGGCAGATGTGCTATATATCTTCAACCTTTCCTTCCTCTCTCCCCGCTTCTCTGACTATGTTGTGACTTAAGCTGTCAAACTCTTAAAGCCACATACTTTATTAGTCTGTATTTCAAATAACACAGTTTCTTTTTATTCCTGCCCCTTAGGCTTCATAATTCAAAAGCAGGAGTGAGTACTGTTTTTAAGAAGGGAAATCAGTTACATTTGGAACCATGTAGTAGAAACATTCAAGTGGAAGCCTTGGACATATTGTATTGTTTCAAAACTTTTGTGTGACTTTGATTGATTGAATTTGCCAGTGGCACTCCTAGTGGTAAAGATACTGTGATTATTTAAACAACAGACAATTTAAGGATAGTCTGAAAATGTGATCTATTTGATCTACCTGCATTTTCCAAATTTTGTATTCAAGTCTACTGCAATAAGTGTTATTTCACATTTACTGAAGCTTTCCTTTATTTACTGTTCATATTTTAATCTTCCTGTATGCTTTTGTGGAAACATTTATACTGTTTCCATGTTGGGAATGTCATAGGCATGCCAAGTCACCAAAATAGTACTGCCACACTTTCGATTAAATAAGCACCTGAGTCTCCCCTCCGCAGAGGAAATTATCAGGCAACAGACAGCCAAGGCTCTCTGGAAAGAGGATAAGGAGAGATCTCAGTCTCTGGATAAACAGTTGAACAGTCTGTGGGACTTGTCACAGCTTTACAGTATGATGTCCTGTCATTTTACAATGTCACACAAGTCAATCTCAGCAATAGAATATTTCCCCTCTTCAGACAGCACCTCTCATACTCCATATGGCATGTTCATTGCTCCTTCTGGGGAATCTAGCAAGTAGACATAAATGCAGAAACCTATTTCCTCCTTTCCCATGGGTGAATTTCCCCACATCACAGTGCATTTGCTTTGCTTCTGCCCTACATTCTCTCCTTTTGCCTGTAAACTCTGGGACTTACATAGTCATCCTAGTTCTCTCACATTGTTAAGAGACAGTAACCTTTTACTTCTGTGATACTATGTTGGTTTTATTTCTATTTCCAGCACTCCTTTTATAGCTTTCTTCCCTTGCAACCCACATATAGAAATCTTCTCTCTTGTATTCAGCATGATGCAAACAGTAATTTCCTGTCACACATTTCCCATTTAAATACTTTTTTTTTTTCACTTTTGGAAAGAAAGAAATGACAAAGTTATATTTAAATATGCCTCACAAATATGATAAAATTAGGAATGAGGTCAGTTGATGTGATTTTTTTATATCACTGGACAAGAGCATGGGAGATATAAAGACATAGTTTTCTGATGTCCTAAGAGAAGAGAGATGAATTAAACTGTGACTTTCACATTTATTTTGTATTCTCCTTGCCTTTAAAACACTCACAATACACATCATGATTTTGTAGGGAACTTTTAAAGTCTTTTGTTCTTCTCAGTTTCAGAGGGAGGCAGAAATGCTTAAAACTCCCTGCAAACAAGACACCAGTTTTTAATTGAGTTTTCTGTTTTGTAGTTTATTGAGCATTACAGGAACTTATGGTCATTGAAATGGACGGAATATATGTTGTCATACTATGAAGACATACAAAGGTCAAAGCAAAGAATCACAAAATAACAGAATCATAGAATATCCTGAGTTGGAAGGGACCCACACGGATCATCAATTCCAACTCCTGACTCCACACAGAACCAATCAAAAATCAGACTACATGTCTGAGAGCATTGTTCAAACACTTCTTGAACTCTATCAGGCTCAGTCTTGTGACCACTTCCCTGGGGAACCTGCTCCAGTGCCCGACCTCCCTCTTGGTGCAGAACCTTTTCCTAATATCCACCCTGAACCTCTCCTACTGCAACTCTATGACATTCCCTCAGGTCCTATTATTGGGCACCAGAAAAAATATACCACCATCTGCCCCTCTGCTCCCCTTGTGAGGAAGCTGCAGATCAGATTTCTTTTAGGAAGAACTTCTTTGCCGAAAGGGTTGTTAGACATTGGAATGGGCTGCCCAGGGAAGTGGTGGAGTCACCATCCCTGGAGGTCTTTAAAAGATGTTTAGATGTAGAGCTTAGCGATATGGTTTAGTGGAGGACTGTTAGTGTTAGGTCAGAGGTTGGACTCGATGATCTTGAGGTTTCTTCCAACCTAGAAATTCTGTGATTCTGTGATTCTGTGATCACAATGAGGTCTCCCCTCAGTTTCCTCTTCTCTAGGCTGAACAAACCAAATGACCTCAGCTGATCTTGCCTTCTGACCCTTCACCATCTTCATAGCTCTCCTTTGAACACTCTCTAATAGTTTTATGTCTTTCTTATGTCATGGTACCCAAAGCTGCACACAGTATTCAAAGTAAGGCTTCACCAGTGCAGAGAAGAGTGGGACAGTCACTTCCCTCGACCAGTTAACAATGCTGTGCTTGATGCACCCCAGGATACGGTTGGCCTTTTTGACTGTCAGAGCACACTTGACTCATATTCATTATACTGTCAACCAGAACCCTCTCCACGGATGTCTTCCAGCCTCTCACCTCCCAGTCTCTCTGTATATTACACAGGGTTACCCTGTCCCAGGTGAAGAATCCATCTCTCCCTCATGTTAAACTTCATGCAGTTGGTGATTGTCCAATTCTTTAATTTCTAAAGATCTCTCTGCAAGGCCTCTCTACTCTCGACAGAATCACAAGCTCATCACAATTTAGTGTTGTCTGCAAACTTAAATAGTATATATTTGAGTCCTACATCCAAGTCATATAAAATATATTAAAGAGAATTGGCCCTCAAATGGCCAGTGGACAGACAGGCCTGTAATTACCAGGGTCTTTCATACCCTTCTTGAAAATTGAGATGTTTGACAGCTTCCATTCAGCTGGGACCTCTCTAGATTCCCAAGACCATTGAGAAATAATTGAGAGAGATCTTATGATGATATCAGCCCACTTTCTATTACAAAACACATTAAAAACATGATAGTGCCCATGACAATCTGATTTTATACTCTTCTGACTCACATCTACAGAAGAAAAAAATGAGGGCTCAAAAAGTGAACAGTGCTTAATATTCTCTTTAAGCAAAATTTTCCTCGTGGATTTATGTATCCCTACTATTCCTAACATTAAACTTCACTAATGTTCAGTTTGCTTTCCATACATAGATGAGATATGTATCAATGCAGCATGAATGACATTGTCCTAAAACGTGTTGAACAAGCATGAAGTAACTTGCCTCTGAAGCCAGCTAGGTGTGCCAATAGTTCCTGAGAAAATTAAGATGACTAGCTAGCATTGGAAAGGTAGCTTCTCTATCTCTTATAAATTACGTGACACAAGCCTCCATCTTATTTTGCACAAAACTCAACAAAACACGCAAATTTGTATGTTTCTGTCTGTTAAAGGGCAGTATCTGATTTTTCAATGCTAACACATTTCCAATATAGATTAACTGAAAAATATTTGTAAGTTCATTGTTTTTTAGGCTCTTTTAGATGACACAACTCTGGAATTACAATTGTACATTCTACATCAACAGCAGCTGATTATATGTCATGATCTTTAATTAGAGATTCAAAGATTTTCTTAATTTCAGAGTCGTGAAAATGCTCAGGTCCAAAGTAGAACTTCAAGAACGTGTGTGGGGTGTACAGAGCCACTCCAGAGCCAATAACTTTGCAATTTCATGTCATTTAGATGTCTTTGTAAATCAACATCATATGAAGAGTTTAATCCTTGGAGATAGACAGCGGCTATCAATTTCCACAGATTTTGAAGAAGGAAGTACCAAATACTGTTTGGGAGCAAAGTTTTAGAGAACAAAAAACATTAAATAGTCATAATATACATGAAAGTTAAAATGGTAAACTCTAGTAGCTCCTTCATCATAACCGTGACCTATTATCTAAATACATAATTAAACAATATTTTTTTTTTAAATAAACAACATATCTGGTATGTTATATCTCTGAAAAAATATTTTGAAGAGTAATTTTGTTACCATGTTTAGCATGTTCTTATTGTTTATGAAACATCTGTTTCTTCTGTGTACATTAAATCCTTATGCATTTGCAAATTCACATATATTCATAGATTTACACAACTGAATGACAAAGTGTGGTATATCATGGATTTTAGCCCCAAAGCAACAGGCATGCTATCTTAATGTCATCATCTTAATGTCAACATCTGCCCTCAGACTGCAGATGTGTACACCAGGTTTAATCCACAAGTTAATTAAAATAACTGACTTAGAAGCCTTCTGGAGGAGAGGGGGAGAAAAAATTGGGGGGGGGGGTGAGGAAGAAGGAGAAAAGGGGTCAGGGGAAGGGGGGATAAGTGGAGCAAAGAGAAAGAAAAGAGGGGGAAAAGGGGGGAGAAAATGGGAGAAAAGGGGGAAAAGGAGAAGAACAAGGGGGGAGGGAGAAAAGGTGGGGAAGAATAAGGGAAAGAAAAGAATGGAAAGGACAAGTCGAAATTTGCACTACTGCTAGGGTAGCAATAATCACACTATTGCCTTAGGCAACTGTTTTTCTGCATGCCAGGACTACTTAAATTAAGATGTTTCAAGTGCAGACGATCTTCATGGCCATTACACCCAAGTTTTCACAAATTGAACATCCATCTCCATCTCAGCTTCTCCAAAATAATTCTCAACATTTTCTTATTCTAAAAATGGAGTATTTACCTGAACCATTTGAAAGAATCTTTTTTTTTTTTTTTTTTTTTTTTTTTTTTTTCTGTTTAAAACAGCATTTCACGCTATGTTAATAATATCACCAAGATGTTGCCAGCTAGGTCTGAAAGCCAGACCTTCTGCGCATCAGGAGTTCCACTTGATTATGTAAAATTAGTTTTCTTGCCAATAAGAACCATATGAAAGATTCCAGAATGATTTTTCTGTCAACTGGAAGTGATGAAACATCTGGATTCTTACATCAATGGTTTTAAATGTTAGAAACCCAATAACAACAAATAAATAAAAAGAAACACTAAGGTATATAAGGGTCTAAAAATTATTGGTTGTGAAAGGTAATCTCTGCTTGTAAGAAAACATGCACATACTTTGTAAAGTAAAACATGCAAAGTAAACCACTATGCATTTAATGCAAAGAGAAGCCAAACTGAACAGGACTTTCAGACTGTTTTTTGTTTGTTTGTTTGTTTGTTTAGAGTACTTCAAATCATAAAATCATAGAATAATTTGGGTTGGAAATGACCTCTAAGATCATCAAGTTCAACAGTTCAAGTTAGCCTACCTGAAAAAAACTAGAGATTACAATATTGTACACAGATGTAAACATTTCAAAGAAAGGCAATCCTTCAACTTTTAAGTGATAACATTGTTATTTCAGAATAAAACCAAGAAGAATTTAATTACTTTACTGAGAAATAAATCAGATGTAAATTTCTTGGCCATTTTCTTATGGTAGAAATATAATCAAGTTGCAATTTATTCTGAACTTATTTAGTTATTTATGCAATAAAAGTAGTAATTACACAAGTATCATTATCTTTCAGTAACTTTAAAAAAGATACTAAATAACTTAGGAAGATAGTTTGTTTTTATTTTCATTCTAGAGATGCTTCTAGTATCTTATGTCTCATGTCATACTTAAAGGTAAATCCATGACCACCGGTTTAGGTTCTCATGTGATTTAATATGACATTTAAGTAAAATCTCTAATTTTGACACTAGACATGATTTAAATCACAGAAATTATTTACGTACACAAGAGCAAGTTTTGATCTCTGCAAAATTAGTACAAAAATTGAATAAGCCCAAAGACTTAAGTGAATCAAAATTTAGCCCATTGGATTTATTACAGATAAAAAAAAAAAATAAAATAAAAAAATAAAAATCTATAAGGCCATTGTCATGGCTATTTCTTTAGAGGAGAAGATAAGGGATGTAAACACAGATAAGGATATTAATGGAAGAAAAATCCTTCATGACTTTATCACTGCTGAGTTATTTTTTAAATAATAAATTCTCATTAATTTTCCCATTACTGTGAAAAATATGTGCCCTATTACTTTTCATAAGAATTATTCAACTTTTCTAAAATTTTCACATACAATATTTGACAAACATGATACACTGGAAGTTAAATTTTCTGTTGCATTCCACTTTATAAAGTTATGTATCAAGCAAAGCTGAATTTCATCTCAGGAATTTTGGCCTTCTGTTTGATATATTCAATAAGTAGTACTACATTGTCTCTTACCCACAGCTGAAAGTCCACATCCTCAAAATTTTAAGCCAGTATTAATTTTGTCCTTAAAATATTTAGTTACTTTAGCTTTATGTTTGCCCTTTAATCCAATGACAAGCCTAAAATTACAACAGCTAAAAGCATCAGTGTGTTATCACCACTATTTTCATCAAAAATCTATACACACCATCATGTGAGCCTCTATGAAGAAAATAAACTCTATCCCAGTCAAAACCATGACAAGGTCTCTGTGACTGTAAATCAAATATAGTTCTCAAAAAAACCTTTAGAACAAAATGCTGCAAGTTCCAGGGGATTAAATAAATATTTTAACAAAAAAAAAAAAAAAAAAAAAAAAAAAACATTGTTTTGGTGGAAAAACTTATTTACATGCAATATATAGTGAGAAATGCCTCAATAATAATATAGCATGTTTGGAAGTGGGAATAAGTTTCCTAAGAATCCATCACTATTTTAGGTACCTAGGACATCATACCTGACCTCATTTTTCCTCTCCAAAAGGACTTGGTTTCTCTGTAAGTCCTGTGTCCTATCTGTGAGCCTCAAGCGATTCAGACATTTAACGTTAAAAAACGTGTCTGTGTACTTGAGTAGCTCAAGAGCAGCCTTCCGGGTTTAGTAGCACATAAAAAGACACCTTAGTTATGCTTCTTATTTCTAGAGCACAACAATAAGATGTTCTGAAGGTTTCCCATCTACACATTTTCTGCAAATCTTTCTGCAGAGTAACTGTCTTCCTGAGCTTTTTTTGCGTTTGGACAAAAGAGCAAAAGAGTTTGGAGTAAGAAATTGTGCATCTATTGCAAGTTACATCTCAAATCAAAGTTTTTTGTTTGTTTGTTTGTTTGTTTTTTGGGGGGGCTTGGGGTAGTATAGGAATCTTCCAATGACTAGGAAGAATGTAGAGGGTGTAGAGGGAAAAAGATGTAAATGTATAGACTGCTGCCCAAGAGTTCAATATTAAGGGTATTCATCAGTCAAGCATTCAATTAATATGTTTACATATGTTTACCTCATGAATGCACCAAAAGTTTCTGACTGACATTTTCCCTGTCACACTGAGGGTGAACAGAGGCAGGTATCGTCACTGGGTAGGAAACATAGTCACTATGGCACTGCTTCATTTGATTCAAAAAGAGAAACCCAGCTCTTGGCTGTTTCAGCCCCTTCACCAGAATTTGCTAAAAATGTACTTGAAAAGATCAATAAGCTACCTTGTATAAATGGCTGATTGTTAAAACATTCATGAGAGCAAAAGCCATTGGGAATTGTCATCACAGGGTAGCAGGAGCACCAAAACAATATGGTGGATGACTCAAGAGCTGAAAAAGGAAGTAGCTCTACCCAGGAAGAAATATGGCTGTAAAGAAAAAAGACAATTTCCGCTATATCTGCATCCCAACCTCAAGATCCCAATGAAAACATACACAAGCAAAAACAAAACAAACAAACAAACAAACAAACAACATATTTTAAAGAGGAATCTCCTACAGCTATAACAAAGACAGGGATTAATACTTTTCAAGTCTTGCTAGTTAAGTTCTCATGTAGATATGTCTGATTTAGCAGGGAGTTAGACTCCTCTCAGTTTTTTATAGAGAGCAGAAAACACTGGTCATAATTGTCACATACAGAAGGTGTATCCATACCAACTGAGAGTAAGGCAAGTTGAATGTACCAGCATCAATTTAAAATAGCTTCAGTACCTCCACGGCCCTTAGGTGCCAAGGCAACGTATTTTCCATAGGTTCATTTTCAGCGTGCCTGGCCAATAAGAGTCAGAATTCCCAAGAAGGCCTTTAATTAAATAAATATATAATTCTGCTGAAGCAGGTGTTTGGCAGTCTTTCAAAAAGCAAGCATAGCTCTGACTTGAAGAACCATTATTTATACACAGCTAACTTCTAAAACTCTCTATCTGCTCCTGATTCGTTGCTTTAGCTTGCCTAATTTATCTCAATTGAGCATGTGTGTTACAGAGAACAAGTGGTGGGGTGGACATCAAATCCCACATTTCCATATACTTGCATTCTGATGGGTATGTTTCTTAATATGCAAATGGCCCTTAATGAGCAAAGGGTTACCATGGATTAGTCTGGAATCTTCCTTTATCTGTTTTCCTCCTAGTTTTCTCACTATCATTCCTTATCTCCCTTGCTTCTGGTAGCTTAAGGCTATGAATCTCCCTGTTTTCTTCAAGGTCTCCTTGTTTTCTTCAGTTCAAGACTACAAATGGAACAGCATTTTGAAGAGCAAATGCTGCCAGCGGAACATAGAGGTAATTCTGGATGAGCCCAGATTACTTTCAAAAATTGCAGAGAGCAAAGTCTAAAAGAAGAGGAAGGTCTGATCTCAGAACAGACAGAAGAACTAGTTTTAAGAGACAAAAGGATTATCACACAAAGAACAGCTGTTGCAGGTGGAAAGATCTGCCGCTGTAATGGAGGCATGGTCCTTGACCTTGTATATAAAATATGAGGTCAACTATATTCTTTTTAAGTGCTAGGTATTCGTGAAGACAACATGTTAATGAATCCTGACAGCAGCTTGGAAGAGACCAAGCTCAGCCATGCCTTGTCAATACTCTTCTAGCCTGAAAACATTTATTGTTAAAATGCTTTTCTTCCCTAAAAAATACAGACATCTTGATAGTTCTTTCCTATTACAGGTCAACAACTGCAACACCTGGGATTAGATCACCCCAAATCTGCATAGTCAAAGTGCTTTTAGTCTCTTGGGTGGAAAGAGAGGCAACAATGAAAGGAGAAAGAGGAAATTAAACCACTACTAGGTAAAGGCATTGTCTGATTCGAGTGTATGTAGACAGTAATAAATCTCACATGCATTTTTATCAAATGAGGATTATTTGTTTGGTTGGTTTTGTTTTCTTTTCAATAGTGGACACAGAGCACAAACAGCATAAAATGTAGGGGTTCTCTTCTATTTAATACAATCTGTAGAACTGTATGCATGGCTTAACATTCATTATGCTTTATATAATCAACCCTAAAAAGAAGTGTCTCTCACTTCTTGCATCAGTATAGTAAATGTGTGGTTGTTTTTGTTTTTGATTGGTTTTTCACTGTCTCCCCCCTGCCTGCCCTAAAACAAAACAAACAAAAAGATTTGACCAAAATGCTCAGACATCATAAACTGGCAAATATATATATATATATTAATAAAAACATAATGTCTTTGATTAATGTTATACAACAAACAGAAATTAAGTCCCTGAGGCACTCTTTTGTTTTTCCTCATATATATTTTTTTTCTCTAGGTTAATTCAGGAGGGAACTGAGAAAAAGTGATGAAATATTTTTTATAAAACAAAATTTAGGTGGAGTAAGAAAAGGGCTTTTCTTTTGTTCTTGAGTTCAGGCCATAAGTTCTTATATCACTGCCTTATTGCTCTGTTAAAACAATGTTGTTACTTAAAGGTACTATATGCATATTTTTTTTTTTTCTGTGTTGAACTGCTTGACTGATGGTGTACTGAGTCACATTACGCATATACAAGTTGTTTGTCCATCAGCCAGCTATTAACAAAATACTTTTAGTGTGAACTGACCTGTGGGTCATGATTCCAGTCTAGGATAACAATTCTCTAAATTTCTCCACTGCCTTGAAGCCAAAGAAGTTTTTGTTTGTTTGTTTGTTTTTGTTTTGATGTAAAAAATGGTTTTTGAACTGTGTATATGATGTATGGATATGTGTATATAACCATAGCCATTGAATTCAAGCACACCACTTATGTCTTCAATTCATAAAATGAAAGACAAGACTAGAGACTACTTGATTAAAAGTCATATATTTATTGTTTGTTTTGAAACTCCAATTACATTAGGACTAAATGGCAAGCTAAAACATGTAGCATTACATTGCAAAGCAAGCCTGCCTGTCTTATCTGGCAGAGGAGCCTTGGCATCCATTATGCTTTCATCTGCATTTCTCATCCTGTCATCAATGAAGCCTACATGAGCCACTGAAATCATAGAATAGAAGCATTTGTAAAATTGAATTCATACATAAATGAAATCCAAAATATTTACAAATTTGAAAACATGTATAAAATATTTACATATTTACTTTTGATACCAAATAGCACTATGGTTAGAAACCTTAGTTTCTAAACCTTAGAAACTGTGTATTACTGAATTAACATTCCAATGTCAAACTGATGGTAGAACCATATTTTTACATAAAGGATAAATGTCTCACTCTGGAATTTCCATATCCAGGGAATATAAATTTTTAAAAAGTGTTCTATAGACACCATATTGAAACCACTAAATACATAAAAACAAAACAAAACAAAAAGTGCTGCACTATCCCAAAACAAGTATGAACTGGTATTATTTGTACTGCCAGGGTGTTTTCATACTATGCAAAATTTTGTGTCATAAATTAATATAGAAACTTATGGCTTTAATTCAGCAAAGGACTAAAGTCCATATTTTGTATCAAACTGTGAAAATTTGTCTGTAAATATCCCACTTGCTTAAATGCTCTATTGAATGTAGTTCGTCAAAAAGACACAAGTAATTATCATAGTAATATGACTCATTGGTTCTGAATCCCCTCATCAGTTGATAACCAGAGTCTTAATGCCCACCACAGAGTAAAATACAGTTTACTCATTGTCTATCACTTCTGTGTAGCTCCTTTGGAAAACAGCTCTATGTCATGACTCTATGACTCTATGTCATTATTTAAGTTTATAAACTATCCAAGCATTTTCTCATAAGCCTTTTTGCAATGACTGATGTTCCTTCAGTCTCCCTAGCCTTCATCCTGCTTATTCTGTGGTGTTCATCTGTCTTTTCTAGGAAATATCAATGAAAATTTAATATGAACATGGGAGAACTTTAGGCTTAACTTACATGTTTACTTACATGTTAAGAGCAAATCCTTCCCCCTCTCCAACCTTCCTCCTCCCACCTCCCCCCCCCCAAAAAAAAAGGGAAAAAAAAAAAAAGGAAAACACTCAAACACCCAGATTATCATTGGGTTTTCTTCAGGAATAGCTGTATTGAAGGTTGTCTACATTTGTGATGCAACTTGATCTTTGACAGCATTTTACTGTAATGTACTGTTGATAGGACAGTAAAATATGGCAAAATGACACACACACAATGGTATTGTTCTTTTCTCCCAACCCAATGCTATAGCATACCATTAATCTCCTTCTATCTTAAACAAATTAAACTGGGAAGTTCCATGAGATTCAGTCCTGTAACTTATTCTGTACCAACCTCTTTCTGTCAATAGCTGTGAACCTGGGGAAATTATGAAGTTCAATATCTCTGTTTGTTTGTTTGTTTGTTTCACCTAGACAATGTTTTCTTTCTTCAGGCTTTTATTTTATTTATTATTTTTTTTTCCATGTCTGGCAGAGTTTGAAGCCTGTATGCTACTCAGCTTGTTGAAGTTCAGTCCAGATAAGATGTGTTATAGCAACCAGTTAAGGGAAACACTTTGTTTCACTTGAAATGTACTAAGCTCCTCATTCACACAAGTTGTGTCCAGTTTCAAAGTACTCCCATTAAAATGGGAGTAAAAAAAATAAAAATAATAATAACAATTAAAAAATCTAACCTAAAGGTATATCTTACCAGAGGTAATATGACACCATGGAAAGCTTACTGCTTTGATTGTGACTGGTAGCTCCTGTATGAGGCTGAGGATAGGGAGGATATTCCATTTGGACTTTGCAACATCTACGGGATTGTAACATACACATGTGAAGTTGAAACTACTAACCACATTATAAAAGCTAAAGTTATCCTAAAAACTGTTGCAGAGCTTGACTTCTATCCTGCTTGAGATAGTTATCTTATGGGAAAAATAATAATAATAATAATAATAATAATAATAATAAAACACTAGAAAGGTGAAAGCCAGTCAGTTTCTGAAACTGTTTTGAAGCAGAAGCATGAGGTGACTTCAACAATATCTATATCTAAACAGAGTTCCAAATAACATCTCTTTGCTCTGGCATTCTGCTAATGGTGTGCTGCAATATCTCAGGCATTTAGCTGAGTGCTCACTTTCTTTAAAGCCATACACAGATGAGGGTATGGGTTTTTGCATTTTCATTATAAAATAATATTAGCATAATTTCAGACATATAAAAGTGCACCTAACTGCCATATGTAATAAAGAGAACATTTGTCTTAAACATATTATTTTTCAGATATCTTAAGACAACCTATAGAAAAGGTGGATTGCAATAGTTGCTATAGTTAGTTATGAAGATACTTTTAACATTTTTAAAGAAAAGAAAATCCTATGCTTTCACTTCTGATAACATTTTCAGTCTTTATACTGTACTTCATGCAGTTATACAAGGGTTAATTTGGCTCACTAAACGTTAGGTACTCGGTATGATTTGAAACTTTGTAAGCTACTGAAACATCTACATGAGGATTGCAGATGTGACTGAACACTTCTGAGAGATATATTTGCTTCTTAGAAGCCAAAGGTCGGAATCTCTAGTATGACATTAGAAAAAAATATGGGACACAAATTCATGCAGTTCAGGAGTTATGCCAATGGATTGTCTTTATGCCTTTTGATAATAAACCTTTAGTTGTTTTGAAACTTCTAATAATAATGTATTTTAAAGTGGGGCAGTTTTAATGGTGATGTTAATTAAACCTAGTCATTTGCAATGAACTGCTTAATTTTTAATTAATATGCTGCAATAGGAATATTCTCTTATGATGTAGATGTTTACATTGTAAATTTCAATTTTCAAGCCAGGTCAAATAATACAGTTGTTAGAGAGAAATAACAGACTTCTTGAGTTAGAATCATCAGACCTGTTTAAAGTACTTCTTCAGGATAAGGAAAATCACTCCTTATGTCACCCATCTTTCTTCATTGCTTCCACCCAGCTTTCCTCCCCAAATTGCCTCTTGGTCCTACCACCTGAGTTACCAGTGTTGGAGGATCTGCTATGGCTGTCCTAAATATAAATTTGAACAAATCAGAGACAGTCATATTTTATTAGAGTCCTATCAATCAGAATAGAAGTTTTCTTCAAAGGAAAAGATTGAAGCACAAATGTCCAGAGATTAATGCTGCATATTTTTTTTGGACTCAACAACATATTCTTCCTGCACCTCTTGCAAAATTTCTGACATTACTATTTCATGCTTCACTGGTACTTTTTTTTTTTTAACTTTACTTTTAAGACATTTTTTTTATATATATATTTTTAAGAATTAATTGATAGTCTCACCTAACAGATTGTTCAGTTTCAAGATGGTGTCTTTTCTCAACTAATTAAAAACACTGGAAGTGTATTGATGTTGTGTGTTTAACTGATGAGATCCCTTGTGTAGAAACTAGCTAGTTTTTCCATGTGTGTGTATCACATACTATGCTGTCAGCATGGTAACAAAAATATTCTAACAGTGAAGTAAGGATGGTTGTTTACAAAATTTTTATCTTTAAAGGCAAAACTATCACAACTGGGTGAAATTATAATTCATCTTTTTTTTTTTTTTAAAAAAAAAAAAGCCATTGCATGTTCATTTCTGTACACATCTGCATTAACAACCAGATCAAAAGCTGAGAAGCTTTCCTTCTTTCTTTCAGGCTGTCAAGATGAAGAGATCACAGCATAACTATCAAGACTTGTCAGATTGATTTCTTAAGGTTTGGCGGGGTCTACTGTGAGTATTCTTCTTTTGTTGTTGCTGCTTTTTTGATTTTATAATCCTCACATGAAGTGGCCCTGTACACCAAAACACAGCAGAAGAGATTTTGTTTTTTTTCTTCTGTCCTCTCAAGGGACTCTAAATCTAGAGATACCAGCCTTTATATATTCTGTCTTCTGACATGAGAGTTAGAGATCTCTAGAGTCGTGTAATACTGCTTCAGAAAAAGAAAAACAAAACAAAACAAAAAGCAAAAGAAATCAAACAAACAAACAAAAAACACAGTTGTTAATAATCATATACTACAGAGTCTCCAAAGCAATATGTTGTCAATAACCACAAAAGACCAAACAATAATCTAACACAGAGACACCTTTTCTACCAAATTACAGACTGTGAGAAGAGAATGCTTACTACAAACTATATATGGCAAGAGATCATAGGGAAGATCATAGCAGAAATGTGCCTTTTGCTATTACTATTTTTGTCATATTTTTGTTTTGTTTTCTTTGGTTACTGTTGAGTGCTACTAAGCCTCCCAGCTGTTCCATTACGTGATGTACTGTGCTAACAAACAATACTGTTGGAAGGCTCTGTTTTTTTAAGCCATCAAATTCAAGTGTGTCTGCAGCTCACAGTATGTGGTAAGCAAAGCAAGGCTCTTAAAAGCACTAAAAGTGATTAAATACCTCCTCCTTCTTCAGCACATAAGTCAAAAGTAATCATACAAATGTTCCAGGTGGCAGGCCAACTTCTAGCTCTGCTCTTTTGGATACAGCATAGGTGACAGTGCTTGACTTGGCAAGCCTGATAGCATTTGCTGTCAGAGTAGTCTCCTGTGCCAACAGCATGTTGCACTCCAAATAAGTGCAGTCTATATCAGCTGCTCAAAGGACTACAGTGCTGCCATTCTTAGCCTGACTTTGACAATGACTGTGTGAATTGTTTACAGTGAGATTTTTCTAGTGTGATAGAGATTATATTTTCAAATTTCATTTATACTTAGATTCACAAAAGTTCTTAGGTACCCAAAGCAGCACTTTCATAGAACTCAGGCAACCCAGTACAATCACAGTTCCTCCACTTAGGTGCTTGGAAATTTATAGATGCCATATTTTCCACTACCTTTGGAAACCAAGTGTGTACTCCTGGGCACATATGAGTATTTATATCATTGTTGGGCATTGTGGTTTCCTGTTTATTTCTCTCATAAGTGTCTTTCATGTATTACCTATTTCTGTAACTAATTCTTATAGTAATAATCTCACCTAAAAAAAAAAAAAGATAATAAAAAGAAATCACACCCATACCTTAGAGCATTTCACTGCATTTATAGTACTTCTGAGAACAGAGAGAAAACAAGCAAAAATAGGCATGATTGTAGATAAAGGAGGCACTACTTGTGGAGATGAGAGTTGAATTCTGATCCCTGCTTCTAACACAACTTAAGTAATTTATCTAAAAGCAGCACTGTATCAAATAACATTCAGGGTAGGGACAGGTATCTCTAAAATTTATGTCACTGATTAAAGCTCCCAAAAGTAATCATGTTGCTTCTGTTTTCCCATAAACCAAACATTGATATCCTTCACGTCTGTCCTTTGTGAGAGGGCTTGTTCCAGGAATCTTTACAAACCCAATTGCAGTAGGAGAGGCAGAGACTGAGAACCAAAACATTCAGCAGCATCTGATGTGTGCCTTCTTAGAAAATATTTATTTATTCACAGGGTTAGGTGGTAACCAAGTCCTGATTTTGTAGATCTTGGTCATGTCTAAATGTTGGACTTTGGGCTGTACACACAGATGCATCCACAAAGCTTGAGCAAATCAAGCAAAAATGTTCATACATACATCAAAGATGCCTGAATGTTTTCAAAAATGGTGCCCTGAGTTTTTACACTTCTTCTATATGAAAGACAAAATGTCCTCCTTATATGGCATACAGATACTGAAAACATTAAAATGTCTAGAACACATAGATGCAAAGTCTGTCTGTTCAACTACAGAATAGGCATAATAGCACCAGAAACTGATTTTTACTTCTTGCTTTCTCCTTGTTTCTTATTCTGGTCTTTGGAATACCATAAGTCACAAAGCAGCATAAGCAAGAGATTTAAAGTCACATTTAAAGTAATATTTAAAGTAACATTTAAAGAATAAAAAGAATATTTAAAGAATTTATAGTAATAAATCAATTGAAGAAATACTTAAAATCTCTGTTTTCATTTCAGAGCAGCACGATGTTTACCACTTTTGCTGCATTTGGACAGAGTTTGCTCATAAATACACAGAACAAATCTGTGAAGATTCAGGATGGATCCAGACTCTTTATAATCTTCAGTCACAGAAAAGTTATATGAAAATGTAGGCTTCCTAAGTCAGGAAAAGTCTGATCTACTCCTTTTTCTTCAGAGATGTCCTCCCTAAACAGGTGGCTGGTAAAATATTTAATTAATAGCTTAACCAGCACATGTAAGGTATCAGAACATGAGTTATCTGCTCTGTACCAAGCAGCCATATTGTCACGGTTCAATACTGCAACTCACTTCCCACTCATTGCATATTCTCTACCCTCTTTTCTACAAGAAAAGTATCTGGGTGATTGAGACTCTGGTCAACTGGTGTTTCTCACAAGGTTGGTATAACACAGTTCAGTAGTAGAAGACAGACATTTCTGTATAGTTCGGTTAGCCTATTCCTCTCTTTGCTGATAGCTCTCAGCCCTTCTAGTCAGTACCTGTATTACATACCCAACCTTGAATAAAAAGGGACTCAGTTTTTAAAAAATGAAATGATTCTCTTATTAAGACAATGATTTTAAAGGTTTTGAAATCCATACACACCCTATGAACAAAATCTGACTTCTCTATGTACACAAACTCTGATCTTCCTCCAGCATATATAGAACATTCAGCTTCAATTCCTCATGTCTTCACACTTAGTTCATCTCTTATATTGTGACCAAATAGGCCTCAGTTGAGAGAAAGTTCTGTTACTTAATTGTTCCTGCAAATACTTTTATTCTCCTTGGGGATGATATAAAAAATGATAGAACAAAATGATGTTCCTATCCTGGCAAGCAAAGACATGATAAATTAGTATCTGTGATGAAACTTCACAATTTAAAATATAGAAAAAAAAAAAAAAAAAAAAATCTTGGTCTGTGACTCATCAAGGATTTCATTATTTTCATTCAATGGGCCTGAAAAATTACGAACCATTTACATAGATGTAAGAATTTCAACATTTGAACATTTTATTGTCAATCAAATCACAATCTATTGATCAAACTAAAGACTTAAATGACAGCACAGAAAATAGATATTAGTGCATTTTATAGTATCCGCTACTTTTTAATTTCCATTAATAATCTACAAATTATTTTTACATATACTATACGCATGTTTACATAGAAAATGTTTTAATTAGCTCTACTTTGGGTTGTGCTAACATAAATGAAAAAGTACTATAAGATGCCTTTAATTGAGTTCAAAGTGGTTGACTGGACCCAAAAGATATAAAATTAAATTTGAATTTACAGCTAAATAGTTTATTATTTGGCTCTAAACCAAAACAGGTTATATTGGTAAACATTAAACATAAAAAAGGAAAAAATGGAATGCAAGTTAACTGCTTTTGTTGTTTGAGTTCATATTTTTAACTTCCATTTTTACTATACCTCATAAGGTCAGCACAATGAACTTAAGAAAAATATCTTACTTGAGAAATTAGATTTATGATCATAATAATAGAGTTGCTTTAGATTCTGTGAACTATTCTACCTCTATTGATGTGCTTCTTTATGAGTAAACATATTAACATCTATATAATGTTTAACATTCTGATCCAAAACCTTGGTATTATTTCTTACATGGTAACCATTACAGATTATGGATGAAGGAAGAAAATGCATGAAATACTGTTTCATTTCAGTATGGTATGGGTGTAGCGTTAGGATACATTTATTGTTACTACATAAAACCACACAATGCTGTTTATCATTGGATTGTTCTGACATCATCTGTGCTGAAAATACTTTAAAATATAACTTTTACAGGTAGTTGTCCTCTGCTTTGCACCTTCTATATTGCTTACACCTGCACAACATAGGGGAGATAACTTGATGTTATGACGTTTTAACGTGCTCTGTCCTGGCATAAACTGCTACCTGCAAAACAGAAATGGATAGCAACTAGAGGTCCCATTTCTTTATAAATGGTTTTATACAGATTCTGACACGGGTCCAGAAAATCACATGTGGTCAGAAAGCTCATATTTAAATTCATGAGATTAATAAGATATCCTTTATGGAACAGCGTTTAAAGAATGCAAATTCACCAAATAGTTACTTTTCATACCTACTCTTTGTTTTTTACAAAAATATGATACAGTGCAGTCCCCATTTCCTTTTTTATCATAGATGATGAAGTGATATATCTAAACACTGCAAATATTAACATTTTAGCTCTTTTGGGTTCTCTTACAGCTGACAGAGAAGTCTAGAAAGTAAATGAGCCTTAATATCAATGTTAATAATTTGTGCTTAAATTCCCATAAGGTCTGTGACCACAAGATCCTATTCATTTGGAGGGTAACAATTCAAGTAGTTATATTAAATTCACTCAAAGAATCCTGAATTTCATTCACTCACTTTTCAGCTAAGAATCAATGTTGCTTCCAAAAAAATAGGTGATTACCAATGATATACTCATTACAGAATGCGTAACTCTATCCTTATGCCCCCAAACACATACTACTGGAATAACATTCAAGTCTCTCAAACCCTGATATGCAGAAGAATTCCAATATATATATTATAATATATTTCCATGTGCAGTCCCATGCAGCTGTGATTTCTGAAGCTTGGTTGGAACTTCGCATTTATAGCTATGTCCAGTCACTATTGTCATTACCACGCTGTCCTTAGTGGTCTTGAATGGTTTCTGTAAACACATAATTTTCTTTATCCATTCTTCAGCAACTACATAAATATTTGCATGATGACTACAGGTTTTTTGTTGGTGGTGGTGGTGGTTTTTTTTTTTTTTTTTTCATCCTTTGATTTCTCTATTAGTAGAATATCCCAAATGTGATCTATGGATTGGATGTACGAGCAGTCACTGATACTTCTCCTCCTGTGGGACTGGGCAGTCAGGGACCAGAGACAAAGAAGATAAAATAACATTGAGAATGGGTGAGGCTTTGGAGGGGAGGGCAACTTTCCTTTCTCCTTGTAAAACCATACTTTCTTTCTGTAATGTGGGAGGACAAGTAAGGCCACATCACTGCTAAAAAACAACTCTTGCTTTCTCTAGAGGCATACTGTGACACTAGAAAAGTTTCCCACATTCACTACCCTGAGGTGTAACATCATTGAAGATTCCATTGTTAATAACAATAATAATAATAAAATAAAAATGTGAAAGTTCAGATTTTATTCCAAACTGATAATATAGAAATATAAAAATCAACTGAAAATATTGTTCTCTATTTTTACGGCTGGGTTATGGACATTACGAGATTCAATGGGTTTTAGACATTTGAGAGGTACTGTTTCTGGCTGTCTCTTTAAAATAAATAAAATAAAAGGTATTTTGATCATGTGAACTGTTTTTGTTTGTTTGGTTTTTTGTTTGTTTGTTTTAAAAAATAGACTACCTTGTTGGAATCTATCATACTCAGTCCAAATACATTTTTATATCACAGTGCATAGAAATACCAACAGCCTCAAAATACCAGCAACCTCTTTCTTGGATAACATTTCAGCAGGTCAATTTTAATATGCTATGTGTTTCAAATATGTACTCTATACTATACAAGGATGACCTTACATACCACAGAGAAAGACACTATCTCCATGTCTCCATCTTCTCCACTGGTCTTTGCCAGAACTTCATGGGACAAGTGTCTGACAGAATGGTTATGAATGCATCCTACAAGACTACACCACCATATGCTCTGAGGAGAAAGGAAACTTTAAAATAGCCTGAATATAAATAACGTATTAAATTCAGAACAAATTCAGGCTGCCTCTGAGGATAATAGGGATGCCAACCATCAAATTTAAGGATCATTCTGGATTTAAAGTTACTCCCCACACTGGACAGCTTTGTTAAAATGTATGAGTAATGCATGTGATGAGCATTCTTTACAATATATAAATACATTTCTACTGTATTCCAAGAACTGGTTGTGGAATGCTCTTCCCAAGGATATTAGAAATTTCAGTGCTTTAAAATTATATTTGCAGAAATATAAACTTTTTTTTTTTTTTTTGGCCTAAGAAAAGTTTGCAATGCTATGTAGGTTTATTTTTATTTTATTTATTTACTGTAAGCCCATTTTCTAAAACTTTGAAAGGGTTGAAATGGATGTATCTCCTGTTGCATATAAGAAATTGTTTCTTATTAAACAGCAATTCAATATAGTAGAAGAGTTTTGATATCAGAAAACACTTTATAATCCTCTTTATGACAATTAATATGAAAAATGTTACAATAAGTTACATAATAATGAAAATGTTGTTTAGAACTGTAGCTATAATGGCTGCAAATTTTATTTTTTTCTTGCAATAACTCTGCTCATGATACTGAAATATAAGCTGTATCACCCTTCTATAATAACTCTGTATTTTCAGATGTCTATAAACTAGTCATAAAAAGTCTGCTTCTGGCTGTCTTGGAATATGTAGATCAATACTGAATTTAGGAAGTGAAAGAAAAAAATAAATTATCTTAGTAGAGCTGATATAGTTGCCTTTGACATTTAGTCTTTTTCTTAGAAAGTCAAGAAACCTAAATTCTAGAGGAATGACTGGATAAAATTCTACTTGTGAGTTTATCTGTAAATGTAAAATGGGAACAAGATCAAGCTTTGAAATCCATTGTAGATTATAAATGCACTCATTTCTGATGAATCAATTTCAGTTTAGTCTTGGTTTTACTCCCTATGATTTGGGAATTTAGTCATTATCTGAACTGAAATAATTGGTGATTTTAGCTCAAAAAATAATAATAATAAAAAATCTGATATTTAAATATAAATTCTAAACTAATAATATTTATCTATTTAAATATAAATTCTAAACTAATAATATTTAGCTATTTACTTATTTACAGAAAGTGTATGAAAGTCCTTTTAGCTGGCAGGTGGAATTTCAATTGCTGGAGATATTTTATTTGTCCACAATTGAAAGACTTTTACTTTTAGGACTCCTCCTTAAAATTTTGAATTCCCTCCCCGTCCTGCTCCGCCCTGCCCCACGCTGCCCCACCCTGCCCTGCTCCTTCCCTTCCCTTCCCTTCCCTTCCCTTCCCTTCCCTTCCCTTCCCTTCCCTTCCCTTCCCTTCCCTTCCCTTCTCTTCCCTTCCCTTCCTTGCCCTGCCCTGCCCTGCCCTCACCTTCCCTTCTTCCCTTCCTTCCCTTTTCTACTCTTTTCTACTCTTTTGTAAAATTTGTCCAAGTGAAAATGCTACACTTTTACATTTTTTTTTCATCAGTTTCTTCCTTGCTTTCTGAATAAATCATGATGAGCTGAGTGAAACTTGATCAAATTCTCAAATTCTGCTGCATTTGTTCTCATTTGTTAGCCTTAATTGTTTTCTTTAGGGCTTGAACCTGGATATGGCATCTTTGGAGTCAATAATGTTTTTTTTTTTTTCTTTTTTTTTTTTTTTCCAATATAATGAACTTACTAACTGTTTATTTATTTATTTACTTATTTCCTGAATTCAGAATTCATCTTGCAATTTGCCATTAAGAACTTCATATTAAACTAAACTCTTATAAGCACACAGTGAAATGTAAAGGAAAGAATTCCCATATTCCTACAGAAATAAAGAAAAATAATGTATGTCAAAATCTGAGGCCAAATAACTCCAGAACCAGTTTTATTTTCAGTCTTAATGACTGTGCTTTGACAAATAATTACCTGAATTACGGGTTTGAAAGTTTTTTTTAAGAATATGTAAAATAATAATAATAATAATAATAATAATAATAATAATAATAATAAATCTTACTATTCTTTAGCAAAGTCATTTTTTTAATAGGATAATAAACTTAGGCCAAAATAAGTGAACTGATTTTTGAAAAAAAGTTTCCAAAAACACCAGATTTAAATATTACACTATATTTTTAACATTTGAAGAAAAATACTGTGTAGCTTTTCAATATCCATAGTAGGAGAATGTTTGATAAGAACCTGGAATTAGAGACTATTGTGACTTTGTGAAGAGTTTTAATTTGTATGGGAAAACTCATTACCTTCCTAGGGCAAAATATCCCAGATTTTCTATTGTGCAATGTTTAAAACAAACAAACAAACAAACAAAGGCACAAGATTAATTTGAATCCCAAAGAGGACATCTGTGCAGTCTATATCCATCCATGCTCATTTGAGTGGGATTTCATTATATATAGCTGCTATAAAATTGGATCTTTAGATAACTTTGTATGCATCTCAACCTGATATTTACTACCTCAGACGTTTGAGAAGCTGTATGGATAGAATGCATCCAGGGATACATTTAAACAGGTTTGCCTCCTGACCATTTTTGGTGGGATGTTTTTTCTAGTATACTTCATGCAAAGGGATCTAAATCCACAGGGAGAGTAGCATTTGTGCAAAAATCCCACAGGAAAATAAGGAAAGGTCATTGGCATATTATTCTGGCTTGACCAACAGAATGCAAAAATATCCACCATAATTTTTATTATTGCTGAAGTGTTTTCTTATTAATAAAGCAACAGACTTATCAACTTCCTTTCAAATCTTGCAAAGTTGCTCACCCCCCAACACAATTCTTCGCTTTATACAAGAAGGTGACATTATTTACAAACTATCATATAACATGTATGGAAATTGGAGTATATCAAATCAGTTCAGCTCCTTCCTCATTTATTACCTATATAATTTTACGCATAAATTTTTCTGCCCCAAATGATTTTAGTGTTGATACAATCATGTTGCACCTTGCTGAACAATTTTATACTTAAAAATTATATAGATATTAAAATACTATTTCAAGCCATGAATAATAAGTAAACATTTTGTACACTTTAGAACGTAAATATAAACCTGGCATTTCATTATACCTTTAACTAAGAAGTTATTTTTATTTTATTGCTATTACGTTCCCCTGTTTCAGTTAAAAAATATTGTGCCCAATTTTTCTAGTTAATTAGCAAGCAGAAATCTTGATGAACAGCAGGTATTTTTATGCTACCCATGAACAGTTCTATCTACCATGAATGCTTATTTCTATTATCTTCCCAAAAATCTATGAGTAGAATACAGCTGCATGCTGGGTTATTGACAGGATTAAAGGAAACACACAGATAAAAGAAAACAATGTGCTTGGGGAAATAACTCTTTTTGCCCATAAAATCTAAATCAAATCTTCATAACTGGAATGTGTTTTGGGATTTCTCTTCTTCCTACACTTCATAAATATCTGCAGTGTTACTACATTTTTTGAAGTAGAAAGAAGAAACAAGACTATTAAAAGAGTAAAAATACATTCCTAAATTTTCCTTTGCTTTGTCTGTGCTATGGTTTCTGATATCACTGAGATACTGTACTTACCTCTCAAAAAAACCTTTTTAATAACAGAATTTAATAAACTTTTAAAAAGATTATCACAGAAGCAGTAACATGTTAAAGATGAACAAAATGCACCTCTCTATTTATATAAAGTAAAACAAGACAGATGTTTGATAAAGTATTACTTTATTACTTTTGTTTCTAAGAACTTTTTCAGGTTTTAGAGTTCAATTAACAAATTTACTGAAAAAAATCTTAAAATTGTTCATCAAAATTTAACTGCCCGAAACTATGTCATTGCTATCTAACTGCCTCCTTGGGCCACCAATTTTTCATAGGGCAGGTGCTAGCACACAAATTTAAATTTGCTGCCCATAGTATTTTTAATGCCTTCTACCCACACAGTTATGTCAAAATACACCATGACAGTTGATCAGTCAATGAAGTTGTGGTTTTGCCAGGGAAATCTATGAGGCTTGTTAATTCAAAATCTTATTTAATTAGTATTAATGAGCAATAAAAATTAACATTTGGAGAGCATTAATACTAAACTAAAATATTGTTTAAATAATAATAAACATAACTATAGATAGTAACAAATAAGAATGCTTAAAAACCACATGCACAATTCTTGCTCTCACATGATCCTCCCACTATCTACAGTGCATGCCATTACTGTATAAGAATTCATGCTCTTGTGCTATATTCTGATATGCAACTTCAGGACATCTCTTTTACCTCAAATTATAAGGACAGGGTCATGATAGCTGCAGTCCAGTTCAAGATATAATGAAAAGCTTATTTTGCCTGGAGTCCAGTGATGAAAATGAGGCTCCAAGTCTTCCGTCCTTGAGGCTTCCATACTTCCATAGGATATTTTTCTGGGCCAACTGTTAGATATTCCCTTGTGGTCTTTGGAGGATATTCCATAGGCTAAGGTGTGATTTTCCATTCATTTATTATTATTATTTTTTTAATTATTATTTTGTCAGCAGTGTCTGTCCTCATCTGAGCATAATAACATGGGTGGCCAAATTAAACATTACTTTTGCTGACTTCATTCTCTTTCACTGCTGGCTTACTCATCAGAGTACTTCAAGGTGCTAATCTCCAGGCATCAGTGTGTACTCCATGTCATTTCAGGTTTGCTGCTGTGACTAATCTCCATGCAAACACTGTGCACTTCCTTTCTCCATTCATCTTTAGATCCTCTTTCTTACAGACAATAAAGGTAAATATTATTGTATTCACATTTGTCTCCAGCAAGTTCATGATGCCAGGCTAAGGCTGTGCAGACTCCCCCTTCCCGCCAACTCTTCCCCCTTCCCAAAAAACCAACGTACACATAAGTTGTTTCATTTCTTGCATAAGAATTTAATAATTTATTTATTGACAGTTATAACAGCTCTCATTAAGTTAAAAATTATCTTCCCTGAGCCTCTAGCAATAGAATTATCATTTAAGCTAATATTAGCTTAGTGACTCCATAGATATAATTTGAAGAAAACACTGTGTAAAATATGAAACAAACAGCTCTAACAGCAGCATCTGGATCCAGGACTATCTTTTCCATTATATGATCTATGAACAAGATCATCACTTATTCTTACTTTCCCTCTTTTCCTAGGCAAGTTTTGCATCCTTTTCTGCAGAGTTCAATAGCTGTGAAGATGGCTGTCACCTCACCATGCTGAATAGGACAGCCTGATGGGGAGGGCACTGCCTAGCATGCTGGGGAGAGTTCGTTTCAGTTCTTTCAAATAGATGTGAAGGAATGAACTTGGATCTCACCTATTTTGGGGTAATGTTTCAACTAGGAAAGTATAATGTAGAAGCTCTGCAAAACTGCCACAAAGATGCAGCTGAGACTCCAGCTTGTCCTCAGTATGTCCCCACTAGATGACTATAAGTAGACCCCCTTTCAGCAGCCTGATTTCTCTTGCTGATTTTCTGACACCTATAACCTTTTCTGTGTATTGTGTATACATTTTGTGATTCTAAGACAGCACTCTGAATTTCCAACATCTGTTATAGAAACAGTAGGCATTTGAATCCCTTATATTATGTTACTTAAATTTCTACTTAGAAGTAATACAGGTGCCTAACTTTAAGCACTCATTTTTCTTTATTTTTGTGCCTCTTCTTTGGAATGTCCTTCTTTTAATATAAGTTCTGGCTTCAGTAACGTGTCACAGTTTAGCATCATTTGAGATATATCAGTATTTTCATGAATATATATATGTATATGACTTTGACTGGTTTATAACATAGTTGTAAAAAATTAGCTTCAGTAGCAACATGATATATATGGCCTGCTTAGCCCAAGGGGAACACAACATTCAGTAAAGCAGCATGTGTTTTTCCCTCACTGAATGTGTTTAGGTATATGTGGTAAGCATTTGAGGTCATCAAAAGTGGAAGAGTAACAGTGACCAGAATACATAACAAGTCTATCCACTGTAGTTTGCTGGTACCCTCAGCCTTGACCTAAAATAATTCAGGTCATTTTCCTAACAAAGTTTACCCAGTAGTGAGAAATTATCCCAAGATTTACTGTGGTACTCTGTAATGGCTGAATTTAATGAACTGTGCACTGAGATTGCCAAACCTATGTGACCTTGTGCAGATTTTGTATGAGGAATACAAAGCATAAAACTAGATGAAAATAAAGTGTAGTATATTCCTATATTGGACTTTCAGAAATTTTCATCCTGAACTGATATTATTTTTACATGTGCTTTGATAACCAAACTGACAAGGAAATTACTTTCTGTTTATTTCTACCAATAATTACAGTATTGGTAGAAATGTATCCCTGACTTAATCCTGTGAGAATTTACCCATAAGAAAATGAAGGGAAAAACAGTAGGTTATTATTATTATTATTTTTTCAGACTCCCCAGAAGGTTTGTGTCATGATAGATTTCCAGCATAAACTCATGAGAGTTCTGAACTGCATGAAGTTCAACAAGGCCAAGGGCTGGGTCCTCCACCTGGGGCGCAATAACCCCAAGCAGAGCTACAGGCTGGGAGATGAATGGTTGGAGAGCTGCCAGGCAGAGAAGGACCTGGGAGTGATGGTTGATAGTCGGCTGAAGATGAGCCAGCAGTGTGCTCAGGTGGCCAAGAAGGCCAACAGCATCCTGGCTTGTATAAGAAACAGTGTGGCCAGCAGGGCTAGGGAGGTGATCGTCCCCCTGTACTCAGCTCTGGTGAGGCTGCACCTCAAGTACTGTGTTCAGTTTTGGGCCCCTCGCTACAAGAAGGACATCGAGGTGCTTGAGTGAGTCCAGAGAAGGGCTACAAAGCGGTGAGGGGCCTGGAGAACAAGTCCTATGAGGAGCGGCTGAGGGAGCTGGGCTTGTTCAGCCTAGAGAAAAGGAGGCTCAGGGGTGACCTTATCGCTCTCTACAGGTACCTCAAGGGAGGCTGTAGCGAGGTGGGGGTTGGTCTGTTCTCCCATGTGCCTGGTGACAGGACGAGGGGGAATGAGCTTAAGTTGCACCAGGGGAGTTTTAGGTTGGATGTTAGGAAGAACTTCTTTACTGAAAGTGTTGTTAGACATTGGAACGGGCTGCCCAGGGAAGTGGTGGAGTCACCATCCCTGGAGGTCTTTAAAAGACGTTTAGATGTAGAGCTTAGCGATATGGTTTAGTGGAGGACTGTTAGTGTTAGGTCAGAGGTTGGACTCAATGATCTTGAGGTTTCTTCCAACCTAGAAATTCTGTGATTCTGTGATAAATGAAATAAATGAATTATTAATTGTCTCAGAAAATGGGGAATCACGGAACAACATCTAAATGTAACTGATGGTTATATCCTGGAATAAATCAATAATTTTGCACCAATGTGCTTAGGTCAGATGTGATAGAAAGCATGAGAAAACGAATGCAATATTGTTACGTGCACTAAACTTATTAAATATAGTGATGGGAAGAACGACAAAATGATTGATTGGAAAAATGACAAAAGGACTGGTCTCTCAAAAACAGATGTTCAGACTAAATACACCCTTTTTCTATCACTGCGTAACCCTAACTATGGGCAAGCACATCATAAGAGTGCAGAGTGCAAACACCACAGCAGAGATTCCCTGCAGCACATGGAGAGCACATCCATGAGGATGGATAGTCCCAAAGGACCCACAGCCCAGGGAAGACCTGTGCTTGAGCAGAGGAGAGGTATGAAGGAGAAGGAGCAGCAGGAAGAAATGCTGACCATAGCCCCCGACCCCAATACCTCTGTGCAGCTTGGGTCAGCAGAGGACTGTGGAGTGAAGGAGTGAAGTTGAGAACACAAAAAAAGGAAGAGAGAAAAAGTGTAGTTTTAATGTTTGTCTTTTTGTTTCTCACTACCCAATTCTATTTTTATTGACAATAAAGTAAGTTAATTTTCCCCAAGTTTTGTCTATTTTTCCTGCAACAGTAGGAAGAATGCAACAGTAATGATTTCCCTGTCATCGTTTTGACCAATATGATTTCTCTTTACAGTTTTGTGTATTTTTTTTTCGTTTTGCTTTGTTTTGTTTTTATTTTTTCATGCCCCATCCTGTTGAATGAGTTTATAAGTGTCTTGGTTGGAGTTTGGCTTTTGACCAAGTCTAACCCACCACATCTAGACAAATTCAAATCTATAGTGAAACTTGTCAGTATTGCCTAACCATGTAGCTACATCAACAGTATAAAAACTGTGCCTTTGTGATATGCATTTTTACTTGTTTTCAAATGTGATTACAATAGAATAGTTTTGCTTATTTAAATAGATAATTACCTACTGACTCATGTATATATGCAAATCTATGGAAAACATTTATTTTTCATGGAATATGACAAAAAAAATTAAGTAGCTGTATCTCAACACAACATGAAATACAACTGTAGCTGTTGACAGAATTAAAGTAATCTGTATGGCACTTTTCAGCAACCTTTTGCTTTGTTCTTCCAGTACATCCACCTGAAAATTCTCAAGATGTCAGCCATATCTGTGTTGACTGGGGTTTTGTCACTGAAAATATTCAGCAGACCACAGACACAAACCATTTTCCCTGCCAGAACCACGTGCTCTAACTAATGCATTAACAACTATATTTTTATTAAAAAAAATAATAATAATAAAAATATTGATTAAAATGTAGTGTGGAGTACGTGTTTTTTTCATAGCATACCCTTGGTTTACAAGAAAACATAGTGGAGTAGTGTTCTCCATTTGACAGATATTTAGTCTGCTCAGTCTGATTATATAATGAAAAGGAAAGGGTACAGAAAGAAAAAAAAAAAAATTAAAAAAAAATAAAAGACTGTGTTTCAGAAAACTGGTTCAAGTGTATTACTGAAGCTGAACTACTGTATTTCAGATGCACATTATAGCTACCATAGCAGGTCAGTTTTATTAACAGTACTGAAATTCCCATGTAAATCTAGTTCACCTAAAATAAATTCTCCTTTTTTGTAATTTTCCAGATTTCCCAACTACTAAAATATTATTAAAAATACATCATTTTTTCTCATCAATTTTTTTTTTTTTTCAGAATTTCACCTAGATTTCTGAAGAGTTTCTGGCTGACTGAAAACTTCCATTTCCATTTCCATTTCTTGGAAAGTGAAAAATTCATAAAAAAATAAAAATAAATAATCACCTAACCATGCTCGTAATTAAGACCTTATGTGACTTACATGCTCAGAAACTCCTGAATGCACTAATTTTCAAGTTTCAGATAATATTACCTTGTCAGTATTTTATTTCCAGTTAGACTTTGTCCAAAGAAGTCACCTTCCAGCTTATTAAAAAAAAAAAAAAAAAAAAAAAAAGTTTTTTATTTTATTTTATTTTATTTTATTTTATTTCATTATTATTATTTATTTATTTATTTATTTATTTTAAATTATTTATTTATTTATTTTATTATTATTATTGCAGGGGCTGGACTGTGTGGAACTTCAGGTCGGCGATGG
>CM021731.1:17306511-17323120 GCA_011075105.1 Heteronetta atricapilla
AATTTTGTCCCTGCACAGCCTCGCAACATCCTTATAGTTCTCCTGAGTGACCCACCCTCTTTTCCAAAGATTATAAACCCTCTTTTTTCTCCTAAGCTCAAGCCACAACTCTCTGTTCAGCTAGGTCTTCCGCGCAGGCTCGTCTTTGGGCACATGGGGACTGACTGCTCCTGTGCCATTAAGATTTCTTTCTTGAAGAGCGCCCAGCCTTCCTGGACTCCTCTGTCCTTCAGAACCACCTTCCAAGGGACTCTACCAACCAGTGCCCTGAGCAGCTCAAAGTCAGCCCTCTGGAAGTCCAAGACAGTGGTCTTACTGGTCCCCTTCCTGACTTTGCCAAGTATAGAGTACTCTACCATTTCATGGTCACTCTGCCCAAGACAGCTCCTGACCACCACATCTCCCACCAGTCCTTCTCTGTCATCCATAATTAAAATGTGTGATCAGTTTTTGAACTCTAACTTCAATCAAAGATGATCTTAAAATGTAAGCCTAAATTCTAAAGACTCTTTAGATTTTTTAGTCAATGTATTATCAGGTGTCAGTTCACAGGAAAACTCTTACTGCAGCAAGTTAGAGCATTCATAGCATACATAGAGTGTAATCTCTAAAGACCATGTAAAACTTAAGTCTTTAAAAACCTTCAGCGGAAAGTGTATCTTTCTCATAGAGAAGTCTTTTAAAACCAGCTAGAAGAGTTATTATTTAACCTCTTTTGATAATACTATTTTAGGTTGTCTTATTATAAATTAAATAAAGGCCCTATGGATTTATTTACATCATGAAGGTTATCTTGAAAACAGAAGACTAGAAATGTTTTCTAAAGAACATCTTAAATTCTGAATTATACTCGGCAAACTCTTCACAAAGGGTTTGACTATACATTCCCATTTAAGCTAAATTGAATGCCATGCCAGTCACACGATTCTTAAATAAGAGACATTAGAGAGATGGAGGGTCAAAGATACCATCAGAGGTATTAATCTGGATTTTCTGTATCCTATACACAACAAGTGGGACCAGTGTATTAATACCAAGTCTGGTTTGCAGGACATTCTCCATTCAGTCTGAGTTTGTGACTTCAAATAACCAAGGAATCACACACAACTCTGCCTATATTCATATGATTTTGCAATACTGCTTTATACCTTCGTGAATGTCACAGTTAATGCACAAAAGTATTAATGAGGAGGGGAAGAAGTAAAGGAAAGAACAACTCATGGGTTGAGAAAAGGATAATTTAATTAAAATGAAAAAAAAATATGTATATTAAGGAAATATTAATTAAACAGTTCAACTAAAGGGAAAAAGGGAAAGAGGAAGAGGGAGGGGGAAAGGGACAAAACAAAACAAGTAAAGGCTATGTGGAAGTGCAGAGGAAAGAAATTACTCTCTACTCCCCACAGATGAGCAATGCTTGACCATGTCCTTGAAGCAGGGCCTCAACACACGTAGCCAGTGTTCGGAAGGAGGACAGACGTTTTCGCAATGAGAGCCCACCCCTCCCCTCTTCTTTCTTTTCCCACCTTTTATTGCTGAGTGTGACATCATATGGTATGGAATATCTTTGATTGGTTTAGGTCAGCTGCCCTGGAGATGTTTCTTTCTCACTTTTTTTGCCCACCCCCTAGGAGAATTAGAGAAAGTCCTGATGCTGTGCCAACACTTCTCAGCAGCAGACACAACACCAGTGTGATACCACTGCTGTTCCAGCTACAAGTGCAGAGCGCAGCACTGTATGGGCTGCTGCAGGGAAAGTTAACATCCCAGCCAGACCGAGTAGAATTAGGAGGGCCATTATTTTGGGAATAAATGGTATTGCCACTAAATATTTCTAGTACTCTAATATGTGCTGTAACTTAGAGTTTCATATTGATAAAACTAACATGAAAATAAATTGCAATTTCTAGCCAACAGCACTATCTAAAAGATGGCCCAACCAATGTGAGTGAGAAATAATTTGTTCTTTATGCTATTTCTATCAAGAAACTCTTCAGAAGAGACAAATTGTGATAGATTATGTGTGGTAGTGTTCTCTTGTGATTGATGGCAGAGGAAATCAAGCTATTACACTTAGATGCTTGCTGTGGAGTATAACCAGACTTACCAGAAATAAGACAAACATTTTACACTGAGTGATTCAGCACTTTTGTTCGGTCTAGGAGCTCTGTTTTTAAGTTTCATCCACCCCCATTACTCAACAGGAGCCTCTTCTTTCTTGCAGAGGACTGGTAATTAGCACAAGTACAGTTATTGTAATCTAATTATATGTTCTAAAATTAATATACTTACATGAATCACAGGGTAGCTTACCATGTGAGCATTTGATAAGTGAACAGGTGCTTAAAAGATTTAATGGGTCTGTAGCCATCTGTAGTGATTAATAATGTTTGAGAACCTCACTGGAGCTCACAATATCATCCTAAATGAATGCTGGAATTTTCAGTTCAAAAAAGTGTAAAAGATTCTAAGATTTTCCTCCTCAAATCTTATACGCTGGGTTATAATTTTATGTTCCAAGGGGCAGTAAATAATTGAACTCACACAGAAGTTATGCAGAAAAAAAAATAAAAAATAAAAATAAAACAAAAATAAATAATAATAATAAAAAACTCTAAATTCTCCCTGCCTTTTTACTGCAATATAGAATTAAGAATATTTTTCCACATGTGGAACAGAAAAATAGAGCAGATTTTGCTTCTTACTATTCACTTAACTGTCTCTCAGTACCCTAGATCAGAAATCTGGATTAAACAATTTCTACTTTCCACACCCTGTAGAAAATTTGCTCCCCTTTGAAATAAATGGCAAAATTCCCATTCTGGCCAGATGTCTCTTTCTCTCTGGAGATGGGAAGCCAAGTATGAGTAAGAGACTGCCACTGCCTGTAACTGAAAAGTGGCTATCACTGTACAGCATTAAGATATGCATTAAGATTAATGCCCACAAATGGGATACAAGAGATAGGTACTTCTGAGATTTTGATATCCTATGGAAATTATACATTTTCCTTATGATTAAAGTGAACACATCCTTCAATTAAGACCTTGTAGGCCTGTCAAAGTGAAGGTTGAATACCTGTTGAGGTATTTAAGTGGACCAAAAGGTATTTAAGTGGACCATCAATTTCAACCAGGCTGTGGGACATCCAGGATTCGTTACTTCTACTAAACCTGTTGTATGGCATTAATGATTACTAAGGCAAGGTAGAATGAGGACTATCTTTATGGGTAGTAAACTCATATGAGAAGAACAAAGTTTCGGGGGTTCAATCTCTACCCCAGGATGTTTCATTATATTAAGTCCAGAATGGACAAGTACATGGTTTTTGCTCTGCATGGAGCAAGAATCTATGACCAGCTTCTTACCCAGTTTCTTACCCACTGTCAAATGGGTGACAGACCTTAGCATCTAAAAGAAAGATTACAAGCTCTGACCAAAATTTACTTGTTCACCAGGAGTATTTGCAAGTGTGAACACCTCTGGCTTTCACAATCTTTTCCATGATCTTTTCACAATCATGGAAATAATAACAAATGAACTGTTTTTAATTTATATTTAATACTTTTGTTTATCTTTGCATGGTAAAAGAGTTTTATATCTATATAAATAATAATTATTCTGTGCAGAAGGAGATATTTATAATTCTAACACAATGACATCATACAGAGGCATGGTACAACAGCCACAAGTCGGAGAAGCAGAGACACAGGATGTAGTATGGAGGGATTCAGTATTGGGATGGTAAGGGATGGGGCACTGCCTTAGATCTGGGGACCCAAATTTGTTAGCAACTTACCAGTTGTCAGCTATAGAAATGCAAACCTGGATCTGGACAAAACTGTTTTTAATAGTAACAAGGGGAAACATGAAATCATATAAAACATAAACATATCAAGTTGTAATCAAAGAGCAGGTTCGAGACCACCTGCTGAAAGCGAACAAGTAAAAGTCTATGGGGCCCAATGACATGCTTCCCAGGGTGCTGAGGAACTGACTGATATAGTTGCCAAGCCTCTCTCCATCATATTTGAAAAAGTATTGCAGTAAGACAAAGGCCATGGTGACTGGAAAAAGAGAAACATCATTCCCATTTTTTAAAAGGGGTAGAAAGAAAGACACAGGGAAAAACAGAGTAGTGAGCTTCACATCTGTACCTGGGAAGGTTGTGGACTGGATCCTCCTGGAAGCCGTGTTAAGGCACACTCAGGACAAGGAGTTGATCCAAGGCTGCCAGAATGGCTTCATCAAAGGCAAATAATGTCTGATCAATCTGGTGGTCTTCTATGATAGAGTAACAAAGGAAGACTGATTGATGTAATCTACCTGAACTTCTGCATGGCCTTTGACACAGTCGTACATGGCATCCTTATCTCTAAATTGGAGAGACATGGATTTGGAGGGTGGTGGACTATGCAGTGGATAAGGAATTGGCTTGAAGGCCACACACAGAGAGTAGTAGTCAACAGTTCTATGTCCAGGTGGAGGCCAGTGATGACTGCTGTCCCTCAGGAGTCCTTCTTGGGACTGGTGATATTTAATATCTTTATCAATGACATATACAATGGGATCAAATGCACCCTCAGCAAGTTTGCAGATTACATCAAGCTGAGTGTTGCAGTTGATACCAAAGAAGGAAGGGATACATTCAAAGGAACAAGGACAAACTTGAAAAGAGGGACCACAGGAACATTAATGTAGTTCAACAAGTCTAAGTGCAAGGTGTTGCACCTGAGGTCAGGGCAATTCCAGACATGAGTACAGACTGGGAGAAGAACTTATTGAGAACAGCCCTGCAGAGAAGGACTCAGGGGTTCTGGTAGATGAAAGGCATGACCTGAGCCAACTGCATCCTGGGCTACATCAACAAAGAAGTGACCAGGTCAAGGTAGGGGATTGTTCTCCTCTACTCTGCCCTTGTGGGGCCCCACTTGGAGTCATGCAACAAGTTTTGGGACCCCTGGCACAAGAAGACCTGATAGAGCAAGTCCAGAGGAGGTTTACAAAGTTGATCAGAGGGCTGGATACCGTCTCCTATGTATACAGGCTGAGAGAGTTGGCAGTGTTCAGCCTGAAGAAGCAAAGGCTCCAAGGAGACCTCATTGTGTCCCTTCAGCCCTTCAGTACTTTAAGAGGGCTTACAAAAAGACTGAGAATTACTTTTTCCTCAGGTAGATAATGACAGGAAATGAGGAATGGTTTAAAACTAAAAGAAGGAAGATTTAGATTAGATGTTAGGGGGAAATTCCTTATTCAGAGTGTGGTAAGGCATTGGAACAGGTTGCCCAGAGAAGCCATGGATGCCCCATCCCTGGAAGTGTTCAGGGCAGGGTTGGATTGGTGGCATTCCTGCCCATGGCAAGAGGATTGGAACTAGATCATCTTTAATGTCTCTTCCAACTCAAGCCATTCTATGAAAGCATATGGAAAAGGCACTACACATAGTAAATGAGAATGAAACATGGAGCTGCAAGCCAAAGAAGAAAGAGAAAGGCATAAAATCATGTTAGAAAACATAGAAAAATGACCCAGAGTGGGTCCTGGAGGAGGAAGAAATCAACATCAACATCATATTATTTTCGGCAAAGGAGTCAAGATACTGGTAACTCACCATAACACCCCTGGCCACACACACCTGCTCAATTGAAACTACCAATGCTAGGACCCAGAGGAGCAGGCAAGGGGTGAGCATAACACCAGGAGTTTGAGTGTAATACTACACATGCTGAAAGGTAGCTAACCTTTAGAAATTACGTCACTATAAATCTGGCAAAATATGTGGACACGTGAATTATGTATTCTGTAAAAACTGGAGGTAGTGCATGAACAGAAGAACGACAAAACCTTGGTGGCTTTGCAATGAGGTAGTCATAGAGGAAATAGACAGAAGAAAACAATGTTGCAGAAGGAAAGAAAATGCTTCAGGAACAGTGCATGAAAAAGACTATGCTGCATTAGTTTAGGAAATGTCTAAAAGTTTTTAAAAAGGAATTTATCAAAAAAAGTATCATTACTATGAATGCTGGTAACAATATTTTAAGTACTGCCTGCCTTTTGCTAAGCTATGAAAGCAGTGCTAAAATCAATTGGATCAATAATACACCCTCTAAAAATAAAATCCCGTACTATTGCTCCCTCAACAGCTGTGGATCAGACAGTTGCTTAATATAACTGATACTTGCACACAATAATGACACTTATTCAAGTTTTAATGGACAATATCACACAGCAAAGAAAGTGATCTTGATCTATTTTGGATTTTGGAATTTGAAAACTTGCTATTCCAAATTTTTGTCCACAAATTTATCCACAAAAGATTATTCATTTGCATATTTATTTATAACAAAATTTTTGCCGTTATCTACTAGGTTCCCCAGGATAAACTTAAGTGAAAATAAAATAAAGATTTAAGCACCTATTCAAACACAGTTACTATTCTGACCCATATAGCTGTTCTTTTGAGGGTGTTTATTTGAAAAGTCAAGTAAATGTGGGATTACTTATTTGCAGTCACTGCTAATTCATGGGCAATGTTAATTAATTTTGCTACCTTAAGCATCAGTGGGTCCAAATTAGGTTGGTGCCCACAACACAAGAAGGATGTAGAGCTCTTGGAATGGGTCCAGAGGAGGGCCACTAAGATGACCAGAGGGCTGGAACACCTCTCCTATGCAGAAAGGTTAAGGGAACTGGGCTTGTTTAGCTTGGAGAAGAGAAGGCTCTGGGGAGACCCCATTGCAGCCTTCTAGTAGTTGAAGGGAGGGTATAAACAGGAGAAGGAATGCCTGTTTACATGTGTTGATATTGATAGAACAAGGGGGAATGGTTTTAAACTAAAACAGAGGAGATTTAGTTTGGAAATTAGCAGAAAGTTTTTCACTTGGAGAGTGGTGAGGCACTGGAATGGGTTGCACAGGGCAGTTGTGGATGCCCATCCCTGGAGGCATTCAAGGCCAGGCTTGATGTGACAGTGCTCTAGTGGTTGGCAACCCTGCCTAGAGCAGGGGGGTTAAAAGTAGATGATTTTTAAGGTCTTTTTACAACCCAGGCCATTCTATGACTCTATGATTCTATGAACCACTGCCACATATATATTCAAGCAAAAGAATCTTAAGATTTTTTTTTTTTTTAAGTGAGTAGCATCACACACAAATAAACTGATATAATCTAATTTATCTAAGTAATCTCTGATCTATTATTTTCTTATTACTTTCCAATTCTTGATCTGTCACCAGTGATAGTAACTGTGTTGGCCATCTCACCACAGCTGGCCTTTTTAGCGAAAATGAAGCTGAAGGAACATTTAACTCCCCAGCCTTCTTTTCATCTTCTCTTATTGTCCCTTCTTACTTGAAAAGTATTGAGACATCTCCTCAGTTTTCCTGTCACTTCTAGTTACACATAAAAATCTTTCTACTTATAAGCCTTTATGTCTTTTGGTAGCTGTACCTCATTTGCTGATGTACCCCATTGCCACACTTCCTGCCTTTTGATCTCTTGTCATTCAGCATGATTTATGGAAAGCAGATCCTCTCCATACATTTATAGTATCTTCTGAGTGTCATTGGTAGTTCTTATGCTGTGGTTTAGTTGAGTTCTGTGAGTTAATTTACTTTGTAAAACTTGACAAAGTTGATTAAGAAGCTGAAGTGATATCTAATCTCATGGAACACATTGCATGGATTGAAATCTGATAGAATTCAGACAATTTTAAGCTGGTAACAGCACTGATTGTACTTTTACTAAGGTCCTTCAGGGTTGTCTTTTAATTGGCCATGTATTATTCATCATCTTGTAAGATCCGGAATAAATCAAATTACCAGTAAAACTGAAGATGAATCTAAAAATGTTAAACAATAAATTTGAAAGGATGTAAATTAAAACAGTGTTACTTTGTAAACAAGACACTACCAAACAGTATACAGTTTAACACAGAAAAACAAGAAAACATTCACTTTGGAGCAATAAATGCCAGGCTGTAGAACTGTAGAGTAGAACCACCGTCTCTGAGTTGGACACAAATCATACTGGATAATCAGGTAAATATGAACTGAGAATATGGGCATTGTCACCAAAATCCCTTAATTTATAAATGAAAATATTGATAATAATACCTGACTTACTCTACTCTACAATTTTTCAGCTTATATATAAAACATATAAAAAATATAAATATATATAAATATATATTTCTTGTATTTGTAGCTCTAGAGGTAGGTTCTTAAATTGGAAGAATTCAAAGAAAGCTTCAAGACTAATTGGAAAAAAAAGTGAAAGTGTTCAAGAAGCTGATCACTTTAGGATCATGCAGTCTTAAACAGAAAAAGATTATTGGACAAATGCCCCAATCCTGTTCTGAATCTACTTTTGATAAAGACACTGCTGAAAACTGAAGATATCTAGAGAAGATTTGCCAATGTAGGCCAAGTTAGCTTCTGTGTATTTCTCTCCTTCTATTGCTGTAGGAAGCAGGATAAACAGGATAAGAGAAGGCTCTTTACAACCTTGTAAAACAAGTTATAACAAAACCCAATGTCTGGAAATGTCTGGAAAACAATAACAATAAAAAATTCTTCTGGAAATAAGATTAATATTTTAAGGTTGAGAAATTAACTATTGGAGAAGTTTACAAAAGATCATCAGTTCATCACTAAAAGCGTGAAAATCTAGACTAAATGAGATAAGAAAATTAGATATATTCCATTAAAATTGAAATGAGTGTAGAAAAGTTATATAGAAATTCATACTAGGTGATCACAACTTGTTCTGATTTCATGTGTATATGATGTCCATATACTTGAGTTTGAATCATAACTTCTTTTCAACCTAGTTAAGAGACAGCTACCACATATCCCAATGAAATAATCTGGAATCTATATGCATTCCATTTTGAAAATTTCAGACTTAAATAACAAATCCTTAGTTTTATGAACCTTATAGAAGCTAGTAAACACTATCCAAAGAGAAACTATTTTCCAGGTAAATATTTCCATATGCCATAATATGTACTAGTGTTATTTAGATTCATAATTAAAAGGACTAGAACAATTTTTTTTTTTTTTTTTTTTTTTTTTTTAGAATCAGCAGGAGAATAACATTTTCAGATGGTTGCATAACTGTTGAATGATATTTAAACATTGAGAATGTTAGGCCCAGATGGGCATGCTGTGAATTATTCATAATGTTAAATGTTAATATTCATAAAACAACAGCTTTCACTATTTATGGATTGAAATTAATAAAATTGTTGCCGGCCTATTGTTGTTGCTTTCATCCATGGGCCCTGAAGTTTTGATTTTAGCAGTTAATTGTATATCAGCAGAGAATTTTTCCCACTTGTCCTGAATTTAACTCATAGTAAAGTCATAAGTACCTAAGCATTAAGATTAGTGATCTGTTAAGGCTTGAAATTGAAGATATGAATATTGTGTCATTGCTCACAACACAATATAGGCTACCCATGCCAATGGAATGGGACAATTTGTGAATGCATTTTGACAGCATAGACTGAACATAGCAAATATGTGTATCAAACCTTAGCATATCTCAGTATTGGATCCTCCTGCCTTAAAGAACAACATTTCCTGGAAATCTGTTTAAAATACTGTAAAGTCCCTATTATTATGCACAATCAAGTAGAACTGTATGCAAAATAAAGCAGGTCATCATACCTTTTTTAAATGTATGTAGTGAGTGATCGCTAAATACCACTTTTCTCACTGTCTCTTTAACAAAAGTAAAACACTATACAAAAGGATCAAGAAAATCCAGCAAATACTCTAGATAATGATGATGATGATAATAATTAATAATACTTTTCACCTGTATGCTGCTCAAAGCCATAGTTCTGCTAACAGTGTTAACTGTATACAAAGCTCAGAGGTCAGTAATTAAAGCAAATAAGCATATTAAAGCAAAAAAAGACAAAACTTTGCATGGGCAGAAGTTGAAGGTTAGAGGTGATCTGTTTTTATTTCAGAGAAAGACTTACATACCTCTACACTTAAGAGGAAAGAAATAGTATTTCACCACTGTAATGATTTATGAGAGACACGTTGAGTTGCTTTTCATCTGTATTTTCCACTGTAGTCTCGGTTCCCAAAATAAGCTACCTCTCCAGTGTTTCACTGGGGTCATAGAACTGTGGTGCATTGTGAAAATTCAATCTTATCAGAAAACTTAATCCAATTGATTCTGAAGACAAGTGGCAACTAAATTCTGTCTCTGTCTCCAGAGACTTTTTTTCCCCAATCAAAATTAAAATTTCCACTTGAAATTTTGAAACTTATAATCTCCATTCATGACTTAAATATAGTAGGAAAAGGGACTGATAATGTCTCTTCCTACACACAAAGATAGGTACTATTTCCAGAGCACCACATATTTATGGTTCCCTTGTTAGCCATCAGGGAAGATCAGGTGGAAAATTCTAGGAATGTCTTCTTGCCTATAAAAAACTATGATCCCTTCCCAAGCTAAGGGAGAGTGTTGGTATATGTTGGAGAAGAATATGTGTCCACATTACATTCAACTTTACATCTCAGCATTTTTGGAGTGTAGTGAGACTAGGATAATGAAACATCTGGCCTTTCATGCAAACACAACCTGTCCAGTGTTAACTCTGTCTACTTTGGGCCTGTAACTGAGATGAAATTCAGAGAACCAATGTTAGGAATCAAATTTCTGTAATGAATGAATAGAGGAAAATAAGATCCTAAAAAACAAGCATGAAAAGTAGATATTTAAAACAAAGACTGTGGATAATCTGCCACTCCCCAATATGCCATATCATGAAGATAAATATAAGGTGAGGTTCTATCCTAAGTTTTTACACATACATTCACCTGATCTGTGATACTCATTGTGCATGGAATTCAAAGACTTGCATTAAGATCATTTTGACATTTACAGGGACAGTTCAACTGAAATATTATAGATTACTTTGATTTTATTTAAATACTTTGACACCTAGGTAGCTACTATCCAGACTGTTATCCTTCAGTGCTTCTCCATGTCCTTGTCAAATAGATAACGTGTCTTCAATAACTCAGTAATAATAGATGTTCCAGCAACTTGAACAAGCTATACACAAATATACATTTAAATAATATATCATATATTATATAACTGTGCAAAAGCTGGATGATGAATCTTCCTTAGAGTTTACCTGTTAAAGTACTACATACCACACAATTATTTCCAGGTGTTGGATATAATATGTCTGTACTTGCCAGGGATAGAGTGTGCACATGTTGCATTTAATTGTATAGGTTCATATTTCTGGGCCCAATTTTTCTTAATCTCTCACACAAACTGAGCCAGTAGTAATAACAATATAAGTCTTTTATGATATGTGTAACATGAGGAACTCTATTTGGGGAATTTCTAACATTTAGATTCTGATTCTGTATATATAGAACATACATATATCCCAGCCTTATCTGCCCAGACTAAGGTTTATCCATCAGATGATTCAAAAATTCAAAATATATGAACTGGGAAGTCTTAATAGCCTAGTGTTTAGGTTACCTTGTACCTGTGTTAACCTGTAAATTATGACATCAGCCTTGCAAATCATGTCTTCTTGTCTTTGCACTTGAGTCAACTGATCTATTTATTTATTTATTTATTTATTTATTATACTGTATTGATATGAGCTGCCTCAATGTTTATGGAATGGCATCAGTCCTGGGATTCACCTCCAGTCCCCTAATGTATTTACAATGTAAATTGATAACATTTCTCTACCTGCTTTCAGCGATAGTTGTCCCCTATTTACTAAGTAAATTTTACATTTAGTATTAACTGCTGCATAATTAAAGTCTCTAAGGAGCCATTAGTGAAAAAGATTTTGCAATATGTAAGTGAACCTAGCTTCTCTCTTACATGAAGAATTGGATTTCTACTTCTCTTGATTTAGGTGGAAGCACACAGTTTATATTCTGTAGCTGTACTGCAAGTTTTTTACAGCTCTTTGCCCTTTGTATACTTTTTTTAGATAATTCCCCCAGCATGCAGAAGCACAACGGAAGGCTTACTAATATGAAGCACTCTGTTCAATCAGGAAGTTCTTAATCAGGTCACCCATTTTATCAGGATATCTTCACAGGAGTTGGTGTGCATAACGATAATGTCAAGGATTAAAGACAGAAGCTATGGCATTGTGTTATATTTGGACAGTGTAATATTATGATGTTTCAAACATTTTATGTATCTTTATGTAATTCCTATTGCTAGCAGCCCCAACTAAGAGGATAAGAAAGTAGACCTCCTTCTAGAGCTAAGGACATGAGGGGCAATAATTAATCCCTAGTGTTAAAGCAATGTTTTTGTTTTGTTTTGTTTTTGTTTTGTTTTGTTCTGTTCTGTTCTGCTTGGGGGGGTGGGGGTGGAGGGCATGAGTTGGGGCTGATTCTTGAGGATTAATGTCATCGGGCCAGACATACCAATGGGAGAAAAGAAACAACATGGAGGACAGAGAACTTAATTCTGTGAGAACTGACAAGCTAACACACTCTAGTCAAGAAAAAAAAAAAAAAAAAAAAAAAAAAAAAAAAAAAAAAAAAAAAAAGGACAGAAAGACCCCTGAAAAACAGTGTAGAGGAAGTTCAAATCCACTAGGGGATTCAAAGGCAGGAAGACTATGTAGGAGACTTGTGAATATCCAGATATATCAACAGTTTCTCAAGTTAGTATCATGGGATTATCATATAGGATCTTAGGATAATTTAGAGTGACAAGAGTCTGAAGATTTCTAGTCTAACATCCTACTCGATACTGGGTAAACTTTGTGGTCAGACCAGGTTGCTCTGGTATTATTCTGTCAGGTCCTGAAAACCTTCCGGACAGACAGAGACTTCATAACCTCTCTGGGTAACTTGTTTGCAACCTTGTTGCCACGCGTTGTTTTTGTGGAAAAAGTTTCTTCTTATATTCAGTCTGAACCTCTTTTCGACTTACACACACTGTCTCTCAGATTCCTCCCATTCACCACTGTGAAGAGTGTGGCTCCATTTTTTCCATAACCTCCCCGTAGGTATTGTGGGGTACCTGTTTGGTCCCCTTGAACTCATCTCTTCCCCCGGCTAAACAGTCCAAGCTCCCTCTACCTCTTCTCACCGGGAGGGAGTTCCAGCCCCCAGCTATCTTTCTGACCTTGGGTGAACTTGGTGCAGTTTGTCAATGTATTTCTTGTACTGGAGGGGAACAAAACTGGGCACAGTAATCCAGATGTGGTGTAAGGAGTGATGAATGGAGGGGGATAATGGATAATCCCTCCCCTCAATCTACTAGTTCTGCTCCTGTTAATACAGCCCATGAGCCTGTTCGATTTGTTTTCTGCCAGGAAATCTGATGACTCATTTTCAGCCTGTTGTATGACAAGACTCCAGGCCCTTTTCTCACAGGACTGACTTCCCACTAGTCCATCTCCAGTCCGTATCACTGCAGAAGGTTCTTCTTTTTGAGGTACAGAATATTGTATTTGACATTATTAAACTTCATAAGGTTTCTGTGAGCTCATTCCTTTCACCTAAGTCACTCTGTATGGCAGTCCTACCATTGAGCATATTGATTGGTCCACCTGGTTCGCTGTCATCTCCAAAGCTGAGGAGAGGATACTCCACTCCCTTGTCCAGGCCATTGACAAAGACAGTAAACACAACATTTCCCCGGTGGTACTCCATTTCTTACCAGTCTCCATACCAGCCAAAACCAAGCCATTAACCTCTACCCTTTGAGCCCAGTCATTCATTCTACCAGATTTCTATCTCTTGTTTACTCATTTAGTCCATAGTGTCCTAACTTACATGCAAGAATATGGTAGAGGACAATGTTGAAAACATCACTGAGGTTGATAGAAATGATATCCACCATTCTCCCCTAATTCATAAATCTAGTTATTTTATTATAGATGTAACCAGAATGGTCAGGCATGATTTACCCTTGGCATATCCATACTGACTATTCCCATATTCCAACTACCTTCTTCTCTTTTCATGTGCCTAAAGATGTACCCCAAGATGACTTGGTTTATGATTTGCCCAGAGACAATGTAAGGCTGAATAGCTTCAGACATTTACATATATATATGTGTGTGTGTGTGTATATAGATATATTCTTGTCGTCCCTTTTTGAAGATGGATGTAAAAATTGTTTGTTTGTTTGTTTGTTTGTTTCAGTCCTCGGGAATGTCCCCCAGTCTCTATTACATTTGAAGGATTACAGAAAGGATTTCAGCCAGTTCACTCAGCATCCTTGGATGCAGCCTGACCCATGGACAAGTATTGTTGGAATTTTCGCAGTACTGGTCTTGATCTTCATCCACTGGTAATAGCCCTTTTAATCCTTCAAGCCTTTCATTAATGACAGAGGTCTATGAGATGCTGTTGATGAAGACTGAGGCAAAGTTGGCTGTGAGTAATTCAGTAATTTGCATCTGCTGTTCCTAAGTTACCTGTCCCATTCAGAATTATTACTGCTTGTTCCTTTTTCAGTTTTCTACTACTGATATAGTGGTAGAAGCTTTTATTGATTTTTTTTTTTTTTTTTTTTTTTTTTGTCCATTGTAAGCATCAGTTCCCAAAGAGTTTTAGCTTTCCTAACACAAACCCTACCTGCCTAGTTAATGTTCCTAAATTCCTGCACTGCAGCCTGCCCCACTCCTGCATCCTGTAAATTGCCTTTTTGTACTGAGACAGTGTCATGAGTTCTCTTAACCAAGCCAACAACCTGATATGCCAGTTTGCTTTCCTGCACCTTAGGATGTATTGTTCTCGAACCTGACAGATTCCGTCCTTAAAGACCTGCCATCTTTCCTGAGCTGTTTTGTTGTTTAGAACTGTCTCCACAGGATCCCACCAAGAAGTTTCCTGAATACACTTAAAGACACTTACCTGAAGCCCAGGGTCATTAATTACTCTTGTTCAATTCTTTTGTCAGTCTCCTCAAGATCCTGAGCTACATTGTTTCAAGGTCAATACTCATCAACCAATTTTTCCTTGCCTGTGAATAGCAGAACCAGCTATGTGTCCCACCTTGTTGGCCCATCCTGTTCCTCTGTCATCTTCAGAAATCAGCTACATTGTAATTCCAGAAAATATTGGGGAGGTCAAAGTCTCACATAAGAGCCAGTGCCTGTGATACAGAGAGTTCCAGGAACCGTTCTCCCTTTATGCTTTCTCTGAAATACTTTTTACTTAAATAAATTGACTGATAGTAGTCTGGCCACAAGATAATCTTGTAATTGCCCCTAAGAGAGTGGAAATTCAGATGCTGAACTTCCGTGATGTGCTGTGGTGAACAAGACAGATTCTCAGTTTGGAGTCCAGGGACTGTAGTCTTGATGAGGCTTGAAAATTGAGAGATTTAGACTTTTCAGCATGTATGAGGGACCTGAAGGTATAGTAAATCCAGAACTGCAGTAAGATAATTATAGCCTACATTTGGAATACAAGCATTCCACAGAAAAGGAGCAGAAGATCAAAGTCATGGCAGAGCCAAATCTTGTGGCTTACATTCACCTTGAAAAGTCATAACAATGGCTAATGTTTAATTTACAGAACTGCAGTCAGACATCTACTTAAAATATTCAGGATTCATGGTTTAAATTGCAGGGCCTCTGTCCAGGTAGCATAAACCAGTCATAAAGTCAGCAGACCCTACCCACTTTTTGCACTTCCTGTGAAAAATTTTTGGACAGTACTGAGCAGTTATTCAGCACAAGATTCGGAAGCCTCAATTATGAGTTTCATTCAGTCATAAAACTTGGTCATTTTAATAGCAAAAATATACAGGGAAAGAGCAGCAAGGAATATTTCTAAGTCTTTGCTGCTTTCTGCAAGATGTCATTTCATTTTAAATCTTTGCAAACTTTTATTTTTTTATTTTTTTATTTTTTTTTTTTAATAACTGATATTCTTGAAGTCTATTTACAACCTTATAATAAGAGCAATGATCAGTTTAGGGATGGAAAAGATGTGCTGTTAGCAGGTTGGCAGTATTTGAGGAAGCCAGAGCAGGAAGGACACTGGCATTTTAAAGAGAAATAGCTAATCTGTCACACAGAGATGTGCTGCACCTCATTCAGACACTCTCCATGTCTGTAAGAACTCCTGACAACACCTAATGGGTATGCACTTTTATGATTGCAGACAATAAATTTATCACTGCATTAGCATGGAATAAACTTATTTTCTTTTTCAGCACAGTTATTCTCAAACAACCATGATTAAACATTTAATCCTTAATTTCTCAAGTTGGGATAGCCTCTTAGATCACTTTTGTGCAGATATACTTTAGCAAGCTCTCAGACAGCTAGACCTGGACTTAGAAGCAGTATACATATATCAGCACTATGCTAAGATTTGAATTACTATTTTTGTTTCTGAAATCCAGGGTTATTACTTTCAGTGAGGTGCTCTGATGAGTCTTGCAGGGGTACTAGCTCATTCTAGGTAGCATAAGACAAAATTGTGTAGTGTAGAGTAATAAATAAAAAAATACAAAAAAAATAAAAAATATAATTTCCAAATTTATTATGAAAATTACATTTTATTTGTTCTTTCCACCTGTCAACCTGGAAGCTATCCATGGTTGTTCCAGAATCATA
>CM021731.1:17333253-17350579 GCA_011075105.1 Heteronetta atricapilla
TCCTTTCCTTTCCTTTCCTTTCCTTTCCTTTCCTTTCCTTTCCTTTCTTTTCTTTCTTCTGTTCTGTTCTGTTCTGTTCTGTTCTGTTCTTTTCTTACTCTGGTACTTTGCACAGGTTGAAGTGTTAGTCACATCAGAAGCAGAGAAACCATACAGTTACATTATTAGGATGATTCTAAAAGTAAAAACACCAATTATTTCAAAGAAGATGAGAGGATAAAGGATAAAGTTGTTTTATTTATTTATGTATTTATTTATTTATTTGGTACAATAAGGTTGATTCTGTATTCTGTACTTGAGAAAAATACAGTAACATACTAAATTTAAAATAAGTAGTGTGTGAAGTGGTCTTAATTTAGAGAATTAAAAAGAAATATTTTCAGAAAAAATGATTAAATCAAATACGTGGGTTTAATTTGGTTTAATCTGTGAAGCTTAGATTAAAATTTTTAACTAATTCAGGCTACATTCCTTGAATGTCATACGTAGAAAATTTGTAAAATATTATGGCTGAGTCCTGAGAAGAATAGAACAATATTAACTAGCCTTAGTGTTAAGTATTTGTGTTTCTTCCACTGCATATTCTCAGCACTTTTTTAAAAACAAGAAGGTAAGTACTTCCTTTTCTGTCAGACCTCGAGGCAGTTTTCGTACTTGAATTGTTGATGTATTGACTGAAACTCATCTAGCACTGTTGTAGAACTTCCCACTAAGGGGGCACATTGTCAATTTTGCCCAAGGCATTAAAAATCTTGCTGTTAGCTCTGGCTAAAACACAAAACAAGCAAACAAACAAAAAAATCAAAAAGAAATTATTTTATATTTTCTATAGAACATACTAAGTGCTTTATGTCAATCACAAATTCTTAGGAGTCTGATTACTACAATTACAGACTTCTAAAATTTCCTTTGTAGATCAAAATTATATTTAATGAACAAATATTATAGTCATATTATAAAATTGAGGTTAGAACAGTCAGAAGATAGTCAAGAAGAGTTAGTTGAATTTATTTTCTTACATATTTAAGTGATGATAATAAAGGAGGAAAAAGTATTGTATCAATTACAATTGAAACTGGGGAACTTCGATTGCCTGGACATATGCAGGAAATAGAATACAGCCCTGAGGAAGCAGTCAAGGAGGTTTCTGAAGTGTTTGGAAGACAGCTTTCTGATGCAGCTGATTGGTAAGTCATCTGAGGGTGACATCTGAGATGTAAGTCACCTGCTAGACCTTCTGTTCATGAACAGAAAAATACTGGTGGGAGATGTGGTGGTGGGGAGTTGTCTTGGGCAGTGACCACAAAATGGTGAAGTTCTCTATTCTTGGTGAAGTCAGGAGAGGGGTCAGTAAAACTGCTACCTTGGACTTCCACAAGGTAGACTTTGAATTGTTTGGGGCACTGGTAAGGGAGGGTCCCTTGGGAGTCAGTCCTGAAGGGCCGGATGCTCCTCAAGAGCTCCTCAAGTCTTAAAAGCACAGGAGCAGGCTGTCCCTTTGTGCTGTGAATGAGCTGGCAGTGAAGGAGACTGGCAAGGATGAACAAGGTAATTCTCACAGTATCACAGAACAGCCAAGGTTGGAAGGGCTGAAAATCATCTAGTCCAAACCCACTGCCAGGCAGGATCACCTAAAGCACGTTGCACAGGATGGCATCCAGTTGGGTTTTGAGTATCTCCAGAGAAGGAGACTCCACAGCCTCTCTGGGCAACTTGTTCCGGTGCTTCTGTGAGTGCTTCACTCTCACAGTAAAGAAGTGTCCTCTCATATTCAGCCAGAACTTCCTGTGCTTCAGTTTGTGCCTATTGCCTCTTGTCCTCTCGCTGGGCACAACTGAAAAGGGACTGGCTCCAACCTATTGACAACCTCCCCTCAGATATTTATACACATTGATGAGGTCTCCCTTCAGTATTCTCTTTTCCAGGCTAAACTGTCCCAACTCTCTGAGCCTGTCCTCATCCAACAGGTGCTCCAGTCTCTAATCATCTTAGTATCCCTCCTCTGAACTCATTCTAGTAATTCTATGTTCCTCTTGTACTGGGGAGCCCAGAACTGGACACAATACTCCACGTGTGGCCTCACCAGGGCTGCGTAGAAGGGGGATGCAGACTTCCGTTTCCATTGTTTTGACTTGACAATGGGGGCGACTGATAACAAAGTCAGTTGGTCCTCTGGGTCAGCCACAGCATGTGTTATCTGGTCATCAGATGCTGAGACTTTCTCCCTCTCTTCAAGGTGCTGGATGATGTTAAACAGTGTTTGATAGGAGTAAGCCAGGACCCAGCACAATGCCGCAAGCTGTCGTTCTCCGGCATTGTCAGGGTCAGGGCATACAACTCTCAAACATTCTATCAGGTTTTTAGGATTTTACATTTGTTCAGGGGTGAAGTTCAAAACTACTGGGGGAGACACCCGTGACAGGTACCTGACCATATCCTCCCACACACCTTGCCACCCGCCACAAGGCTGTTTCAGGACAGATTGCTGGGTAAGCTTTCTAAACAATCGACTTATCTTAGAGAGAAAAGGAGACCTGTTATGCAGAATTAGAAATAGCAATATATGGATTACACATGGATATTCAAAATACTCAAAAACTGTTGTAATTAGCCCATTTTGAAAGAAGGAGAAGGTACTATTCGTGATATTATTCATAAACTGACTTCCAGATGAGGAAAGGAAGGCAGTGTAATTCTGAATATTCTCTAAAAGATAGTTTCCCTGAGACCCAAATGATAACAGTGCGGGGCCTGAATGCCAGATTAAACTCAAGGCCAGTGAGCAGCACAGGCAGCACAGCGAGTTAAAAAAAAAAAAAAAAAAAAAAAAAACGAACACAGATTGTAGCACATTCTCAGATCGGATATAGAGGAGAAATGAGAATATGACTCGGATTGCATGACACATGCTCAAACAAGCCAATATTAACAGGACACTGAACATGGTGAACATTAATTAAACAATTCAACTAAAGGGAAAAAAGGGAAAGGGGAAGAGGAAAGGGGAAGGGAATAACAAAACAAAACAAGTAAAGGCTATGTGGAAGTGCAGAGGGAAAAAAAAAAATTACTCTCTATTTCCCACAAATGAACGATGCTTGACCATGTCCTTGAAGCAGGGCCTCAACACACATAGCCGGTGTTCGGGAGGAGGACTAACGTTTTCGCAACGAGAGCCCACCCCTCCCCTCTTCTTCCTTTTTCCACCTTTTATTGCTGAGTGTGACATCATATGGTATGGAATATCTCTTTGGTTGGTTTAGGTCAGCTGCCCTGGTGATGTTTCTCACTTTTTTGCCCACCCCCTAGGAGGGCTAGAGAAAGTCCTGATGCTGTGCCAACACTTCTCAGCAGCAGACACAACACTGGTGTGATACCACTGCTGTTTTAGCTACAAGTGCAGAGCATAGCACTGTATGGGCTGCTGCAGGGAAAGTTAACATCCCAGCCATACCCAGTACACATGGTCAGCCTGCTCTCCACCAGGACTCTCATGTCTCTCTGCAGAGCTGCCCTCCAGCAGGTCAGCCCCCAGCCTGTACTGGTGCTTAGGGTTAGTCCTCCCTAGGTGCAGGACCCTGCACTTGCTCTTGCTGAACTTCGTGATGTTCCTCTCTGCCCAACCCTCCAGCCTGCCAAGGTCCCTCTGAATAGCAGCACAGCCTTCTGGGCTATCAGCCACTCCTCCGAGCTTTGTGTCATCAGCAAACTTGCTGAGGGTGCACTCCATTCCATCATCCATATTGTTGATGAATAAGTTGAACTTTTGCTGAATCTCTGGGAGAAAAAGAGAGTTAATATCCGGTGGAAGAAGGGACAGGCAACTCAGGGACAGTACAAGGAAGCTGCTAGCATATTCAGGGAAAAAATCAGAAAGGCTAAGACCCAGCATCAGCTCAATCTGTCCACTGTGGTAAAAGATAACAAAAAATGTTTTTACAAATATATTAATAGCAACAGGAGGGCCAAGGAGAATCTCCATCCTTTACTGGATGCAGTGGGGAACTGAGGATAAGGAAAAGTCTGAGATTCTTAATGCCTTCTTTACATCTGTCTTTAACAGTCACACCAGTTAAATATCCCAGAGAAGGGCTTTGAGGCTGGTGAAGGGCCTGGAACACAAGGCCTATGAGGAGCAGCTGAGGGAACTGGGGTTGTTTACTCTGGAGAAGAGAAGGCTCAGGGGAGACCTTATTGCTCTCTACCACTACCTGAAAGGAAGGTGTGGGGAGCTGGGGGTTGGCCTCTTCTCACAGGTAACTGGTGACAGAACTAGAGGGAATGGCCTCAAGTTGCGCCAGGGGAGGTTCAGGTTGGAAATGAGGAGACATTTAGTCTCAGAAAGAGCAGTCAGGCATTGAGACAGGTTGCCCAGGGAAGGGCTGGAGTCACCATCCCAGGAAGTGTTCAAGGAAAGGTTGGACATGGTGCTTAGTGACATGTTTTATTTGGGGGTAATATTGGTAGTATGGAGATGGTTGGACCAGATGATCTTGGAGGTCTTTTCCAACCTTAATGATTTTATGATTCTATGAAACAACTGACAGAAGTTGTGAATATGGGTGAGTGTAGAAATTACTTAAAGGAAAATAGTAGAAATAATAGTGGAAAAAAGGAAAATAAACATTCAGGATGGGATTTTCAATGAGGTTTTAGGACCTCCAGTCTCTCAAAATTTCTAAATTTACAGTTTAGCTTGACCCAGGAAAGAAGTCAATGCTTCTTGGTTACAGCTTCATCAGTTAATTGAATTGGATTGAGAACAAACCTTCCTTGGGGCCACTTATGTGACAAGGAACAGATTTGTAAGGATACAGAAAACAAAGAGAGCTATTGATTTAATTATTTTGGGTGGACAGATATGTATTACTACCAGTATACCTGCTCATTATTACTGTCCTGGTTAGCACCATGAAAATACAAATTGTAAAAAAACAAACAAATAAATGGAAAATAAAATAAAAAATATTGTGTTTAAGAACTAGGCTCTGTTCATGAATTTTGTAACCTGCCACAAAGCTAAATCATCCCTGTTCTTGAAGCAGACTTTTGAAACTGTCCACCTTGCCATGATTTCCTGTTCTGCAGAAATGCACAGGTGCAGAAATGCACACATATTAGACTGCTAATACTGGTCAAGTGGCTAGGTGTTTGACATTTAGTAAGATGTTTGATGTACATGTTTACTGCATCCATATCAAGGCATGGTGGCTACACAACTAAATATATAAGTCCCAGTAAGAGATCCCTGTCTCCCAAATCAACTGTTGCACAGTGCCTCAGATCCATAGGGCCAAGATTTAGCTCAATCTAGAGCACAGTCCATAGTGTGATGTATAATTACTATCTTAGATATGTTTTCTTTTGAAAGTATTCAAAATAAAAAGAGGGATGTGTCATAGCCAACTAGAGTGGATTTTATGGCACAAAATGAGGTACAGGTTGCATATACTGGGGATTGGCATATGAGCATATGGAAGTTCTTGGGAGTGCATTGCTTTCTCAGATAGAACTGGAGAACTACTTTGGATATCTGCTGTGGCTTTGTATGCACTGCTAAATAGATATTCCTTGGAGTATTCTGTCTTGCAGACTGTCCAGGTTTCTTGCCCTACTGAGAGCTAGCTGAAGCACTTGGGGACTTGGGAAGAAGAAAAAAAAAATATTTTAACAGCATGGACAAATGGAGGTCCAATGTTCAAGTTCTCCCTCTGATCCTCTTTTATTTACCAACATAGACATACTTTGTGTCTATAGAAAGTATTTTGGTTCATTAAAGTGATTGCAGGACACTCCTCTAAGCACAATATAAATGTACCTAGGTACAGTTGTGACTGTGCATGAACAATGATATAGGAGTAACAGTAACTGTTCCTTACTCTGGCCTCAGCTACAATGAGTAATATGTCATATAATCTTTACATAAATATAGTTTTCTCCATTATAAAAATAAGTAGTGAAGAAAAAATATCTATTTCAAAACTTACAAAAATTATGTTTTTAGTTGGGTTCCTCCGTAAGCTTCAGATAAGTCATGGGCAGTTTTAGAACCATTCATTTCTGTGCAAACATTAGTTATTTTGTTTAATTAACCTGTTACAACTGTGGTCAGAAAATGTGTACACCCACATCCGATGATACTTCAGTGGGACAAATCCCACTGAATGCTATGGCACCGTTGTGGTTTAACCCAGCCAGCAGCTAAACACCCCATAGCCATTCGCTCACCCTCCCCCCTCCCTCTCTGGGATGGGGGAGAGAAATGGGAAAGTAAAGCCTGTGGGTTCAGATAAAGACAGTTTATTAAGATAGAAAATAATAATAATAATAATAATAACTGTAATAAAATTTAAAAACAAGTGATGCACAATGCAATTGCTCACCACCCGCTGACCCATGCCCAGCCCAACCCCGAGCAGCCGGCCCCCCACCCCAGCTAACCACCCCTATATATTGTTCAGCATGACGTCAGATGGTATGGAATACCCCTTTGGCCAGTTGGGGTTAGCTGTCTTGGGTCTGTCCCCTCTCAGCTCTTGCTGTACCTCCAACCTGCCCACTGGCAGGACAGAGCGAGAAACTGAAAAGTCCTTGGCTTAGTGTAAGCATTGCTCTGCAGCAATTAAAACATCAGCATGTTATCAGCACTCTTCTCATCCGAATCCAAAACATAGCACCCTACCAGCTACTAGGAGGAAAAATAACTCTGTCCTAATTGAAACTAGGACAGGATGTAATTCATACTTTAAAAATGTTTGTTGCAACTTCCACACTTTCAGAACTCCCTGCTTTGTCCTCCCATGGTCCTCCAGAACATCACAAGTTACAGCCCTATCCCCTTCAGTGTACATATGGGTTCAGCATTCTCTCTGTTGGTGTGGGTACAGATTACAGCCCCCCTTATTTGCCTTTAGAAATCTGAATATGCATCTCACACAGATAGGCAAAAAGCTCACAGGATCTCAGAAAGCTCTGAGGTGTTCTATTAGAAAAAGAATATATAAAATAATAAAAAAAAAAAAAAAAAAAAGGAGAAAATCAGTCTAGGAAAGGGTTTTTCTTACTCCAAAACATAGCACCCTACCAGCTACTAGGAGGAAAAATAACACTGTCCTAACTGAAACCAGGACATATATCAACCCCTTATTCCATACCATTTATGTCATGCTCAGGTTACACTCTTTCCAATACATTCTAGTTAATCACTATTTTCATCTATGGTAGTAATTACACACAGTATTATATAATAATTAACATAATAGAACTCAACTCATGGGCTATTCTCACCCAGTATTAAGTCCCCTTGAGGTACACAACGGACCTCCCCATTCTTTTGCATTACCCACCAAGTGCATCCAGGTTCCAGAGCAAAAACAATCCCACAAATGGGTTTGCCTTTCCCTGAGGCAGGAGTAGCCCAGACTGTTTTACCCAGCATGTTTCTTACATGCACTACAGGAACTTTATCCCCTTCTACTGTATGTAGCAGGTTTGATTGGGCTGGTCCAGCTCGGCTGGCAAATCCCCTAGTATTGACTAACCAAGTGGCCTTTGCCAAATGTGTATCCCAATTTCTGAATGTCCCAGCACCCATTGCTTTCAGTGTAGTCTTTAACAGTCCATTGTATCGCTCAACTGTACCGGAGGCTGGTGCATGATAGGGGATCACAGAATCACAGAATCACAGAATTTCTAGGTTGGAAGAGACCTCAAGATCATCGAGTCCAACCTCTAACCTAACACTAACAGTCCCCACTAAACCATATCCCTAAGCTCTACATCTAAACGTCTTTTAAAGACTTCCAGGGATGGTGACTCCACCACCTCCCTGGGCAGCCTGTTCCAGTGCCTAACAACCCTTTCAGTAAAGAAGTTCTTCCTAACATCTAACCTAAAACTCCCCTGGAGCAACTTAAGCCCATTCTCCCTCGTCCTGTCACCAGGCACGTGGGAGAACAGGCCAACCCCCACCTCACTACAGCCTCCTTTAAGGTATCTGTAGAGCGCGACAAGGATGTGATAGACTCACTCGACACCATGTTCTTTGGCCCAAGTGTCTATAAGGTTGTTTCGGAAATGAGTCCCAGGGTCGACTTCGGAAATGAGACCCTAGGGGTCGACCTCGAGTTTCCCTAGGTTCTTTCTGCCAGAGGCTCCAGGTGGGGCCATTCTCCCCGGCTGCTGTGTAGAGCACATTGTTTATATCTGGTCCTGTTCGGACTGGTCCCAGGGCTACTGCATGAACTATTTCCTGCTTAATTTGTTCAAAGGCTTGTCGTTGCTCAGGGCCCCTTTCAAAATCATTCTTCTTACAGGTTACTTGGTAGAGCGGGTTTACAATCAGACTGTAATTTGGAATTCTCCAAAACCCCACAACACCTAGGAAAGTTTGTTTCCTTTTTGCTAGTTGGTGGAGACATAGCTGTTATTTTGTTGATCACATCCATTGGGATTTGACGACGTCCATCTTGCCATTTTATTCCTAAAAACTGGATCTCTCATGCAGGTCCTTTAACTTTATTTTGTTTTATGGCAAAACCAGCCTTTAGAAGGATTTGGATTATTTTCTTCCCTTTCTCAAGAACTTCCTCTGCTGTGCCACCCCACAAAATGATGTCATCGATGTACTGCAGATGTTCAGGAGCTTCCCCCTGCTCCAGCGCAGACTGGATCAGTCCATGGGAAATTGTAGGGCTGTGTTTCCACTCCTGCTGCAGCCGATTCCAGGTGTATTGGACACCCCTCCAAGTGAAAGCAAACTGTGGCCTGCACTCTGCTGCTAGAGGGATGGAGGAAAATGCATTAGCGATACCAGTTGTGGTGTACCACTTGGCTGCCTTTGATTCCATTTCATACTGGAGTTCTAGCATGTCCGGCCCTGCAGCACTCAATGGTGGTGTGACTTCGTTTACGCCACGGTAGTCCACCGTTAGTCTCCACTCACCATTAGACTTTCGCACTGGCCACATGGGACTATTAAAAGGTGAATGAGTCTTGCTGATCACTCCTTGACTCTCCAGTTGATGAATTAGCTTATGGATGGGAATCAGGGAGTCTCAGTGCGATATTGCCACCAGTGCACAGTTGTGGTAGCGATTGGCACTTGTTGTTCTTCAACCCTCAGCAGCCCCACAACAGAAGGGTCCTCTGAGAGACCAGGCAAGGTAGACAGTTGTTTAATGTCATCTTTCTCTAAGGCAGCTATGCCAAAAGCCCAGCAGAACCCTTTTGGGTCCTTGAAAAATCCTCTCCTGAGATGCCAAGTCTATGCCAAGGATGCATGGAGCATCTGGGCCAGTCACAATATGGTGCTTTTGCCACTCTTTCCCAGTTAGACTCACTTTAGCCTCCAATACAGTTAACTGATGGGATTCCCCCCATCACTCCATAAATACTGATAGGTTCTGGCCCTTTATAGCTTGCTGGCATTAGAGTACATTGTGCACCAGTGTCTACTAAAGCCTTATACTTCTGTGCGTCTGACGTGCCAGGCCATCGAATCCACACAGTCCAATAAACTCAATTGTCCCTTTCCTGCCCCTGGCTGGAGGCAGGGCCCCTCTAATCCTCATCAGTCTTCATTTCTGTGTCTGGAGGACTGCCTGCTGGAAGTTGTAGAAGCAAGTTTCTCAGAGAACCCCTTTTTCCTGATTGTTTTTCCTTGCAACTCACGTACCCGTGCCTCTAGGGTTGAGGTAGATTTTCCATCTCATTTTCTCATGTCCTCTCCTACGTGAGTAGGTAAAACAACAGGCTGGCACGGGATGTGTACCCACCATATTGTCTTCCTTGCACAGAAGGGCGCTTACCCCTAATAGCTGAGACACTGGTTCGTTCAGGTGGGGAGGAAAATAATCTCTCTTGAAGTTGGTGGACCTTTTCAGAAAGTTTCTTCGAAGTAGTCTCTTTTAGTTGGTGGAAGCTTTCAGAAAGTTTCTCCACAGTCAAGACACAGGCCTGTAGGGAAGAGGAGAGACTTTCTTCATACTGCTGGAGTTGTTTAACCACATCACCCACTGAGGTTTCCTTATCCTCTTTCCAGGCCATTATTGCCAATGAGCTGGCTTATGATGATGGTGCACTTCGTACAAACTTCCACCACATGGGTTGTGTACACTTGACTGCATCTGGATCTGTGGGTATTTGTCCATTGTCTGGGTCCTCATAAATCACCTCCCATACAGCTAATTCCCTCAGGTACCGGATTCCCTTCTCCATAGTGGTCCACTTGCCTGGCAGACATACAAGTTCTTCCTTGTAGGGATACCTTTCCCTTACAGCTGACAGGAGATGCCTCCAGAGGCTGTAATGTTGTACTCCATCTCCAATTGCTTTGTCAATGGCTGCATCTCTAGCAAGGGATCCCAGCCGACTGGCTTCCCTGCCATCTAAATCCACATAATTGCCTCCAGTATCCCAGCACCAGAGCAGCCAGGTGACAAGTTGCTCACCTATGCAGCGACCAAAATCTTTTTGCATATCCTGTAGCTCACGCTGGTATGGGTGGGTTTCGGGCAACTACTGTTTCTTTTTCAACATCTCCAGCTTCATCCTCCTTCATGGCCCAGCCTTGTCTTCTCCATACCTAGACTCTCTGCGTTCTAAACGACCTGAGTCTCTATACCATTTTTTCACCTTGTCTACAGGGGCAACTTGTACTGCTACAGCTCATTTCTCTTACTCAGCCACAGAGTTTGCCACAGGGGTTGGAATACACTCTGCAGGGACAACTTGCACAGCTACATGTAATTTCTCTGGCCCAGCCACAGGAGCTGGAGCAGCTGCAGGGGCTGGAGCTGGAGTGGCTGCAGGAGCAGGAGCTGGAGTGGCTGCAGGGGCAGGAGCTGGAGTGGCTGCAGGGGCTGGAGTGGCTACAGGAGCAGGAGCTGGAGCAGCTGCTGGAGCTGGAGTGGCTGCAGGGGCTGGAGCTGGAGTGGCTGCAGAGGCTGGAGTGGCTGCAGGGGCTGGAGTGTCTGTAGGAGCTCTGTAGGACAGATCTCTGGATGAGATTCCTAAGTAGTTGTTTAACCTTAAACAAAACCTGAAGCGCATTCAAGAGACATAACAACAACACCATGCTGGTCTGCGTATCCCAAGGATATTCAACATCTTGGAGAGTTATCATAACTAGCCCAGGGGATAAGAGGGTGCTGAAGGAGTAAGGGAGAGTGAACAAGTAGGGAAAAATATATTACCCTGTCCTCTCCACAGACTGGCTCCCTGATGAAAAAAGGCAGTAGGTGTAATTGTTAGTGGTTTCCGAGATATAGTTTCCAAAGTACAGAGTCGACGACAGTGTTGAGTACAAATACCGAGTTAAAGTCATGGCCAGATATTTCATCATATCGTAAGCTATTGTTACACCACACAGTACCATAATGATCTTAAACCAGGGCCCGGAAAGGATAAACAGCACAACAGGGATCACATACAGAAAGTAACATGCTATAAAATTCAGTTTGGAATACAGGCACAGCAGACTTGAGATTAAAGCAATCAACATTCTGATTAACAACTATTAAGCAGCTCTAATACTTATACCAATTTTAGTTTAACATACTCTGGTCAGATCTGTTGTTATCTCAACCCTTCGTGCCCCACGTTGGGTGCCAAAAGGACTGGTGTGGTTTAACCCAGCTGGCAGCTAAACACCACACAGCCTCCCCCCTCCCTCTCTGGGATGGGGGAGAGAAATGGGAAAGTAAAGCCTGTGGGTTCAGATAAAGACATAAAGACAGTTTATTAAGATAGAAAATAATAATAATAATAATAATAATATGTACAGAACAAGTGATGCACAATGCAATTGCTCACCACCCGCTGACCGATGCCCAGCCCAACCCCGAGCAGCCGGCCCCCCACCCCGGCTAGACACCCCTATATATTGTTCAGCATGACGTCAGATGGTATGGAATACCCCTTTGGCCAGTTTGGGTCAGCTGTCTTGGGTCTGTCCCCTCCCAGCTCTTGCTGCACCTCCAACCTGCCCGCTGGCAGGACAGAGCGAGGAGCTGAAAAGTCATTGGCTTAGTGTAAGCATTGCTCTGCAGCAATTAAAATATCAGCATGTTATCAGCACTCTTTCTCATCCTACTCCAAAACATAGCACCCTACCAGCTACTAGGAGGAAAAATAACTCTGTCGTAACTGAAAGCAGGACACACAGAGAAGTGTATTTCTTTCTCCAGTGCATATTTTAGTGAGCACTTATTGTTTGAGAGAGTAGTGGTGCCAGGCTTGATACTAGGACTACACCACTTTACTTTGTATAAGAAAGGAAAAAAGTCTTAGATTTTAATGAGGATTATAGAGTTTTGGTAGGACACAGACCCTATATGCCCAAGATAGCAGACCCCTTTTCAGGCTGGTTGCCTGGCTGCTCTTATAACACCAGAATATCACTTCGAGAAAAAAGAAAAAAAAAAAAAAAAGAAAAAAAAAGAAGTGATATTATGTTTTTTGTTTGTTTGTTTGTTTGAACTCTTATATCATTTGTAACATGGATATAAACATATAAGCAGAATACATGTCTGAAAGAGACAAAATGAATCTTCCTCTTCTGTTCAGATTCAGTATTTTGGAACCATAGGACACAAGGACACACAGCATATAAATTGAGCGGACTCCTTACAGACTCCTTTAGGACATAAAAAAGTTCATATGTAACTGTGACATTTTGAGAATGAAAAAACTTAATATGCACAGTGGCTCCTTATCTACATTGTGCATTCGGTGGCAAGAGGACATATGGAAAAACAGAAATGTCATTGCATTAGTCACCAACATAATGCTGTGGCTGCCTGTCACTATTAAGGTTATGGTTTATACGGGACATTTTTTGTTGTTGTTGTTTAATCAGCACTAGTTATACTATTTGCATGTATTTAACTTTATTGACAGCAGAGATGTTTTCTCTAGATGTTTACATTTATCTGTTCAAGCAGAACTACAAAAGTGGTCACTTCAAATAATGAATAGCAACACATTTGTATGTACAATAAACTATGTTCTGTTCATGTTTGATCTAAAGCATGTGAGGGTTGGAAAATATATGCTTTACTATAGAAGATATTTGGTTTTAAGCATATAGGTACATTAGTAATGGAAGGTAGTAAACAAAGCAGTTTAAACTGCATTTTCAAATTAAGAGGTCTACTGATAATCACAGAATCACAGAATTTCTAGGTTGGAAGAGACTCAAGATCATCAAGTCCAACCTCTGACCTAACACTAACAGTCCCCACTAAACCATATCCCTAAGCTCTACATCTAAATGTCTTTTAAAGACTTCCAGGGATGGTGACTCCACCACTTCCCTGGGCAGCCCGTTCCAAAGTCTAACAACCCTTTCAGTAAAGAAGTTCTTCCTAACATCCAACCTAAAACTCCCCTGGAGCAACTTAAGCTCATTCCCCCTCGTCCTGTCACCAGGCACGTGAGAGAACAGACCAGCCCCCACCTCGCTACAGCCTCCCTTGAGGTACCTGTAGAGAGTGACAAGGTCACCCCTGAGCCTCCTTTTCTCCAGGCTGAACAATCCCAGCTCCCTCAGCCACTCCTCATAGGACTTGTTCTCCAGGCCCCTCACCAGCTTCATAGCCCTTCTCTGGACTCGCTCCAGCACCTCCATGTCCTTCTTGTAGCGAGGGGCCCAAAACTGAACACAGTACTTGAGGTGCGGCCTCACCAGAGCCGAGTACAGGGGGACGATCACCTCCCTAGCCCTGCTGGCCACACTGTTTCTTATACAGGCCAGGATGCTGTTGGCCTTCTTGGCCACCTGAGCACACTGCTGGCTCATATTCAGCCGACTATCAACCATCACTCCCAGGTCCTTCTCTGCCTGGCAGCTCTCCAACCACTCATCTCCCAGCCTGTAGCTCTGCTTGGGGTTGTTGTGCCCCAGGTGCAGGACCCAGCACATGGCCTTGTTGAACTTCATGCAGTTGACCTCAGCCCATCAGCACAGCCTATCCAGATCCTCCTGCAGAGCCTTCCTACCCTCAAGCAGATCGACACACGCACCTAACTTGGTGTCATCTGCAAACTTACTGAGGGTGCACTCAATGCCCTCGTCCAGGTCATCAATGAAGATATTAAAGAGGACCAGCTGCAGCACTGAGCCCTGGGGAACACCACTAGTGACTGGCCTCCAACTGGATTTGACTCCGTTTACCACAACTCTTTGGGCCCGGCTATCCAGCCAGTTTCTAATCCAACAAAGCGTGCGCCAGTCCAAGCCAAGAGCAGCCAGTTTCTTGAGGAGAATGCTGTGGGAAACGGTGTCAAAAGCCTTGCTGAAATCAAGGTAGACCACATCCACAGCCTTTCCCTCATCCACCCAGCACGTCACTTTGTCATAGAAGGAGATCAGGTTCGTCAAGCAGGACCTGCCTTTCATAAACCCATGCTGACAGGGCCTGATCGCCTGCTTGCCCTGCAAGTGCTGCATGATGACTCTCAAGATAATCTGCTCCATGAGCTTCCCTGGCACTGAGGTCAAACTGACAGGCCTGTAGTTTCCTGGGTCAGTCCTCCGGCCCTTCTTGTAGATGGGCGTCACATTTGCTAGTCGCCAGTCAACTGGGATCTCCCCCGATAGCCAGGACTGTTGATAAATGATGGTAAGTGGCTTGGCCAGCTCCTCTGCCAGTTTTCTCTCTCCTTGGGTGGATCCCATCCGGCCCCATCAACTTGTGCACATCCAAGTGCCGTACCAGGTCACCAACCATTTCTTCGTGGATAGGGAGGGCCACATATCTCTCCCCATCCCCTTCCACCAGTTCAGGGTACTGGGTATTCAGAGAACAACCGGTATTGCCGCTAAAGACTGAGGCGAAGAAGGCATTAAGCACCTCCACCTTTTCCTCATCTCTTGTAACTAAGTTTCCCCCCACATCCAGTAAAGGATGGAGATTCTCCTTAGTCGTCCTTTTTGTGTTGATGTATTTATAAAAACATTTTTTTTTATATTTAACGGCAGTAGCCAGATTGAGCTCCAGATGAGCTTTGGCCTTTCTAATTTTGTCCCTGCACAGCCTCATAACATCCTTATAGTCCTCCCTAGTGGCCTGTCCACTTTTCCAAAGATTATAAACCCTCTTTTTTCTCCTAAGCTCAAGCCACAATTCTCTGTTCAGCCAGGCTGGTCTTCTTCTCCACCAGCTCATCTTTGGGCACATGGGGATAGACCGTTCCTGTGCCAATAAGATTTCCCTCTTGAAGAGCGCCCAGCCTTCCTGGACTCCTCTGCTCTTCAGAACCGCCTCCCAAGGGACTCTACCAACCAGTGTCCTCAGCAGCACAAAGTCAGCCATCCAGAAGTCCAGTACAGTGGTTTTGCTGCTCCCCTTCCTGGCCTTGCCAAGAATAGAGAACTCCACCATTTCGTGGTCACTCTGCCCAAGACAGCTTCCGATCACCACATCTCCCACCAGTCCTTCTCTGTTTGTGAAGAGAAGGTCTAGCGGGGCACCACCCCTGGTAGGCTCGCCAACCAGCTGCGTCAGAAAGCTATCTTCCATGCTCTCCAGAAAACTCCTAGACTGCTTTCTCTGGGCTGTGTTGTGCTTCCAGGATATGTCAGGGAATTTGAAGTCCCCCACGAGAACAAGCACCTATGATTTTGCAGCTTCTGTCAGCTGCCTGTAGAATTCCTCATCCGTCTCCTTGTCCTGGTTCGGCAGTCTATAACAGACCCCCGCTAGCCTTGTTGGCCTTCCTGCCGATCCTAACCCAAAGGGACTCGACCTTGTCATTCCCAGCCTCGAGTTCTACAACATCGAAAGATTTTCTAATATAGAGAGCCACTCCACCACCCCTTCTATGCTGCCTATCCCTTCTGAAGAGCTTATAGCCAGTCATTGCAGCACTCCAGTCATGAGAGTGGTCCCACCACATCTCCGTGATGGCAACCAAGTCGTAGCCTGCCTGCCGCACGATGGCTTCCAGCTCCTCCTGTTTGTTACCCATGCTGCGTTCATTGGTGTAGATGCACTTCAGCTGCCTTATCCCCCGGCCTTGCTATTGTTCCCCCCTGGCACAGCTCCAACAATCCTTGCTTCAGCCCCATCCCCCTTCTTACCTAGTTTAAAGCCCTCTCAATGAGCCCTGCCAGCTCTTGGCCCAGGATCCGTTTTCCCCTAAAAGATAGGGACCTGTCTGCGGCTGTCAGGCCGGGTGTCGAGTAATGTGCCCCATGGTCGAAAAAAACAAGATAATGGTACAGTATGTATAAATTTGAGGAAACCTCAAAGCGCAAAGTACTGAGACACTATACTATCTTTTCATGATTTTCTACTTTCATTTATGGATTATTCCTCCCGCCCCCCCCCATGGAAGATACACTTCCAATCTTGTCTTTTGGTTATATAAACTGAAATTCTCCAGTGTACTTTCCTTCTTCAATCATTTTAAATTCACTACAATCACATTTCTCTGAAGTACTTCTTGTTTACCTGCTGTTCTTTGTATCAGTATGCTTGTGATACACCAGACATCTAGTATTGATATTTTTATATCCTTATGGATTAACAAGTTTAATTATCTTTTAAAAAAGTTTGGGATAAAATTGATCATATGGTATATGATGTACTTATCTATCTAAATCATTATTATGTATTTAAACCTAAATAAAGCATATTTTTGGAACAGAAATAGCATATTAGCACATTTTATTAATTCTGCTTAGCAGCATTAATGTCAGCAACTAATTTAAATCAATTTTTCATGCAGGAGAGGTTTGGATGAGAGATTTGGAATAGGTGAAACTGCAAATCACTTACTGCTGGGCTTAACAATTCATTTCTAAAACTTTGTCAGGGTTGGATAAAAAAAAAGAAAAAAGAAAAAAAAAGAAAAAAAAAGTAAATATAGCATTCACTTTGATAAAAACTAAGTCATGGCCTTTATTTCTTCATCTTGAGTACTTAATAAAATAGAATGCATCTTTTAAAAATGTGGGGGAAAAAATGAATTTACAAAGTTTTTAAAATGTTAAAATTCAGATTTTCACCTCTTGGTCATACCTGCTGTTAGATTAATCCTCAAAGCAGCATACTTTCATACCATTGTTATCATCCACCTTGCTGCTGAAATACAAAGGAATTTTTGAACTGAGTTGTGCAGAGTTTAGGAGGAAAACTAGCAAGCAGTATGGTAACCAGAAGTAGGTTCAAAGACCTCAACTCAGTCAGCAGCTCAGGTAGCTAACCATCCTGAGAAAACTGAGCTTGTAAGAATATGCATTTAGTTGTCAGCTTTATATGGGACTGCAAAATGAAGAAGAAGAAGAAGAAGAAGAAGAAGAAGAAGAAGAAGAAGAAGA
>CM021731.1:17364598-17378502 GCA_011075105.1 Heteronetta atricapilla
AGCCTTCTGATGTAACAGGTGTGCATCTGGGTGGAGCAGAGACTCCCGGTGCACCCAGTGCTGTTTACTTGCCTCTATTCACTTAATAAATTACAAACTTTAATTTTAATCCTATTTGGGACTCAAGCATTTATCACACTTTTAACTGCTCATATTTGTTTATATTAATTCAGGTTGATAATTTGTCAACATATCAAGCAATATATACTTCTGCAGTGCCCCCATTCATGTTTCTATTCTTAGAGATTGTGTTTACTTTATGCTATCAGGGCAGACATTTTTGTGACCTAAGCAGCTTTTGGATGGATACAGAGTGTACTTTTGAGACACCAAAGGATTCAGACCACCTACTCTGACAATGCAGTCAAAAGAGAGGTCTAGAGGGAAAAACTTTCTCTTGAAAAAGCAATTGATATTCTGTTGATAAACAGGAAAATAAGTATTCTCTTTAAAGTAGATGCTTCACTGTATGTCCATCACTTAAGTGCAGGATAAACGCCTAAGTTAGCCAGAATGTAGCCCTTGTAGCCTGTATGTAACGTAATACGTTGTAGCCTGAGAGCATGGAGATAAACTGAGTGAGGCATGGAAGACAGAGGGCCAGGAAATCTCCAAGTCTCCTCCACTCCACAGCTACAACCAAGAGTACAAAAGTCAGAGCCCAGTGGCAGTGTTTGCTTGTCACTATCTCATTTAGCTCCTTCCCCTCGATTAACAGTACTCATGGATCTGTTTTCTGATCATAGCACTCTGTTTACTTCCTTGTAAAGCCTGAAATTAAAAATGCCTGCACAAAGGTCTTATTTATTGTAGGTATCTGAAAATTGTGACACTAAGCACAGGAGGTAAAATAAAAAAGAGCAATATTAATGACAAGGGGGTTCTTGAAGTGGGGTGGGAGTGTAGAGAGTCACAATTCAAATTGAAAAACTGGGGGAGAAACAAACAGATTTGAAAAATTGCAGCTTTATGTTTGTTTTTAAGTCAGTTTCAAAATGACTAAATATTATTTTGATAAAATTGAAGCAAAATAAAAACACTTATCTCTGTTCAAAATATTCAAATTTAAAATGGAAGAGGAGACTGGAGAACAATACAGTTGCTATTTATAATGACTGTTACAATAATCATAGTGCCAAACTCTTTGCCATAGTGTCCAGCAACATAACTGTAGCAGTGGTAATAAACCACAGCTTGGAAGATTAAGATCTGACATAGCAGACAGACAAGTCACTAGGAAGGCAGATCTTCACTGCAATAAACTGCCCAGAGAGGCTGTGAAATCTCCATCCTGGACATTTTGAAAACAGCCAGACACAGCTGCAGCTGCTCCTATGCAGTGCTTGCAATAGCTCAGGTTCAAGCAGGAGGTTCCAATCAACACTTCTATGATGCTATGAAATAATTTTAGTCCATTACTATTTTCCAGAAGTAATAATAGTTGTTGTCTAGCACAGGAAATAATTTATTGTATACCTAAAGATTGTAGTAACTTTAAACCTTAGTGTGTTAAGAATAATGGAGAAAGAAAAGGAAAATAATAATAATAACCACTAAATCCTTGGCTTTTGTTGTTTTTATTTATACCTTTAATATTATTTTTTTTTCTGTGATTTAATAAATGTTATCTTGCCTTGCTCCAAGTGGAAAATGTCCTTTATAATAGACCCTGATTAAAATGCTGTAAATGCTGTACAGTCTGTACTTTTGATCAGCAAGAAAAAGCAATGCATAGCAGTATTCTTTTAAAATTACACAGATCTTCTAAGAAAATAAAAGAACACAGTGTAGACAATGACACAGAAGTCCAACTTATTATTGATTTGGTGAGAATGATCCTTATGGTTTGATTTTCCAGAACTGTGCATTTGAACTCTTTTATAGTCTTCATAATTACTTTTACACAGACATAAATTCAAGTTGGAATTACAATCAGAAGTATAACAGCAGAAATTGGAGGGATCTTTGTTCATTCATGATTGATTAAAATGATTTATTAATTAAAACCCTATTTTTTTAAGGTGATTCTCTTTAAAAGTCTTCCAATAAATAAAAAACAAAGCCATTTTTCCTCCACATACCATAGTAAATAGATGGCAACTCTGATGGAATTTGTATAGCAGCACAATGACAGGAGACTGGATGGCTTATAACAAGAAGTGTTCTTCCTCATTGTGGAGCAAGATACTGTGACTCAGACCCTGTATCCCTTTCTGTCACATTAGTCACAAATTTCTGTACCTGGTTTACTTTTTTTTTTTTCCTGGTATTTCAGCAGATTTTCCTTAATGAACCAATAATCTATAGAAAAGCCTTTAGTTTTAAAATAATAGCGGTGTTGTGAATGCAGAAATATTAATAAACATGGTTAACCATTTTTGACAAATATACAATTCAGTTACAAAACAATTTTAGTTCTGTTGACCTTTTTCAGTTCACTCACTTCCCAGGGATAATTTAGAAAAGACATTTATTGGCTTAATTAATTAAATGTGTTATTTCTCTTTATTAAGAGAAATACCATAGAATGTCTCAAATCTTTGGAAAAGAAAAATCTGCATGGAAGTAATCTCGAAGAGAACCTGACTTCCAAAAATGTATTTGCCCAATGAGGGAACAGGAATATAGCTCTAACTAGTTTTACATATATGATTTTCAAGATAATGGTAGTATGATTTTGTATCAAAATATTTGTTGCAGAAGAATTCTCTAACCTGTCCTCAAGAAACATGCAAATGTTAAGTTTTAGGAGTGATTTTCATTACTTAAACTTTTTTAAAAATTATCAATAGTAAATGTGATAAATTTTATATACACACTTTCCCATATTTTCCATCTCACTTCCCTTTACTGCTACTTTTTTCTATGAATAATGACTAAATATTAATTAATTAACATTTTCAATGATAAACTATTGTTTAAGTGTAATTTAAGCAACTGTTACGTTTCACTTTTCTGGTCAAAGAAAAGAATCTATCTTTCTGTTACTTGAAGAAAGAGTGGATACTCTGATTCCCAGCACCTCTTATCTCTTCTCCCCTCACTCATTCAGTATGTAAATTTTTTATTTCTCCTCCTCTCCCCCATTCTATAATTTCTTGTTCATAAAAAAGCCAGCCTTTAAACAAACAAACAAACAAAAAGCCAGCCTTGTGGGTGAGGGGTGCCCATATCAAGGGCACATTCTGAATATTTGTTCTCTTTCGCTTTGGAAAGTCTTGGACAAGGGTCATAACATTTGGTGTTCCTTTCCACTACCACTTCTCCCCAAAAAAGAGAAAATACACAAAAAAGAACTGAACATACATGTGACTTTGAATTCAAATAAAATACAACAAAGGGAAAAAAAAAATTAAAACACACATACACACAAAACAAACAAACAAAAACACCATTTTAGATCTGTGACATTTTCAGTATCTGAAATGGACTTCATTTATAGAAGCTCTCACACCTTCTGAGAGTCCTGTTTGATTTACCTGCATCTCTGTGCCCTTCCTGCTGAAGTGCTGATTGAATACAGGAGGAGAGAAAAGCAGACCTTAGAAATATGTCAGAGAAATTTCCCATTAGCCTATATCCTCAGTATATACAGAATCACTTTGTCCAAACCAGTAAAAATGCACTCTGGAAGGTGTCTCACTACCACCAACAGCTAATATACACTTTACAGTTGTAAATTTGTTGGTACAGTTATAACATCCAAATCCCAGTTCATGTTCAGCACATATAAAACTAATTGAAGGAACAGTCAAGACACCTCTAATTAGGATAAAATCCATAAGCCACATATAGCTCTTTTGTATGGGCTGTTGAAGCAGATTAATTGGGAATTCCCTGGTGACAAAGAATGTGTCTCATGGTCATACTGCAATGCTTCTGATTTAGTTCTCATCTTAATTCAAACACTATCCACACCATCTGCAAGGAGATGCACAACACAGCTCCTTTCTTGTATATACATGCTGCCCTTTTGGCATGAAAGTATGGGTAAGGAGAGAGGAGTGAAGACCAATCACAGGCCTAGGTGCAGCATAGACAGGCTCTGTACTCAGTCTGGCTCTCCTAACTTGCTCTATTAAGGGTATGGATGCTGCTTGGTATAGTAAGGAGGTTCTGACCATCAGGAGACAGGAATCAGCAGGTTTAAACATTTTGCAGTGTGTTGAGAGCTTCAAAAGTATCTGTCCCTCCTTTGTCCCCAGCACTGACTTTAGGGAAAAGCAGTAGCAGAGATGGCAGCAGCAAGTATGTCATGGTCTGAACCAGATAATACATTAATGAAGCTGGTGAGGGGTCTGGAGAACAAGTCCTATGAGGAGTGGCTGAGGGAACTGGGATTGTTCAGCCTGGAGAAGAAGAAGAGTGACCTTATCACTCTCTATAGGTACCTCAAAGAAGGCTGTGGCGATTGGTCTATTTTCCCACGTGCCTGCTGATAGGACGAGGGGGAATGGGCTAAAGTTGCACCAGGGGAGGTTTAGGTTGGATATTAGGAAAAACTTTATGGGAAGGGTTTATAGGCATTGGAATAGGCTGCCCAGGGAACTGGTTGAGTCACCATCCCTGGAGGTCTTTAAAAGACATTTAGATGTATAGCTTAGTGATGTGGTTTAGCGGAGGACTTGTTAGTGTTAGGTCAGAGGTTGGACTAGGTGATCTTGGAGGTCTCTTCCAACCTTGATGATTCTGTGATTCTGTGATCTGCTGTGAAGTGGAAGATTACTTACATCCCTTTCCCAAGATTCCTTGATGTTGAACATTCACTTGGCAGGTTTGCAAGATCATGAATGATTCATCTACCTCTGCATCTGCAGAAATTGTTTGGTTGTGGTGGTTTTACTCAGGTGCGTGGCCAAGCTCCACCTTAGATGGTCTCTCACTCCCCCTCCTCAAACGGAAAAGGGGAAAAAAAAATATGATGCAAAGGGCTCAAGGGTGGAGATAAGGACAGGGAGATCACTCAACAATTATCATGACAGGCAAAACAGACTCAGAGTAGGGAGATAGTAAGATTTATTGCCTATTACTAATAAGATAGAGAAGTGAGGAACAAAGGAAAGAAACCAAAAACACCTCTCCCCCAACCTGTCCTCTTTCACCTCCTTCCCCCAAGTGGCGCAGGGGAATGAGGGAGCAGGAGTTATGGTCAATCTATAGCACTTCTTCTGCACTGCTTCTTCGCAATCACTCTCTTCCCCTGCACTGTGGGGTCCCTCCCACGGGATACAGTCCTTGCCGAACTGATCCTGTGTTGGCTTCCCACAAGCAGCAGCTCTTCAAGAACTGCTCCGGATATGGCTCTGTACCGCAAAGTTCATCCATCAGGAGCAAACTGCTCCAACCTGGATCCTTCATGGGCAGCAGCTCCTGCCAGGTCACCTGCTCCTGCATGGGCTCCCCTCCATGGGCTACAGGTCTGGCCCAGAATCTGCTCCGGCAGGGGTCCTACACAGGCTGCAGCCTCCGTCAATGCAGGTCCACCTGCTCCACTGGGGGCTCCTTAATGGGCTGCAGCGTGGAACCCTGCCCCACCGTGGTACTCCATGGGCTGCAGGGTGTCTGCTCCACCATGGTCCTCACAACAGGCCACAGGGGACTTCTGCTGCAGCACCTGGAGCACCTCTCCCTCTCCTTCTTCACTGACCTTGGTGCCTGCAAGGCTGTTCCTCACTCCTCTCACTCTCCCAGGAGCTGTGTAGCAGCATTTTTTTTGTTGTTGTTGTTGTTGTTTGTTTGCTTCCTTTTCTTAAATATGCTCTTAGATATCCACAAACAACATCACGTATTGGCTCTGCTCTGGTCTGCAGCAGGGCCCTTATCTAACATGGGACAGCTTCTAGATTCTTCTCACAGAAGACACCTCTATGGTCCCCCTGCTACCAAAGCCTTGCCACACAAACCCACTATATTGGTCCACTCTTGGCCTCAGATCATTGACAGTCAAATCACAAAACACAATTCAGGGTTTGGCACAGTCACTCTAGTTTAAAGGGAAAGTTTTTCCTTTGAGAGACAAGGATGAAATGGGAAATTTTGTTTTATCATGTAAATAATATTCCAGACACATGGACAGAAACAGAGATGCCATTACCTTTTCAATTCTAACAGTTCCCATGGCTTTAGGACTCAGTGTAACAGTCTGTTGCAAACCATCAGGTACAGAACTCTTTGTCACAAGGACTGATGACAAAAGTAACATATAGCACTAATTAGCTAGTCTAGACTTCCATGAACAGCCTATTGTGACTTCAGCAGTCCACCCAGATTACTGATGCATTTGATCAGAGAGAAAATGAAGGCAAAGCTGCAACAGACAGCAAACCATAACTGAAATGTTTACTCAATTTTCAAAGGTATAAAAGTGCTCATTACCTTCTCATGCTCCTCTAGAACAGGGTAATGAGACAAAATATATAGCTACAGCAGGTGTGGTGCTTCTTCTATAATACAGGCATGCTCCTCTTCTGGGCAGAGAGGGTAGCAGGTACCTTCTGGTGTGATTATGTTTTTAGTGAAGGTTTAGATCTTCTTGCCCCTGCAGATAGATTTGCTGACACAGCCATTTACTTTTGAATTGTGACAATCCCTAGGTTTTTATTACTGTGTCTGTTCTCTGTTGTTTACCAAAACTGAGTCTGAGAACTTATGAAAGTGATATTTTCTTTCTTTGCTTCTCCAAAAACTTTTGGTTGGGAGAAGCCAGGAAAGCCTGATGTGAAAAACCTTCTCCCCTCAGACTATAAATAGTCTAACAGAAGAGTAGGCAGTAACATACCACCTAGGAGACACAAGACCAGGGACAAATTTCTGCCTGGAATGCAAGTTTAGACCCAAGTAACGTGGCAACTTTGAATTTGAATTTGGTGACTTTTGTTATGGGACCAGTGTCCCTTTAACCCTCAACTGATATGTTTGAAATGTTCCAGAAACTTTATTTTATTTTATTATTTTATTTTATTTTATTTTATTTATTTTATTCTATTCTATTCTATTTTATTCTATTTTATTTTACTTTATTTTATTTTTTGGTCTCTGTATGGATTACCAGACCCCCTGCCTGGCACATTGCTACAGCCTCCTTTGGAGGGTGCCTAGGGACCACACTAGAAGGACAGTATTGGTAACATAAGGTATATCTCTGATAGAGGAAGGAAGTCAGAAAGATGGATTCTGTGCAATCTGCTCTACAGGCTAATTTTTTATAAAAGAAGGATTTCCTTCCTCCAAGAAGTACCCTGACACCAGACCTTGGGAGAACAGGATTTGGTAGCTCAGACTGCTCTGCAGCCTTCAGCCTTGCTCAGTCTTTGATCTAGAGGAGTGACATTTAAGTGATGGAAACAATAAATGGAACGGAGAAAGGGAGCAGTGTTTCTAGCTATGTTCAGAAACATGAATATAAAAGCATTTTGTAGACATAGTATTTCATCACACCACCAGAGAGGGCAGACCCAGTTCCTGTGGTTGTTTTAGGCTAGGTGAAAGTGATTTGTACTTAGGATAGCTTCTTGACAGCCTTGTAGAAGACTCTGCTGTAGGATACAACATGGCATGATGATTCAAAAGGCACCTGGGATGCTGACATTGAGGTTGTAGCTGAGGATGCAATATCTCACAGCTATTAGTATCTATCTATATAACTATCTATATAACTATTATCATAGTTATTAATATCTCAATATTAATTGAAAGTACACTTGACTGCTAACCTAGCAGTTCAGTTTCAATTTCAGTTTTTCTTTTAATAATAATAAAAAAGATCCTTTCCCCTTCCCCCCTTTAGACATTTCAGACATTTAAAAATGTGATTCTCATATATAAAACATTAGTGTTTGATTGAACTCCCTGTGTGGCCTAATTGTCTGGGTAGAGAACTATATGACTAAAGACAGCAAGGGATGCAGATCATTACCCACGAGAAGGTGTGCATCCTGATTTACTGATTTCATTCACATTTCTGTCTGTTCACAGAAGAAAGTGCCAGTCTTTCTGCAGTTTAAGACTGTGAAGGTTTGTAATGTATAGGTAGCACATTTCACACTTACAGCAGGTGGTCAATGTATTCATTAAATAACTTGCATGACCCATAAGAATCTACAGAATCAAAGATTTATATCACTGCTTATGGGGTTGTAGAGCATTGTATGGCTATTAGTATGTATGGTACCTGGATTTCCCTATTATTTGGGGAATACTTCTTAAAAAGAGCACAGACTCCTATCTACTCTTGCACAGACACTTAAAGACAAAATATTTCTTCTGAAGAAACTATTAGTCTGATCTTGGCAAAGGATACTTCTTGGAAAGTGAATATATTCTTTCAAACAGAATGGTCCATTGCTTTGGGGACAGTCATGGGAACCTCCATTGTAAGGATCCTTATAATTGTATCTTCAGCTGGATTGAGTGAGATTCTTCAAACCACTGCTCTGCTCAGTTTTTATAAACTAGCTACTGTGCTCTGTGACTGCCCCAACACATGCATGATTCATCCCTATCAGTTATTTTAACTGTGTACAAAACATCTCTCAAACATCTTTAGTACCTACAGAGGACAATTTCATCATCTGTGGGAATGGTTTCTATTTGTTTTTTACTGATGTCTTATCTATATATACAATGTGACCACTTCTGCAGCAGCAACCATCTGGGATTCTTAAGAAATTTCTACCCTGGTTGTTAATCCACATATACATTAGACTTGGAATAGCAGGAGCTTTCTGAGAATATCTCTAGAACTGCCAAAAACACATCTGAGGAGATCCTGTAACAATCAGTCAAGTACTTAATTGTGAAGGTGGCTAGGAGCTCCCAGGTTCAAGTGAAATTCATTGTCCTGAAACAGCTAGTGTTTCATCTATGCAGATAACTTGTGGAGTTCCTGGACCAGCCATAGAGTTCATGTTTTAAGTGCACTGGGTGTGTATAAAGGTACAGCCTTGATTATCATTGGCACCAAAACTGTAAATAAAGAAAAAAAAATGATTTTTGTACATACAACTTTGAATTTTAGTTCCATATCTCTCGCCAAAATATTACCATATACATAATCTAACATATATATTATATTGCTGTGTTCACTACTCAGTAAAAATAAAAAATAAAAAAAAATGTTCCAGTTATTTCTATTTTGCTTGCAGAGCCTCTTTGCTTGTGGTAAAAATTGACTAAATAAAAGTGAGGGAGATGCACAGGCTTGGATGTTCTGAAAAAGGTCCCCTGTTGAAGATGATTCTTTTCATCTTCAGTTTTGCATACCAGCTAAGGAGGACAGTCTATAATCATCAGTCAGTGCTAGTTGTCCCTGATCAGCTAAAGGAAGATTGGCCTAGTACAAAGCTATGATCTAGCACACTGCCTAAGGAGAAGTCAGAAGCAGTTTTGCTGTCAGGATAGTCTGCATTTCCATCATTGTCAATGATATAACAGGCATTGGCATGTTTCTTGAGTTTTTATTTCTTGTGATAGGTTTGGATGGATGAAGTCTGCTTACAGACATGATTTGACACCCTTGGTGCAGCATAGTGTTGCAGGAACTGTAGTACAGAGTTAAGAGACTGTTTTATACAAAACATATTGGGATAGGCCCAAGGGTATGTACAGAGTTATGTTGACCACACAGTTGGCATGGCTGGTGACGTTAAAACAGAGGAAGTGTGGTATAACTGTCATGTATATATATATAACTCAGCAAGTTCCTACTAAATTTCTGCATGAATATGCACAGTGAGTATTTCAGTCTCAGCAGCATTTGCACAACCTGTGTATGCAGGCTGAACCATTAAACTAAGCATGTACTCAGGTACTGCTACCAAATGCAGCATAGGTTTAAAGAGAGCTACAGTATTTATCATCATTCCTTTAGAATCTACAACAAAGAGAGTATCAACCTATTATCACTTCTGTCCTAATATTAAATGCAGATGAAGTCAAACCATAAGATCCATAGATGTAGATTAATTGTTCCAAAAAAATCTTCAGTAATATTATGCAAGTAGTGGATATGTGTTTCATTGCCAAGAATTTCATCCAGCTCTGCTGGAAAGGAATCAGGGATTTATTTACAAGGATGGCATAAATCTAATTTTCATAGTTAGTACCAGATGTTGCCCAGAGACCAGGAAGTAACAACTGGTCATTGAGTTTTGTCTCTTTTGTAATAACACATTTCCAACTGGTTAGTTATGAACAAGCATCAAATCTACACTGTAGCTGTTCTTATTTCAGTACGGGAGCTTTCATCAGTGTAAATTGGTTACATCGTATTTACACAGGCACAGCCAAAAACAGAACAAGTTTCCTAGCAACCTCATCTTCATCAAAACTTGAAGACAAAATAATTATATCAAATAGAATAAGTCTTTTTCTAAAAGAAAGGATATGACACTTCAGTTTCACTTCCTAAAGACTGCTCACAGTCCTCTTGTTCTTGTTCCCTTCATTTGCTGTCAGACACTTCAGTTTCACTTCCTAAAGACTGCTCACAGTCCTCTTGTTCTTGTTCCCTTCATTTGCTGTCAGTTACATAACACCTTTTTTATCTCATAGGCAACTGCATCAACTATGATAAAAGTATATTTTACTTTTGTTGAAATCCAAGGACTCCACACTATCATACATCTTTCATACATTTTCCTGAGAGGTGTTCAGAAGTCAGAATTAAGAAAGAAACAGGCATACTAGTTCAAAATATATTCAGTGGATTCAAATTTTAAGGTTGCAGACATATCACAAGAAGAACTGAATAGCTTCTTACTGTATTGTTTGGAATGCCTATCCTCATAATGCAGAGGCTTAACAACATTTATATATATATATATATATATGTATATATATTTCCCAATAAGGTTTAATAGAAGAAATATTCTGTTTTTATTCTCAACTTTCTGCTGATGTGCAGGATGGCACTTGTAATGGGAAAATACACTGTGCCCTGGACAACAGCTTCTGTCAGGCACAAAAGAAAAGAGGGAGACTGTTCAAGATCCAGGAATAAAAATTATGAGGCTAAAGACAGCTTTCTTAACCAAGAAAGGAAAAAAGAGAATTGAGTTAAATAAGCATATCTTATATTTAGGATATGGTACTGAAATGACCTTGGAAGATCAGTTAGTCAAGTATCTTGCCATTGACCGGAGTACTAAGCTGATGTTAATCATAGACTGAAAGACGGGAAATTAATATCAAAGTGGAAAGGAGTCTCATGAATAGGAAGATTTGTTTATTTGTTTGTTTTTTTCCCTGTACAACTCATTATGTGAATACAAAATACATTAAGTAGATTTTTTTTGTTTGTTTCTCAACAGGTTAATTAAGATCAGTGTGGATACCAGAGTCATATGCAAGAGGATATTCTTAGGATGACTAAGAATTAGACACCAAGATTCTTTAATGTTATTCTATAGGACAATTATAATAATCATTTTTTGGGGGAAAAAAAAAAAAAAATAAATTAAAAAAAAAAAGAAGAAACAAAGTGTCACAATTCTGTATTTACACCTGTTCCTCTTTACCATCCACTCATAAAGAGTTTTTCCAGAGCAAGGCTGTTTGAGATTTGCAGCCTAGAACCACAACAGAATCAGTGGACTGGTGGAAAGTGTTGTGTAAAGTATCAGGGAACATTATCTATCTACTTTAAAAAACACCAGCTTCCAGAGTAGGCAAGTGAATGCTTATACCTGCAACCAATGACTTTGAAGTCCACTTCCCTGGCAGAGTGGAGTTACTGCCACTATGGTCAAGCAACTGGAAAAAGGGCCTCTGAAATTTCAAAGAGTTTTGAGAAAACTGTTTTAGATGACATTATTATTGCAATTCAGTTAATCAGTGTGCCTTCTATACTTATTAGAAATAAAGTGATTTCATCTGAAAATTTATTACATTAGGCTATTCCTTTTCTTGAATAACCAAGGCCAATACTGGTATATGTTAACTCCATACACTATTACAAATCTTTAAAGAGGTTCTGTTAATTTTGCAATCATTTTTTTCCCAAAGTAAGATTTTTAAAATAGAATCACAGAATTATTTAGGTTGGAAAAGACCTCTATGATCATCAAATCCAACCATTAGCCCAGCTAGCACTGCCAAGTCCATCACTAAATCATGGCCCTAAGCACCACATCTACAGGTAATACCTCTCAAATACCTCCAAGGGATGGTGACTGAACTACTTCCATGGGCAGCCTGTTCCAATTCTTCACAATCCTTTCAGTGGATCCTTTCATATTTTACCTAATACCCAACCTAAGCCTCCCCTAGCACTACTTCATCATTTTCTCTAGTTCTATTGCTTGTTACCTGGGAGAGGAGGCTGACACTCCAACCCACTACAACCTCCTTTGAGTTAGTTGTAGAGAGAGATAAGATCTTAAGTCTCCTTTTCTCTAGGTTATAAAATAGAAAATAATTTAAAAAAATCCCTCAGCCACTCCTCATAAGACTTGTTCTCTAGACCCTTCACCATCTTCATTGCCCTTCTTTGGACACACTCCAGCACCTCGATATCCTTCCTGTAGAGAGGGGCCCAAATCTGAACACAGTATTTGAGGTGCGGCCTCACCAGAGACAAGTACAGGGGGGCAACCACTTCCCTAGCCCTCCTGGACACGTTATTTCTGTTACAAGCCAGGATGCTGTTGGCCTTCTTAGACACCTGGTAATGTATTATATATGTAATGACCACATTAATATATATATTGGCCTGCTATACATATTGACCACAACTGCCATTTTCCAAAAGTAAGTAATTTATACTTAAATTAATATGCATATAATTTTATATAATAAATGTATTGAATAGCAAATTATGTTTAAAAACAGCTAGAGGCAAGTAGTGCAGACATTCAAATTTTCTTGAAAATATGCTCAAAAATCCCAAAAGAACAACAATCTGTTTTCTGAAAATTGATTTGAAAAAAAAAAAAAAAAAAAAAAAAAAAACTAGTTCTACAACTTCACAGTTCTTTTTATTATTCATTCATTACTTTTAGAATATTTTTATAATTTTTCCAGCACACTTGAAATTATGATAATTTTCTCCATGGTCCTTTTTTTTTTTTCTTGAAATTACATATATATGTCACAAAGGAAATCACTGATCATTGTAATATGTCAGTTGCTTAGAGCCTTCTCTAAGGGTTATAAGGTCCTGGGAACTGTACATCCAGTGACTAGAGTCTCTAACACTTCTTATCTCATTAACAAAACAGACAAAACCAAACAAATAAAACCAAATAACCAACAAATAAAAAAAGCAAGACTTACCTCAATGGTAAATAGTGGGCATAGTTTGTTGTTTATGTGGCATGGCTCTCACAAATTCATCACCTAACAGTCAATATATTGGAACATCTGTATCTGTACCAAGCTATTAGCTATATTTCATGGGCTTCTCTACACCAATGTAAATCTTAGAAGGCTTCTAACAGATTTTTGTTGTTGTTGTTTTTGTTTTGTTTGTTTTATAAAGTGATAAAACTAATTGCATATTAGATTTATTGATACATATCTTATATTCTTATATTCCACCTGGATCACAGGGAACTGGGCCATGTTGAACTCAACAAAACTCTTCCTTACTTCACTGTCCTTTACCTTTACTGTTACCATCCTTCAGCCTTGTGAGCACATTTCTGTGTACATCTGCTGGTCACAGCTGCTCTGAGTCCTACTAAAATTAAGGTTTGGTTAAAATCCATACAAGTTCATATATACTAACCCATGATTCAGCAAGGCTTACAACATTTCCTTTGGCTTTCATTTTAATAAAAATGACAAATAGTTAAAAAAACAAACAAGCAAACAAACAAACAAACAAAAAAAAAAGTAGAAACCTTTCTAAATGTCAACAGAATCACAGAATCACAGAATTTTCCAGGTTGGAAGAGACCTCAAGG
>CM021731.1:17378902-17389399 GCA_011075105.1 Heteronetta atricapilla
GTAGCTCTGCTTGGGGTTATTGCGCCCCAGGTGCAGGACCCGACACTGCTCATCACTCAAGTATCTTCTAATACCATCCTCGGTGAACCAGCAACCTCAATGAAAATATATTGAATCTGCACTCTTTTCAATGTAAAAACACCTGTGCAAACATAATACTAGTAGATAGGAAGATAATTTTTAAATATTCTTTTAATTCAAATTGAAAAAGCTATTGCTAACTTGGGAGACACTAAATCTAGATTTGATCTAGATTCAATTAATTATTATTTTTTCCCTGCTCTTTGGATTTGAAAATTGTATTCAGTAGGGCATAGCTCCAGGTACTTTGGACCATTCTGACAGTGAAATTAGTTTATCACAATTATTATAGAACTAAACAGAGTGTGAACAAACAATTCTGCACACAGTAGGAGCCTCATATTAGAATGAAATGTGAATTTGTGAAGAACAGTTCACAGCTTTAATATAGTACTAGTTGCAAAATAACAATGTGAGCATCAAAGGCTGTTATTTAAGATAATAATAAGACAGCACTCAGTTTAAGTGGTCAGGTTTTGAAGTTACTACTTAATGTGTATAATTTAACATAATTCAAAACACTTTGACTAAGACTTCAACCTCACAAAGAATTTTTAGGGGGCAAGGAAGACCATGTATAAAAAGCTTACTACTAGATCTGAATCTGAAGGATCTATTTAACAAACATTTACTGTCATTGAAAACATTCTAAACAGAATGAAATATCAGCCCTTAAGAACTGATATTTTAGTTATCTCTTTAAGTTATCTAATAATACAAACTGACAACTTTTATCTGAAGATAGCACATACTGCTTCAAAAGCACTACAAGATATCTGAAAAATATTTTGATACCACTCCCTTCTGAGAACCTGGAAAGGTTTTTGCAAAACTTAAATCTCATAAAAGTTGTGCAGTAAAAATATTAAAAGGGACTGATACCCTACTAAAAACAATAATCTATTTATTTTCCACAATATATGTTTAGGAATAGTACATGACATAGTTTTGTAGGAAGTTATAAAATAAACAAACAAATAAATAAACTAAATCCATGTTGTCCAAGTTCTTTTATAAACACAATTTTTATGATTGTTGTGGCTTCAGTATATTCATTAGATTTATATACAATGGCAGCAACAAAAATTGTCGATACTCTATAAAAACAATGGTGCTGGAAAAAGACATTCCACCATTCCATCTAAACATTCAATGGTTACTAGTACCCATCTTTTTGTATAACTATAGATATACTGCTTCCTTTTGCTTTAAGAGTTGTTATATTGGAAAAGGTAAATGAAGTGAATTATTGTTTGGGTTTGGATGACCAGTCTTAAATGGCTGGCTCACAAGTGTTTTTTGTTGGTGGTGGTGGTTTGTGTTTTTTTTTTTTTTTTTTTTTTTTAATATTTAGAATATAACATAAAATTACTTTTGCTATTTGATTTATAGCAGCATAGATGGAAATCAGTTTTAGCATGATCCATTTCTGCACTCAGATCTGAGAAGTCCCCCAGGTCACCAAAAGTTAATATTTTAACAAGATGAGCATTACCTAGACAAAATATTGCCGGATTAAAAAAGAAGTAAAACAGCAGAAGTAAAAAACAAACAAACAAACAACAACAACAATAAAAACATTCTTACATATTATCATTATTATTATTATTATTATTATTATTGAAAAGCTCTAACTTATCTCAAATAATTTATAAACTGACAATTTTTATTTGTTGCTGGGCATACACTGCTTCAAAAGCATCTCAAGAAGATTTCTGAAAAACCTGTTGCAGCCCTCAGATCTGTTTTCATACTGACACTATGTTCTTACCATTTCTCCTGGCAGCACAGCCACAGGATGTCCCACCCAAGGGCCTAACAATAACTTCCTCCCTGCATGTTGTCCATATGTCTCAAAGGCAGTTTAGGCAGGCTGGGTGAAGACGGGTAGTGATAAATACTGGTGCCAAGCCAGGCATGGCAGCAGGGTGCCCAGGGGATAGTCCCTGTGAGGAAGTTGGGATGTGCTGGAGAAAGGTTGTCTGTCACCCGCTTTAACAACAGTTATGGCTTCAATGGCTGTTTCCATCAAACTGCCTCTGGTACAGTCCTGAATAGATAGCTCACAGGATCACAGAATTGTAGGGGTTAGAAGGGACCTCAGATCATTGGGTCCAACCCTCCTGTCAAGGCAGGTATTTTAGAGCAGGCTGCCCAGGTAGGCATCCAGACGGGCCTTGAATATCTTCAGAGAAGGAGACTCCACAACCTCCCTGGGCAGCCTGTTCCAGTGCTCCATCACCCTCACTGTGAAGTTCTTTCTCATGTTGGTGCGGAATTTCCTGTGCTCTGTCTTGCAGCCATCACCCCCTTGTCCTGTCCCCACAAACCACTGAAAAGAGGTTGGCCATATCCTTCTGTCTCCCACACCTCAGGTATTTATAGACATTGATGAGATCCGCTCTCAGTCTTGTTTTCTCCACACTGAACAGACCCAGGTCTCTCAGCCTTTCTTCATAGGGAAAATGCTCCAGGCCCTATATCATCTCTGTGGCCCTCTGCTGGACTCTTTCCAGGAGATCCCTGTCTTTTTTGTACCAGGGAGCCCAGACCTGGACACAGTACTCCAGGTGAGGCCTGACCAGGGCAGAGTAGGCCTGGTCATGGAGTAGATCAGTTTATATGAAGTTGGCAATATCCAACTTCCTATACATTTTGACTGTGTTCCCAAAATAGGCATGTGTTGTGGTTTAACTCAGCTGGCAGCTAAACACCACACAGCCGTTTGCTCACCCTCCCCCCTCCCTCTCTGGGATGGGGGAGAGAAATGGGAAAGTAAAGCCTGTGGGTTCAGATAAAGACAGTTTATTAAGATAGAAAATAATAATAATAATAATAATAATAATATGTACAAACAAGTGATACACAATGCAATTGCTCACCACCCGCTGACCCATGCCCAGCCCAACCCCAAGCAGCCGGCCCCCCACCCTGGCTAGCCACCCCTATATATTGTTCAGCATGATGTCAGATGGTATGGAATACCCCTTTGGCCAGTTTGGGCCAGCTGTCCTGGGTCTGTCCTCTCCCAGCTCTTGCTGCACCTCCAACCTGCCCACTGGCAGGACAGAGCTAGGAGCTGAAAAGTCCTTGGCTTAGTGTAAGCATTGCTCTGCAGCAATTAAAACACCAGCATGTTATCAGCACTCTTCTCATCCGAATCCAGAACATAGCACTCTACCAGCTACTAGGAGGAAAAATAACTGTCCTAACTGAAACCAGGACAGCGTATAATTCATACTTTAAAAATGTTTGTTGCAACTTCCACACTTTCAGAACTCCCTGCTTTGTCCTCCCATGGTCCTCCAGAACATCACAAGTTACAGCCCTATCCCCATCAGTGTACATATGGGTTCAGCACTCTCTCTGTTGGTGTGGGTACAGATTACAGCCCCCCTTATTTGCCTTTAGAAATCTGAATATGCATCTCACACAGATAGGCAAAAAGCTCACAGGATCTCAGAAAGCTCTGAGGTGTTCTGTTAGAAAAATAATATTATAAATATATATATATATATTTTTTTTTTTTTAAAAAAAAAGGAAAAAAAGGAGAAAAACAGTCTGGGAAAGGGTTTTTCTTAGTCTTTGTTTTCTGGTGTATTCTGTTTTGTTTTGGGCTTTGGGTTCCTTTGGGGGGTGAGGGAGGGGACTTTGCTGTTGAATTATTTCAGATTTATAAGGATTTCTAAGGTCACTGTGTACAGAAGGAAGCTAGAGTAGCCACTGCCATTGTAGTTAAAAAAAAATAAGCATGTTATTGTAAGAAGTTCAGAAAATCAGTTTTACCCTTATGCTAATAGCATTTTTAGACGTCCTCTTCTATGGAAATCCACCAAGAGTCATTCAGTTTATTGTAGAATTATGTTATGAATAATTCTAGATTCAGGATTATTTATTTATTATATGGCATAATTTACAGAGCTACTAAGATCAGAATAACAGTAAAAATATTTTTCCTCTTTATTTCGACCCTTTAAAACCACCATGGAATCTGAAAACAAAGTTATTTTCTTTCTCCTTGTGCACCATTGCCAGTAACAAAGGTTCTTCAAACTTACTGCCTTCATTTTTATCTATACTAGCCCATAGTCCCCAGATTACATTTGTAGTTCCAGCACAGAAATGCTCTTGCTTCCTATGGGCTGTGAGTAAAAAAAAATAAAAATAAAAAAAAATGAAAAAAATTTACATGTCCTTAAATAGTAATAACTAGAATATTAACAGTTCTGCCAGCAGTGTGTGTTTAACAGTGAGTGAAGGAAAAAAAAAATAGTAAATAGTAGTAAGTAGTAACTTTGCAAAATATACTACAACTATGTACAGAAAATAAATTTACGGAGTAAGAAGGAGCATAATCACATAGTTGTTTTTCAGAGCAGAAGCCACGTCTTATGGAATGCACATTTTCCTATTACATGCATATTAAATAAGTAGCCTAAACAAGGAATCTAAATAATCAAATTTTTAAAAATGCCTCTAGTCATTTTGTGTTTATAATTGCGGTTCCAAATTATTGCATTTTAATTTCATGAAAGAGTGTTTAGACATATTGAAACCATACGACTACAAATCAGATGAATTGGTGAGATTCCAGGGACAGCTTATTTTTAAATACATTTTATATAAAGTTGAACTTAAAGGGCTTTTAGTATGAACCTCTATCCATTTATAGATCACTAATAGTATTACAGCACAAGAAATATGTCTTCTGGTATTAAGTACTGGAATTTATTTTTAAACATAACATTGAAATATTAAATATTTACAGATTAACACAAAATGCTCTTAATTCCTTGAAGAGTATTTTACAATGCATGTAACATGCAAATTGAAAATTTAAGAATCAAATCAGGAACTCACTTTTTGGCCCTGTGGGCCCAGAGACTGTAAATGCATTGGGAAATGGCTATCTGCCTACAGATGATTCTCACTCAGATCATGTTTTTGGCACAAGTTTTCATTCATTCATCTAAAGTTATTAGCAAATTATCTTATTGTACTACTGGGAATGACTACTAGGAAGAATAGTAGCTTCTTACATATGCAATCCAAGCAGCAGGCAAGGATTATGTGACCCAACAAATTAACAAAGGGAATATACATTTTTTAAGGGCTGCAGTTGTCTGGTGTCTTCCTTTTACTCTTCAAACATTTGTCATACAAGGGATATTAATGTTCAAAGCTGCCTGCTAAAATCTCTGTAATAATAACAATCATAATAAACAACTGTAAAGTTATTTGCTGTCATAAATAATTTCAAGTAATAAGCATTTTCTTTGCATTTATACATCCTCCATCTCTTTTTTGTCCCCACAAATGCCAAGGACATCTGAGATTTGTAGCTTTTATGCATACCTAAGTCATAAGTTTTTAGAAGAAGTATAATGATTTCTCATCTGACTCAGGATTCGTCAACATTAGAGATAGCAGAACTAGAGATACGTTGGTGCATTACGCTGCAGAGGAGAGAATGTCCTCAGCCTTATCTTCTCTCAGCTTATAGGAGATAAACATTCTCCATCTCAATATAGATTCAGAATCTTCATTCTGAATCTAGACTTAAGACCATTTGTCAGAAAGAGACATCCAGATTTCCATGAAGCCAGGAAATAACCTTTCAAGGAATGTAGCTTAAGACATTTGTGCTCTGCACATAAGGATGAGTGAAAAGCAAATAAACCTACTTATACTAAACCAAAAAAGGGAGATAAAAGAGACATATTTTCACTAGACTGGAAAAATAAATCTGGAATAATCAAGAATCCAAGATCAGTACTCAACAAGAGACTGAGAAAAAGCAGTAGACAATCAGAAAATCAGGCAAACCTGACAGCAGTTACAAAAAGGATTAAAGGAAAGAGGTGCAGAGATCACGACTGAAGAGTCAGATTGCAGAACTCATCTGTAAGTAAGAAGCATATCCAACATGCAGAAATCACTGTGGCTTTTCTGTACTTAGTGGATGGAACAAAGCATCCTATAGGCCAGTCCTTTATTTCTTTGCAGATTAATTACAGCCAGCTGTAGCTTGATTACCCACGTGGAACTGACCCAGACACATAGAGGTTGGACTTCTAATTTCCTTCTGGAATGAGTTTTCACAGGATGTCTAATCTAGTGTTTGTCTCTTTGAGTTTTTGTTTGTTTGTTTGTTTTCCACAGAAACTTCCAAACATTTTTTTTTTTTTTTTTTAAAAAAAAAAGAGAGAGTGAGAGAAAGATTTTCTGAAGTAGCTTGAAGGATAGCCCCTCTCTTTTTGTTGCCACTCAGGATTAGCAGATGGAAACAGCAGGCTTCAGGAACTGAGCTCCCAGTTGGTATCTGAGCAATGTTTGTGCCAAGAGAATTGAGAAGGCCGCAGAGGAACCAGCTCCCAGCCTGCATTTGGACAAGTGCCATGCCAAGATGGTTAAGCAGCCTGCAGGGAAATCTGTCTTCTGCCAGTGTGTAGATGAAGTGCAGGGCACAGTGAAATGTGGCTCCCAGCTGGCACAAAGGCAACAACCCATGCCAAGATAGTTGATCCAGTCACAGAAAGACTGCCTTCATTGGTACCAGGCCAGATCACAATAGTACTGAGTAGGGGACAGCTTTCAAAGCTCGCTTGTCATTTGCTTCAAATATGAGTCCTTCCAAGCAAGCAGAAAAGGTTCATTACCCTTTCCTGGATCTCAGGAGAAAGCAAGGTTCTGATGTTGGTTCTTATAGCAACTAGAAAGAAGAAATTTCTGTTCCCAGACAGGACATACATAAGACCAGTGGTGACGTGAATAACAAGAGGAGAAAAGTTCATCCTGTAGGCTGTACATGCAAGTTCTCAGCTTCCCTTAGCTTTCTTGAAACGTTCTTAGCTATTTCCAACACCAGCTAGTCATTTGCATCCAATCAGTGTACTTCAATTGTCATTCTGTAAGGTAATTTCTTTTTCATCACAGATACATAGAGAATGAAATAGTGTTTTGCATCTTCCATATGTGAACACAGACCCACTTCCTTTCCTCATTCCCCCAGAGGAAATTGTAGAATAGCTATTGTTTTCTTTAAAATACCCTCATTAGGCTTACATGGCAAGGTTTTGGTAGCAGGGGGGACTGCAAAGGTGGCCTCTGTCAGAAAAGTCCAGAAGCTGCCCCAGGTTAGATAAGAACCCGTTCCATCCACCTCCAAAATAGACACACCACTAGCCAAAGTTGAGCCAATAAGCAACAACGGTTGCACCTCCATGAGGGCAGATGTAAGAAAGTGAAAAAATGCTGTGCAATAGCATCTGTGAGAGAGGAGTGAGAAACCATTCTGCAGACAGGAAGGGGAGAAGGTGCTGCAAGTGCTGGAGCAGAAGCTCCCCTGAGGCCTGTGGAGAGGCCCCTGGTGGATCAGGCTCTCCCACGGTAGCACAGATCTCCACACTGCAGCCTGCGGAGGAACCCCTGGTGGAGAAGGTAGATCTGGCCTGAAGGAGGCTGCAGCCCATGGAGAACAATTGAAGGAGCAGACTTCAGGCCAGAGCTGCAGCCCATGGAGAGGAGTCCACAGTGGAGCAGGTGGTCTGATGGGAGATGCTGCTTGCAGGGAACCCATGGTGAAGTCTGTTCCTTAATGACTGTAACCCATGGTATGGACCAATGTTGGAGCACTTCTTGAAGATCTGCTGTCTGTGGGAAGCCCATTGTTGACCAGTTCAGGAAGGAAAGCATCCTGTGAGTGGGACCCCATGCTGGAGAAGGGGGGGGAGAGTGAGGATGAAGGAGTGGCAGAGATTAAGTATTATGGACTGCAATCTTAAAAAAAGGAGGAACAGAATACCTGACATTGAAAGAAGGTAAAAAAAAGGAGAAGTTAGTTAATGCCTTTGCACAAGCCTAGGCAGATTCTTTCCACTTTGTCATTCTTAATTATATGTACTACTGCATAGACAGATGTAACTCTTTGATGTAACAATGTGGAGTATAATCAATAATTTTAAACTTTGGGATTATTAACTGATATGTACAGGCAATTATTTTATTTTTCTAGAATTACTGCAATGAATCCTTTGTAAATTCTGCAGTTGGAAAACCACTTCAGCTTTTCTGATCATCAATTCTTCAATTGCCAAGACAAGGCAGTTTCTCTGAAGTTACAGGTTCCCCTACACTTCAGACTAATGAATGTTTGTTACATCTGTCATCTGTTATTCTAACAGTAGATTGCTAAATATTGCCTTCTAAAATCTTTATTTATTTATTTTTTTCCATCCATTCATACGCCTCTGAAATGTTTGCTTTGGAGATTAAAATTTTCTAAGCCTAGTCTAAACCTGCAATTTGTTTATTTTTATGCAGTCTTTGTATTAATACTGTTCAGTCCTCTGGAATATAAGAGGACAAAAATTTATTTCTCCTGTTATAAACTGCCTTGTGACTACTTACTGAAGAACTGCACTGATGAATCAGATGAACCTATGTCCTGATTTCAGTTAGGACAGAGTTAATTTTCTTCTTGGTAGCTGGTAGGGTGCTATGTTTTGGATTAGGATGAGAAGAGTGCTGATAACATGCTGATAACATGCTGATAACATGCGCCTCTCTTGGAGAGGGGTAAGGATCTTTGGTCAGGAGTTGGCAGGGCTGATAGATAGGGCTTTAAACTAGAGTCGAAGGGGGAAGGGGCTAAAACCAGGCACGCCGGTGAAGACCTAAGGGATGGTACGCTAGAATCAGAGGGGCTGTGTGCCAGTGAGGTCCTTCGGTTAGATCCACAAGGTGCTGAGTGTAAGGAGACACACCTGAAATGCTTCTACACGAACGCACGCAGTATGAGGAATAAAATGGATGAGCTAGAAGTACTGGCCCGGTCCCGCAACTACGACATCATCGGCATAAGCGAAACCTGGTGGGATGAGTCCTGTGACTGGGGTGTTGCGATAGATGGTTACAGGCTCTTCAGGAGGGACAGGCAGGGTAGGCGAGGTGGTGGGGTGGCGATGTATGTGAAGCAGGGGCTGGACTGTGTGGAACTTCAGGTCGGTGATGGCAAAGTTGAGAGCCTCTGGGTAAGGATCAAGGGACGAACGAATAAAGGGGATGTAGTTGTGGGAGTCTATTACAGACCGCCTGGCCAGGACGATAGCGCCGATAAATTATTCTTTACAGAACTAAGAGAGGCCTCGAGATTAACTCCCCTTGTCCTTATGGGGGACTTCAACTTGCCAGACGTTAACTGGGAGTGCCACACGAGCAAGTCCAGGAGGTTCATGAAGCACCTAGATGATAACTTCTTGGTGCAGGTGCTAACGGAGCCAACTAGGAAAGGTGCCCTCCTAGACCTATTGCTAGAAAACAGAGAGGGCCTGGTGGGAGATGTGGTGATTGGTGGCCGCCTCGGTCATAGCGACCATGAAGTGGTTGAGTTCAAAATTTACGGCGACAGAAGGAAAAGTGCCACCAAAACCTTATCCCTAGATATGGGGAAGGAGGACTTCAGGCTGCTCAGGGAACTAGTCAGCAAGGTCCCCTGGGAAGCTGCTCTTGAAGGCCTCGATGTCCACCAGTGCTGGTCATTCTTTAAGCAATGCCTCCTAGAAGCACAAGAACAGGCAGTTCCTAAATATCGCAAGTCAGGCAGGCGGGGCAGGAGGCCGGCGTGACTGACCAGGAACATTCTAATGGAGATTAGGTGGAAACAGAGAGTCTTTCGCTACTGGAAGGAGGGCCAGGTGACATGGAAAGAATACAGGGATGCTGTTTGTGTTTGTAGGAAGAAAATTCGTGTGGCTAAAGCACACCTAGAGTTGAAGCTGGCTGTGTCTGTGAGAGATAATAAAAAGGTTTTTTTTAGATATGTGAATGGAAAAAGGAGAACTAAAGAATACATAGGGCCGCTCCTTGATAGGGAAGGTCTCCTCACAGACAATGACATAGGCAAAGCAGAGACGCTTAACGCCTTCTTTGCCTCTGTCTTCAATGCCGATGATGGGCTTCGGGACCCAGGGTGCCCTGAGCTGGAGGACCGGGACGGTGGGGATGACAAACTCCCAACTGACCCTGAACGTGTGCGGGATTTGCTACGCCACCTGGATCCCTACAAGTCCATGGGTCCGGATGGGATTCATCCCCGGGTGCTGAAAGAGCTGGCGGACGTCATCGCGGAACCTCTCTCAATTATTTTTCAACTATCCTGGGAGTCTGGAGAGGTCCCGGTAGACTGGAAGCTGGCAAATGTTGTGCCGATTTTCAAGAAGGGTCAGAAAGAAGACCCTAGCAATTACAGGCCTGTCAGTCTCACGTCAGTGCCTGGTAAAATCATGGAGAAGATGGTTCTCGAACTTATTGAGGCACACCTGGGGGACAAAGCAGTCATTGGTCCCAGCCAGCATGGGTTTGTGAAGGGTAGGTCCTGCCTAACTAACCTGATTTCCTTTTATGATAAGATCACCC
>CM021731.1:17394399-17423280 GCA_011075105.1 Heteronetta atricapilla
AAGGGTCCCTTCCAACTCAGGATATTCTATGATTCTATGATTCTATGTTTTAATTGTTACAGAGCAGTGCTTACACCAAGCCAAGGAATATTCAGCTCCTCGTTCTGTCCTGCCAGGAGGCAGACTAGGGGTGCAGCAAGAGACAGGAGGGGACAGACCCAGGACAGCTGACCCAAACTGGCCAAAGGGGTATCCCATACCATCTGACATCATGCTAAACAATATAGACGGGTGGCTAGCCGGGGTGGTGGGGGTGGCTGCTCGGGGATAGGCTGAGCATCAGTCAGTGGGTGGTGAGCATTGTGCATCACTTGTTTTGTACATATTATTATTATTAATATCAATAATAATCATTTTAATAATAAGAATGTTTATTATTTATTATTAATAATATTAATATTATTTCTTAATAAACTGTCTTTATTTCAACTCACAGGCTTCACTTTCCCATTTCTTTCCCCCGTCCCAGAGAGGGAGAGGGGAGGGTGAGCAAACAGCTGTGTGGTGTTTAGCTGCTGACTAGGTTAAACCACAACAGCCTAGAAAATTAGAAATTGGCAGATACTTATTTCTTATTGAGAAGTAGTGCACTGAATTGTTCCAAGGAAAATTGGGTTGTGGAGGTTTGAAAATAGCACTTCTCAAAAATGTGTTGAGCTTGGAAACTCTTTTCCCCAGTATGCTGGGAGGAGACAGGATACACTTCCTGCCCTGAGGCAGTTACTGGGTCTGGCTGGGATGGAGTCAACTTTCCCTGAAGTGGCCCATACAGTGCTGTGTTCTGCACTAGTACCTAGAACAGCACTGGTATCATGCCAGTGTTTTGTCTATTGCTGAGCAAGCAGTTTTGCCACAGCATCAGGACTCCCTCCAAACCCCACCCAGAGCCAGCAGGCTGGGAGTGGGCAAAAGGCAGGGAGAGGACATCACTGGGACTGCTGACCTAAACTGACCAAAGGGATATTTGATACCATACGGTGTCACACTCAGCAATAAAAGGCAGGGAAGGGGAAGGAGAGGGGGAGCTCTCATTATGAAGACATCTGTCTTTCCAAACAACCACTACGAGTATTGAGGCCCTGCTTCCCAGGACATGGTCAAACATCACTCAAACACGGGAAATAATTTATTTTCTCTCGCTCTCTTTGTGCTTCTGCACAGCCTTTGCTTATTTTTTCCCTCTTCATTTTCCTTTTAATTAAATTATCCTTATCTTAACCTATGAGTTGTGGGTGTTTGTTGTTGTTGTTTGATTCTTTTTTTCTTTTTTTTTTTTCAGCACACTTTCTTCTCCCCCCATTCCTCTATGGAGACGGAATGAAAGAGCAGTTGTGGTGGAGTTCAGCTCCCCAGCAAAAAAAATCCACCACACTGAGCATGCTCCAAGGCACAGTACCTCAGAGACTGTGGGGTATGGCTGAGTTAGTTAACAGTCTTGAGTTAATTAAGAGCTTGAAGTTCATGAAAGTACATTATACAACTACAGTGAGGAACATATAGCAAAAAGACTTAAAAGAGCATCCCTCCTGAAAGAAAGACACCTTGGGTCTAGAAAGGTCTGCGATATTTTGGATGCTCCTCAGAAGTTCATTGAGTTAGACAAAGGATGTTTACAAACAACTTTTCCTTACTTGAAAAACGGAATTTCTGGTTTTTGTTTAAGCAAAGTGTATTCTTTGAGGGTTTTAAAATATTTTGATCTTATAGGGGACTCACTAAATGCAGAAGGCAGAGGTATCTTCAGCTTTGATTTCAAGGTCACATTGCACTTAGTTGAGAAGGAAAGTTACTGACATTTTGTAGAAGCTGAAACATGTAAAGATTTTATTTGCAGGCTAGAAAGGAATATTCTGAATGTTGTTGCCACAACTCTCTGTTTGAACAGACTGCACCATCCACCTCTAGGTAGCATTTACATTTATCACTGTTGTAAGTATAGGAAGAGTCAATACTTAACTGCAAGTGGTTATAAAACTGTAGAAAAAAATGTTCATAGAACTGTTTTTCATCAGAGCTACAGGTTCACAGTAAGGAAAAACTCACTAGGAGTGACACAACTTGGATTGATATGACTGGTTTCACTCCAGCATGCATGGCCTCAGGGTAACTATTCTCAGTAGCATAAATTTCTTGAGGCTGTGCTGGAATTTTCAAACATGATTCTTTTTACAGGGATGACTCCAGAACTATGTTTAAAACCCTTGAAGTGAGTATTAATAGAGGATGTGGCTTATATCAAATGTGAAATGCTTAAACAGTTTAGGAAATAAAATGAAAAGTGCTTGATGAAATATTGGCAAGGAGAGGGAAAGATGCATTTTATTCTTTTCTTACAGTTTGTGCATTATAAATGAAATAGACATTTTTAGTTAATAATAGAGTTTATAAAGAGTTGATAAAGGGTTTAATATAGAAACTTTAATAAAGCAGTTAAGCAGATGTGACTACAGATGAACTTTCAGAACTACTGTTTCTACACTTCTATGGTTCCTTTTCCCATAACAAAGGATTCTGCAAAGTATAAAATGAATTCAATCATGCATGGACCTCGTTAAAATACCTTTAAAGGTACTTAGGTGTGTGTACTTAGCTGGCAGGCAGCTAAGTACTGCACAGCCACTCACTCACTCAACCAAAGTGGGAAGAGGAAGAGAATCAGAAAGGTAAAGGTGCCGAGAACTCATGGGCTGAGATAAAGGCAGTTCACTATGTAAAGCAAAAGGTGAGCACACAAACAAAGCAAATCAAATAACTAATTTGCTATTTCTCATCAACAGTCAGGTGTTCATTCATTTCTAGGAAAGCAGGGTTTATCACGCAATGTTTTCTTGGGAAGACAAATGCCATCACTCTCAACATCCCCCTGCTTTCTTCCCTCTTTACCCCATCTTTTATTGCTGAGCATGACACCACATGGTATAGAATATCCCTCTGGTCAGTCATCTGGTCATCTGTCCTGGCTGTCTCCCCTTCCAGCTCCTTGTGCTGGCAAGGCGGCACTAGAAGCAGAAAAGTCCTTGGCTCTGCAACATCTAAAAACATCAGTGTGCTATCAGTATTATTTTCATTGAAAATCCAAAACACAGCATTGTGTGAGCTTCTCCGAAGAAAACTAACTCTGTCCCAGCCCAAACAATGTCAAGGTTCTTTATGGATCTTGGGAAAGCCCTTCAACTCAGGATAACATTTTTTTTTTTTTTTTTTTTTTGTGATCATACACATTAGTCAAGGATATAGATTAAAGTTCCTGATATCCATACAGATGTAAAAGTAAATAAATATTTTCAAATATGATCTTATCCACAAAGTCTAAAAACAAACAAACAATTAAGAGCCACACTATTTACTGTAGGAAATAATTCATTTGAACTTATCTGGATATTCTATCTGCCTCTCACCTGACATTATTTTCCTAGTAGACATGCTTGCTCCTAATCATACAATCAGTAAGCATCGAAAGCACCCAAGTTTAGTGTCTCAAGTGTTATAACAATTTTGCTGGGATGTCTACATTTATTCTGAGGCCTATTTTTTAATTCTTGTGTTGATCTCACAAACAACTTTCTCTCTTAAGTTTCTCAGGTAACTTCTGATATTTTAACTAGTAGATTCACATTAGAAAATCTCCTGAAAACATTACGATTTTTCCTGGGTTTAGTCATAATTATTCATTATGGCCTAAAAAGAAGAATATTCCCAGTTCACTAAATTCTCTTTTATTTCTATTATCCATAATGATACCCTTTACAAGTTATTACCTGTAAGATTTCCACTTCTATGGAAAATATGCCAAACCTACAGCACATTTTAATTATATTGTCTTTCTTCTAGTTTCTGATACAGCACATTTTTGAAAACTTCATCAAACCGTTATGAAACATATGTGTATTTATCCTCTCCTGCTTGGAAATTTCCTGTAGTGCTGGATAGATTAAGTCTCTGAATGGTTCTTCAGAACAGGCCCATCAAAAAAATGGAGACTAATACATGCTGACCTGCCATATGGGCAGGATATCACTGAAACACTTCTTTTCTTTTTGTGAGATGTATATACAAATCCCAGAAGCTATGTACACAGTTTCGTGTTTAATAACATAGTGGAGCATACTGTTCATAGAGCATCTTGGCACAGATGAAGCATGAACATAAACAGAGAGAGACAGATTGTATACATAGAGCCTCTCTTACTGTGCCTAACTCTCACACTGAGTGCGGTGGATGTCAGTCCTTATGCCTGAGGCAGGAACTACCTGCAGAACCTCTTCTCCCTTATCCTCAGAAGCATCATATTAACCCCAAAAGAGCTGCTGATTCTGCATTGTAGGCTGTAAGTCTCTCTGGTCTAGAGACACCAGCAGTTCTCCTGTATGCTGGGCCATCAGTACCATCTTCATAATAACCCTAAACAGCATTAAGTTCCTATGAGCTATACACATGGTCTCTGCTCCTCTCCTTTTTCATTGACAGAAGAATTAAGAAAACAAATCTGTCTTTTTTTTTTTTTTTTTTTTATAGAATCAGTTGCTTTACTGCAGATGGGCACAATGAGATTGCCACTGAAGACACTTGAACAAGGGTTAAAAAAAAAAAAAAAAAATTAGAAAAAGAAGGCAAGAAAGAAGAGAGGTTTTAAAGCTTAGGGAGAGTGAAAAATACTCTATTTAAAGGTTAAAAAAAAGCAAAAAGAGTAGGTGAAAAGAGTAAGTGAAAAAAAAAATAAAAATAAAATAGCCAGAAATATCAGTGACAGAAGTCATTTCCAGCCTGCAAAAAGATGAGACAAGGGGGTTTGTGGAGTATTTGATTTTTTAGAAAGAGCAAACAAGCAAAACTCCAACCAGAGTGCAGTTCTCCATTCTGATTACTGTGGAAAATAAATAAATAAATAAAAATAAAATAAAAAAGTAGAACAACATTCCCTCCTTTTGCTAACATCTGCCCACAAAAGAAAGCCAAGAACGGATGAAAGAGCACCTCAGTTTGCCAAAACACATGCCAGATTCTTGCAATTACTATCATATGCAGAGCTCTGTCCTGTGTCTTGGGCACAGATATTTAATGACTGTGTGACTTGAAGATAATAAATGCATATGAGAGTGTTAATTTTGCCCAAAGATTATGAGGTTTGAGGTGAAAAAAAAAAAAAAAAAAAAAAAAAAAAAAAGTCTGCCCAGGAAGACTCAACTATGTGTAATCAAATTCAAGATGTTCCTCAACATTGGGCCTTTGACAGAAGTCTCCAACAAAAGCTGAAGATCCCAGCATGCCATGCAGTAATTACCTCACTTTAACACACACACGGCACATTTCAAATATCCAGCCACAAGATGTCAGTACACTCAACAGGAATTATTACAAAAGGAAATAAATAAATAAATAAATAAATAAATAAATATGTGAATGGGACCTTTCGATGTCACACATCTCTTTTCCCTACTAGTAGTGCAAAAAAAAAATAGACTTTTCTGAGAAATGTGTATATTTAATAGGATTTTGCTGAAAATCGTCATGCAGTCTGTGCTTTCTAAGTGAAAATAAGGGGCCTATTGTGGTCTGATCAGAGTATCTTAATGAAAGTAAAGTGCTGTGCCAGAATCAAGAACATGGTTTTCTCTTTCAGCTCTGAAACTAAAGAATGGTGGAGAAGGATCTAAAATAATTCATAAGTATATAACATGGTTTTCAACAATAGTGCAAAAGGTCTGGCCAGCTGCATAGACATTTAATGCTGGACACACTCAGCCACTTGAAATCATGCTCCAGTATATCTCCAGAGATGCTTTCATCTTAGTAAAGAGTTTTGGTACCTGTTTCAAGAGCTTAATAATCATATATATGTGTCTATACCTTTAACAATAAATCCTATAGGTGTGCTCTGGCTTCTGTATTAAATACGCAAAGTGGACAGCATATGGGACATGGGTGTAGAACAAAATAGAGTAATCACTGTCATATTTTTGGAAAAACAGTTCGCAATCAAGATTTCATGCTAACAATAATCTTTTGCAATTTACACACTGGTCAAAAATAGTCAACGAGTTATTATCAGTAGTACTCCATTTCTATCTATAAATGCTCAAATTCACCTTGGGCAGTGTCCTGGTTTCAGTTGGGACAGAGTTGTTTTTCCTCCTAATGGCTGGTGAGGTACCGTGTTTTGGATTGGGATGAGAAGAGTGCTGATAACATGCTGGTGTTTTAATTGCTGCAGAGCAATGCTTACACTAAGCCAAGGACTTTTCAGCTCCTCGCTCTGTCCTGCCAGCGGGCAGGCTGGGGGGGCAGCAAGAGCTGGGAGGGGACAGACCCAGGACAGCTGACCCAAACTGGCCAAAGGGGTATTCCATACCATCTGACGTCATGCTGAACAATATATAGGGGTGGCTAGCCAGGGTGGGGGGCCGGCTGCTCGGGGTTGGGCTGGGCATCGGTCAGCGGGTGGTGAGCAATTGCATTGTGCATCACTTGTTTGTACATATTATTATTATTATTATTATTATTATTATTATTATTATTATTATTATTTTCTCTCTTAAATAAACTGTCTTTATCTCAACCCACAGGCTTCACTTTCCCGTTTCTCTCCCCCATCCCAGAGAGGGAGGGGGGAGGGTGAGCGAACGGCTGTGTGGTGTTTAGCTGCCGGCCGGGTTAAACCACAACAGGCAGGCAAATGGTAAAATGTAGTCAGAATTTCTTACATGTTCTTTGAAACCTTTCAGCATGTCACTGTAGCCACAGCAGATAATATACCAAAGAGGTTTTGGGGAGATTGCAGTAGCTTGTTTCTCTAAGCCTGACTTACATATGGGTTAAATTAGAAGACAAAACATATAGCATAATTAATAGGCATCTAGATAAATACAAGACACATTGAAAGATTGTTATGATTTCTGTGGAGAGAATTTCTGTGAATAAACTCTTTTATCATTTTGTGACACCATACTTGAAAATAAGAATGAATTTCTTTTACCAGTAGATATTTTTAAAGCCTTTTAAAGAAAATGAGCAATCACAGATGGAAGAGTAGGGAATCTTCCATGGGTAAAAGTATCTAGCTAAAAGACAGAAGCAGAGAAAAGGAATAAAACATTAATTATTGTCAAGGAGAGAGGTCCTTATGAAATTCCACAGGTAGATAAGGTGGGTTTAATGCTGTTTAAGGTCTTCATGAATGACCTGGAAAAGTCTGTGTAAGAAGTTGGAAAAGTTTGCTGTTAATTATTTGGAATAAGAAAAACACATATCAACTGTGAAGAACTGCTGAAGAAATTTAAAGCCGGTTGGGCAATAAAATGGTCGATGAAATTCAGTACAGAAAAAAAAAAAGTGCATAAGAAGCATATTATCACTCAGAAAGAATCTCTGGAGATAATTAGAGTTAGTTTCACAAAAAATGTTAGGCCTGTGATTAACAGCTTACAATAACAATTAATTAATTAATTAATTAAATTTTAATAACTAGAAATAAAAATAACAACTGTCTGAACATATAGAAAATGTAAACAAGATAATGTAATCAAAATAATTTTAATCAATTGAATGAATCATGGTTCACCTTTAAAACTTTGCACATCATGGGTCCTTGTTCCATCATTTTCCCTTTTCCAAATATATATATTAGGTTAGAGATGATTCACAAAATGATTAAAGCAACAAAAAATTAAAGGTGTGGATTTGTTTCCAGATGGGGCAAAACTGATACACATAGGTTGAGCTAGGACTCTTTTATCTAGAGAAAAATGAGGGAAAAGGCAAAATAGAATTAGATGTTAGCAGAGATTTTTTTTGCTCACTGTATCATCCAATGCACACTGAACAGAGATGGGATCCTCATCTGAACCCTTTAGTTTGACCTCATACAGTCTTTCTACAGTGCTGACCACATTCTGGCCATCAGGCAGTATGAGTTGATAATAGGCATTTTGCTTATTAATTAAGCCATAGGCTAGTATAACTTCCAGGGTTGTGATGCTGCTATTTACAATGTAATTTTTTCTTACTAAATTTGTTTATTTTTTGAGAAAACAAGTGAAAAATTTTGGGGAACAAACTTTAAGAATAACATTACGGTGGGATTATGCTTATTTAAAAATAGACTAAAAATAACTATATTCTGGGAATCAGCCTATATTAATCATTTCCCAGGAAAAGTTCTAATTGAAATTAATGGACATTTTCTCAAAGGAAAGGTTTTGCGATTCTGTTCTTTATAGACTATTTATATCATGTTCATCACCATAGTTTCTGAATGTGTTCCAGTAGTACATTAAGCAGTGTGACAAACATCTGTCACTTATTTTTTTCTTCAGTATCTCTCCAGGGAGATAAATATGTGCAGGAGAGTATCTTGTTTCCTAAATAAATTTTGCTGGGTGAAGAGAAGAGAAGATGAATAAGGATGGGAAAAATAAGTTTTTGTTTTGTTTTTATAAATGCACAAATTGCTTCATATTTTTATCAGTGGACAAAAATATGTATTAAATTTAAACCTTACCATTTCAATTTACCTTCTTGCTTTTGGGTATGAGCTTGATGCTGAATTAAGCTTTATATGTAGCAAAGTTATGCCCATTAATTTGACTCTTTTTCTCTCCTGATCTAATAGTAGTAGGAAGACAAAAGAAGAATATGAAATGCATTTTCTTAATGGAGAAGAAAAGACAATAAAGCACTGGTGATGAAGTATTAAAGAGTTTTCAAGAATCATAAATGAGTGGTATCTAGTTACTAAGAAACTATGTTAAAAATTTATTTTTTTTTTTTCACTTGTAATTAATTTAGAATATAAAGAATTCCACATGTGAATTAAGAAAAAAAAAAAAAAGACATTTGAAAATAACTAGGAAGTTTAGAAAAACATTAACATTCAATATCTAATTTGGAATGTATCTGCAGAATTTTTGATCTGTATAAATTCATAGTATAGATTAATATGTAATTCTCTTTGTAAACCATTTTTAGGATAATTTTTCAAGGGGCAGTTACTATGACCAAAATCCACATTTTACAACTGGGAATAGTGAAACAGGAAATGACACATTTAATAAAACAGCAAACTAATTTTAGATTCTCAGATGTCTATGGCCCTCACTGCCTCTCTAAACAAAGGAACAAAACTGAAGTAATAACAAGCTACCATTGTTTGAAAACCCTCTAGCATGTTTTCTGATCTCACTGTAAAGGTGGTTTCTCCTTTATTTAAAGAAGGGGGACTGCTGGTTGACTATCAGATGAGAAGTGGGGTAGAATGAATAGAATCCTTGGACATGAGCATGGCTGGCTCCATCTATGTTAGATATTCAAAAGCAAAGGATGTTTTCCAGGGGGCATGTATGGTCTATTAACAGATAATATTGTACATCTCATAAACTACACATACATATTATGTGAGCTCTGGTAAGAAGCCTAAGGAAGGTTCCCAGTAAAACACACAAAAGCAACCTCACCCCCACACTGTTAGGCTTTTGCTAAAGATCTCTGTTGTGCCTTTGATTAAAATAATAGGTTGCTTAGCTCCATAATATTAACAAAAGCTTGGCCTTCCTGTTATTAAGTAGGTCTTCCTCTTCTCTGTGACAGTCTTCCCATTCTAACTAATGACAGCAAACACATCTGAATATTTATTATTTGTTGAAAGCACAAATGTTAGCAAGGCAGAATATAATAATGATTTTTTTTTTTTTTTTTTTTTTTGGGGTTGTTCTTTTTGGGTTTTTTAATAACCAATAAAAAATAAAAAAAAAAAAAAAAGGGAAAAAAAGAAAAGAAAGAAATATCACAACTAAAATAACAAAGCATATTTGAATAAAATGTTGAAATCACCTTAATGCACCAGACTGAAAACTATCCAAAAGTGACCTATGAGTGCATACTGGAAAATGACAGTCCTGTACCTTTGTCAGAAAAGAGAGCCTTCCTTAATACCCAGACTGCAAAGGTGAATTTTTTGGGGAGCTTGGTTCTAGAAATAGTTCATATTTCCTAAGAGGGTTAGGAGGTAAAAAGAGTACCAGATTTTTTTTAAGAGGTGGACGTTGTGTGCTAAAGTCACTGACTATGGATCTGAGACTATTTTCTTTATGTAATTTAGTATGGCTGTGTGCTACACAAGAGCAGAATTATTCATGCTGACAAATACCCAAGTAATTGTCCTATGGCAGTTCTGCATATTGTATGTGCCAGTTATGCAAGAGTTGCACATGCATTTTTACTGGGCCTAGTGACCTTTACAATCATGCCTGGTTTTTATTCACGAATCATCACTTTGTTTACTAGGCAGGTTATGTTCATTCACATTTCTTGCCTTTGCTGACCCCCTTCCAGCCTAAGTCAGTTACTGCAGCAGGTCAACATAAGCCAAGGTAAGCATAAACCAGCAGGTAAGCATAAGCCAAGGTAGAAAGCAAGATGTAGCTATTCAATGACTCTTTTATTTAAATACTTACAATTAACTTAAAACATTTGGAATTGTAGCCACAGAACTCTCTGCAGACCAGTGAAAATCTTCTTGTGCAAGCTTTGCTAAGACCTCCAAACTTTAACTGATTTTTTTTAGATAAAAATGTACTGGAGAATACTGAGTGTCTCCACAGTCTGTTCTCCTGTTGAAGAGAGGGCTCTGGTCAAAGTTTAACTCCCAGGATTTTAAATTCCTTCCAAAGGACAATACTTGATATATGACTTATCTGATGATTTTGGTCTTCTGCTACTATTTTATTCTAAATTAGAGCAAAATAATTTTGAGCAAAAAGAAGCACAAGCATCATTGGCACTTCTTTACTTATTTCATCTTCAGTTTTAAATCTTCCATCTCTTCCCCATGCTATGTATGGCCCATACCAACTTTTTGGCTCATATCACCATCTTTTCCCTTTTTATCCATTGGCTTTCTTTTAGTTTGCTTACGCAAGCTTTTTTATTATTATTATTATTATTTTGCATTTTGCATTTTGCATTTATCTTCCTGTTTGTGTTCACTGCAGTTCCTTTGGCAGGAGACATCCTACTCTTGTCTTCTTTTTTCATCTACCTCCCTTCTCCTTTTTAAGTTTCTCTGTTCCTGCCAACATGGCTATCTCTTTTTATATTTCCCACTGTATCCTCTGAGTATATGTATATGAACAAATGATCCCACCTTTTTAACACACTTTAAGCTGCTTAGAGCTTCCAGTTCTTGATTACACATTGAGTGCTATGTTCTTATGTTCTAATTGATGAAAAGTCTGTGTTGAAAACTTTTAGCTATATCTCAAGTAGTAAACTGATACCTTTTTTATTTACTTATTTTAAAAGGGACCATTAAAAACTTCATAAACTATGAAGTCTAATATGGCAATCAGATAAATGACTGAAAACCTAGACTTTCAGGGGTGTCTCAGCCCTTAGAGTGGCAGCCATGCTTGGGGCTATCCATCCAGCCTCCTTTCCTACCACATCTTCTTGCTGAATTACAGAGTCCCTTCCTTTCCACCATCCCCTGAGGACACTTCTCTTGATATGACCGACATGGTGTGATGAGGCTGGGGTCAGTCAGGGATCTGTGTGAGTATGGTTCTCAGCTGAGCTGCTTGGAGTACGAGTGCTTGGAGCAGCCTACCTTCAGGCAGTAAATCTGCAGTAGAGGAGAACCAATAACACCTCTACTGATGTTAGCCTAAAACAAGATACACTTATGGCAATATTTCAGTGAGGGTCTTCCTCAAAATGCCTAGATCTGGGGAAGATGATAAACAGTTACATTTATCAGTGACTTTCATCTCTAGTAATTTATTTATTGTCTTACAGCAGAATTTCTTTCAGAAAGCTGAGGTAAACACTGGTATTAATAGGACACCAGTCTTGAGAGCTATACTCACAAATCTGTCATACATACCTTTGCTTATAATCCAGCAAGATCTTTGTATGCATATTTATTGATGACATATCATTACCTGTATGCAATATTAGCATTAAGAGAATAAACATTATTCTCAGTGCTCAGCTACTAAAAAAAAAAAAAAAAAAAAAAAAAAAAAAAAGTAAAATGCTTTCATCCAAACCCCAAATACATAATTTGAATAAAACCATGAGGGTAATGTTCACTCCCTGCAATAGACCATCTGGCATAGAAAGGCTGTGCCAATTAATATAGATGGAATGACTGCTAGCACCACAGATAGTAAATATTTCAGACTACTTTTTTTATCATTTATCAGCTAATTTCATACTTCAAAATTTGCTGTTAGAGTCTCCAGTATATTGAAACAGATTGAACACATTCAGATTCTAACTAGCCTGAAAACACTTTGCTTTCTTTTTAACTCTTACACAGTTCCGGTTTCACTTAATTGTGTGAAGTTGAGAGATTATAATGAAGTGACAGCATAATTAGCACTACTAGTTGGCTGAGTTTCCTGCCTCTCTCAATAAGGAATAAGAATCACCTTGCTAATGTTATCCTTAATTAAAAAGATAGCAATTCACCTGTTTTTCTCAAAGGCAAAGGAAAATACAGTTTGAGCAATACATCTCTAATGACTATTGCAGAAGAGAGAGTAAGACTATATTTCCAATGTTAACTAATAAGTTGATCCTGAGAAGGCTTGATTGACTTTTCAGCTCTGCTAAATCAGTTGCCAAAGCTGAATTTGAGTTCTTGTCTAAGAAACCTGAATAGCTATTTTATAACACTCAATAAATATTCTTTTAATGGTCCTCAAAGAAACTTTTCAAATGTTAAGAATATTTGGTTTCAAGACCCATTTGACAAAGCTTTAAACAAAGGAGTGTAAGACATGAGCTAACTGTATTCCAAATAGAGTGTTTAGGGTATTTCAGAAATAGACTTCTGAGTCTTATCCTTTAATGCTTTAAGTTTAGTAATGAAGTATTTAAAAAATTCCTCTTTGAAATACAATACTAGTAGTAAAATAAATTGTATGATGGTGGCAGCAACAGAGCAGCAGAGCAAGAAGATTGCTTTACTTTCCAGGCCATCACCTAGAAGTTTTTTTTTGTTGTTTGTTTGTTTGTTTTCAAGTGAGAAAGGAAGAAAATGATCAAAACACAGCTGGTTTTGTTTGTTTATTTTCTAGTTGACTTTAAAGGTGTAGAGAGACAGACAGAAATTTTGCATATTACTCATAGAGAAGCTTGGAGTATGCAAATGAAGTAGTGCAGAACATGTCTCTGTGCGTGATCAGAGATGGATTTTAATTGAGTACAGCAGCTTTCAGCACTACTCGTGCCTGATCACATTCTGGGTTGCATCACAGGAAGCATCCAAAAACTTTATGAAAAAAATGTAAATTTTTAAATATTGGAGTTGAAACTCCAATATTTAAATTCCTTTCATGAATGGGAGTAGCACATGAACATACTATAAAATGTCAAATGTTTGATTTGAAATTTATTAAGTTTCTTGCAAATTTAACTATAACTAAAATCAAATACTGATTTATCTCATCTGATGCTCACTAAAATCTATGTTACTTGAGGCCAACGATTTCAATAATGCAACAAGAATTTTCTATAAATAAACAAATGTTGTGTTGTATTTTCTTTTTTTCCTAGAGTCTCTGATGTGGATATTCATGCTAAGCAAATTGCTTTTCTTTTGCAACACTCTGTGAGGAGACAGAAAATTTCTTAGGATTTGAGACATACACATACACATACACAAAGAGGCTTTATGTAACACTAAATTGTGACATTTTTGTTTGTATTGCTCTTGAAGAGCTGTTATCTTCCCAGAAAGGAACACATATATATATATATATATATATATATATTTCTGTTCTAGGGGAGTTAGTGCTCTGTGCATTTGGTGGTATTGAAAGAAAGTGAAATATAAACACAGGTAGGAATTTAAGATGAACATCTCACACATTTTTATTTAACCTTAGTCTAAAATATATAACATTCCTTTATTTTAGAGAACAGAGATAGTTGCAAACCAATACATTTCTTAGAAAGAGACAAATTAAATTATTATATCCCAATTATAGCATATGTGCACATCTCTAGAGGTTGCAATCATTCCTGTTACCGTAAGTAAACTTGTGCTTAAGTACCTAAAAACCTATCTGAGACCCAGAGAGCAAGTAAATTATGTCTGAAGAATTCTGCACTGCTAGAACAGAGGGATCTATGCTTTAGGACCGCAGATGTTGTAATTCAGGCACCTCCCTGCATGTTCTGCTTAATCTGTGGGCCAACTACGGTTATTAATCATGTGTTCATAAATTTTCATACTTGGGACACAACCATTGACAGGACTCCTGCATGATGTTCACTGAGGTTTTCATTTAAGTTCTCATTAAACAGCAGCTCAAATCCTAGAGTCAACATTGATAGTATTAAAATGATGAACTTTTGTTTAATTGTTTATTATTTAGATCCCTTCCCCTGAAATAAGAGCCCCAGTATCTGTCCCATCCTCATCATGTTTAGTTTAAATATGTCTCCCAAGAGAGTTGTTCTGAGGACTAGTACTAGGCTATTTTAAGAACAGGTTTTTGAATCAGGAAACATGGCCAGAAATAGGATAGATAAGGAAGATGTAGACATATAGAAGATGTAAAAGTGAAAAGTACCTCTCTACCACAGGATATAGAAATTAGAGAATTTACAGTGCTGCACCTTATGATAATTTATGTACTTCGTTATGAGGTCTTTAGTTGTCCCTGTGTACGTTAATTGAAAATATAAGAATATTTCCTTGTTTTACAGAGATTTTAAGGAAAATGAAGGAAGAATTACATATTACTGCTATCAGTGTAGAAGGGGATTTTTAGAGCAAAAAATCACAATTAAACAGTTACAATTTACAGTTGCTAGAAATTCAAACCTTCAATTTTTCTAGTTCCTTTTGATTCCTTTTTTTTACACCTCTCTAAAGCTTGCACAGCTCAGTTATATTTTATGTAAATTAAGTATGTATTCTGATCTTTATTGTATCCATGTTAATTCCTTTATAGTTTGTAAAGAAATTTGGTACACTATACAGTCACCATCAGAGGCATCATACTTCGTATACTGAAACCGTATATGTGGGAAGTATCAGGAGGATTTCTAGTGTGATGATTATCACCAGGTATTCATATTCCATCATCAGTTTTCTGTACACAATAGGGTTAGTGTGTTGAATAATGAATAATAAAGGTGTTTTGAAATGCTTACATCATTCAAAGACATTTTAGGAAGAAAAAGATGAGATAGGATAATAAATAGTAAGTTTTAAAAGTAATTTACTATTTCCAAAATTATTTCAAGGTACTGTTTCTTTGTTTGCCTTCTCTTCATTCATCTATCTTCATTGCTTTTCTTATACAGAATTCACTTAGTTGTTCATATAATCATCTATTTTCTAGTATGTCTTCATTTTTCTCTTTCTTGCCAGTTTTTTTGCCTTTCAGCCTTTTTTATTACATGTTTGCAAATTCCTGGCTTTGAACTATGGAAGCAACATCAACAATTCAGATCTCTGAGACTAACGATCTTTTTTTTAGGTTGTTTACTTAATAACCTATTTAAATGGTTTTGTTGAATACAAATATGCAAAGGTTACATTCCAGAGCTTTAGAACACCGCCAGAAAAGGCCAGGATACCTCAGTTATCATAAAACATAAAGATACTCAGCATTCTTAGGGCTAGGATATTCTCTGAATGGTATTAATTCCTATGAAGAGCAAGCATTTCTTTTGTTTGTTTGTTTGTTTTTGAGAATAAAAGACTTGCGTCTGCTATATGAAATGTGTAACTATTTTGCCTAGTCATGTGTAAAATGGGTATAATACTTACCTCATAGATATTGCAAAGAAGTCCTAATTAATAAACACTTTTAAAGTGCTTGCTTTGACATCACTGGAATAAAAATGCTATTAAAGTGTTATTATGATGATATGTTTTACCCTGATCAAATAATTAAACTTCTTGTCTCAAAGTTGAAATATACTGACTTCTTATATTTTCAAGGTCTTAAACTTCAAGATGCAATTTTCAAGATCAAAGATTCTATGAGTACTTTTATCACTATGCTGAAAAATAAATTCCACATTCATTTCATTAGGATATGTTACTAGCTTCATCTCCTGCACTGTAGTTACAAATAGTTTTTTAGCTTTAAACTAAGGTCTGCTGGAGGGTGCAATTTTTATTGCCTAGCCAAATAATAAAGGAATTCACCTGTGCTGTGATAGCTATAAAATTATTGAAAATGTTTACAAATACTGTTCTTTGATATCTGCCCTTTACATTTATCTCACTTAAATCATGGTTTTCAGGCAGTCACTTGCGTACAGTTCTCTACCATATGCCAGCTGTTGCAGCTGAGGGGATGCAATTGAGCAGTATGCCTTAAAGTGACCTTCTAGACACTATTGCACTTTAAAGAAAACAAACAAACAAACAAAAATAATAATCAGGTGTGAGATATTATTCCATAAAGTTCTATATCTAATTGTGAATTCCACTTTATTTGACAAAGTCCATATTCATTGTAAACTTCACTTTCAGTGTAAGCTCCATCATGATTAATATGTGTAAGGCCATGACTCCACATTTTTCTTGGTGGCAGACAACTTCAGTAGTTCTCATCTCTCAGTAAGTTCATCATCTCTTAGCTGATAATAGCTATCCATTCTGTCTCTTTCAATTATCCTATGGGATTAGCCAGTTTAGGATGCAAGTTCAAGAGAAAAGTGTTGACTCTCCTGGCAAATCCTGATAAGTTTTTTTTTTTTTTTTTTTTTTTTTTCTGAATATCATTTTCCAGACATTGGGACAGAACTCACAATGACAGATGCATCAATGATCCTAAGTGCTGAAAACACCCATGCAAAGAAAACAAATACTCCATCTGTTAAGACACTGATTTTCTTTACAGAAAAAATAAAATGTTCTTTACAGAAGCTAATGAGGTAGGATGGGAGTTGCTTCTGAAACTTTTTGGGAGTTAAGGTGTTGCCCATAACAAAATCTTATAAGATTGTACCACAGATGTAAAAGCAGACTGTTTCTCTGACCAGAAGCGATTTCACAGCAGTGATTAAAGAGACCAGGCTGAAAAGATAAGATGCTATGAAATGCTATACCACATGTGCCCAAGAATCAGAAGGAACGGTGGCAGGAGATAGGCAGGATGGTATTCAGCACCAGATATTTTTATTATTTTTTTTTTTTTAATGGATTTTAAAGACTTTTCTCCAAAGTCTGTGCACACATAAGGAATTCCTCTGCTTCTTGTTCTCCTGCCATGTTCCTATGACATGTCTAACTAGGAAAGAAGAACTGCCATGCACCAGTGGTCTTCACGTTAACACTATATCATTGGAATAACTGTGACAACTGTCCTGAAACTGAATTCCTGAAAATCACTGCACTGTGAGTGATGATAGTCACCATTCACGGCACAAGACCTCAGAATCGTGCGGTATTGAGTGGCTGGATCCAAGCACAGCAAGATAGTGCTTGCCCAGAGAGTGGACCTGTGCAGGCAGGACCTGTGGAAGATGTGGGAGTTGGCAATCTGTACCACTGCTCTTTAAGAGTCACGAGTCCATTGCTGGGTATCACCACTTTCATATTGCAGCTTTATGCAGTTCTGTTGGAGAAAAAACAGAGTAAGAAGCAAGGATTAATGCAAAATATTCATGTTTGTGTCTCAGCACATGTTTACTCAATCTCATTAATCTACATATTCCGGAAATATATCTATCTCTCTCTCTATATATATCAGGAATAAATAGAAAAGAAATGTAAATCTTTAAAACTGAAAGAAAAGTGATCTCACAGTGTATGAATTCTGTATCTTGTCTTTTCTGAAAATTGAGCTCTTTGAGGTTAGACTGTGAAGGAGGTAAGAGACAGTGAAGGGGCTCTTGTGAGTGAGAGGGAAGCAGTTCTAAGAACACGGGGTCAGCTGCAGGTGAGAAAATGTAAAGTCAAGGACAGAAGTGAAAGCCTCTAAGAGCAGCTAAAGGGAGGAAAAAGAGGCAAGTGAAGAGCATGGAGGGTGTAACATTATTGTTAGCATTATGATGAAATGTAAGGAGGGGTGGAGTTGTTTCTATAATTGAAAATGAAATTAGAACACTGTAATAGCCTTCGGGAAGAATTAAGCCATGATAGTCTTACCAACACTAAAGTAATACCAGACTGTTACATTAAAAATATATGTATTGGTGCAAATAAAATGTGACCAGGTATTTCCTACTAGAAGAGCAACAACAACTGTTTGAGTTAACACTGTGATGCTTCTGAGTGAAAGGAAAGAACTTGATTTCTTCTCCTTGCTTTCAGGAGACAAAGGCTTACAAGGGCCTGGTCCTTGTTGTCTGCCAGCAGTAAAATGAGAAAGTTATGATCTACAACTCATCAGCTGTATGCTACAGTGAGGCTTTTGTGAGTTGGGGCACTTATAGTGCCACCAGGTATGAAAATCTTTGTTTAGAGCTAGCAAACCCAGACTTTTTTCAGTGCTCTGGAAGTCCAGTTGGAATAACCTTTATAGGCGGGAAGCACACAACAAAGTCCAATGAGTTCCTTGAAATGTGGCTTTAAGCAGACTAAAATGAGAGATAAAATAATTCCTTGAACTTCTCCAAGTTCGGAGGCACAGTGTGCCTTTCCTCTTTGGCTCTCCAGTTCTAGTTTTCAAAAACCACTGTCACAGCAGCCCTTCTAAGAAGAGAGATCATTTAGTCTACTTCCTCTGCCTTAGAGGATTCTCTGATTGTCCATTAATGTCTTTCCCTCTGGTGTATAAATGTATGCCGTAGGGGGTTGATACTGATTGGTATGTTTGTTTTTCTCTGGGGTTGAAGTGTTTTTAAGCATGTAGGCTTAATGTTCTGACAAGAAGCACACTGACATAAATTATAACTATGCTGTACATGCACACAGAGGTGCAATGTGCTCTTTTTGTAGTGTAAGTCCCTTGCAAGGACAGATGCCGCATATGAGGGACTAGGCTGAGGTTATTATATCACAACACTATTTAGGGACAAGTAGAATCACAGTACCCCAGAGAAGTCATCAGTGAGACTATGTTCTTAGGGTAATTATTTATCAACACAGGGAGGATGAACTCTATTCCAGCCTCTAACTTTCTATTTGATACATACATTATTTATCCAGTATTATAGTTTTCTTCAGTAGGTACAAAAAGAGGGAACCCAGGACTTATTATTATGCCTTCAAGAAGCTGAGTAAAGATGGGAGTATGTCCTGATGAAATAGGGCTGGCACATAGGCTGGACCACATAAACCCCATTGGATTATATTCTGCATTTAGTCTGACTGTATTGGTGAAAAAGTAATGAAAGTTATTAACTTTCTCTTACATGAAGGTCAGGACAGACAATAGTTGACAACCATATGGTGTACAGGAGTGAGGGGACTGTTCTCCATATTTAAAGCAAGGGAGACAGTTAACTAAAGAATCTGGGTAAATATTTTAAAACAGTTTATCACAGTAAAGTTCAGCAAATAAATTCATAAATCTTTTTAATGTTTGTTTAAATTATTTTGCTCTGAAATTTAAATAAGTTAATTTAAAAACTAATTTATACCCAAACAGCTATTATCCATTATTTATCTTTGTCTGAGTCATGTTGTTCCCCATATAAAAATATCAGATATAGAGTGGGATTCTAAGAACCTGAAAAAGAGATCAGACTGAGGATAAAAGAAGAGAGACTGAATTAATTAGTGAAATGGCTCATTAGGCTAAAGTGTTATGACATGATAGAAAAAGTGCACTCTAGGGCAGGCCACATTAAAAAAAAAAGAAAAAGTTTTTTTTTTTTTTTTTAAGTTTTAAAAAAGAAACTATTTAACAAACAGTGGAATTAAGTGTCTAATGTCCTTCCTTTATCTCTTGTGTTACTTAAACAGACTAACAGACTTAGCTTTGCTCAGTACTCCTCATGACATCCCAACATCCTTTCCTTACTATCTTCTATATTAGTCTGAGAGCTCACCTTTGCAGAGGAACCCCATGTTGCAATATATCTGGCTTTGTCTGCAACCACCCTAGCCAATTTTCTCATTCCTCTCCAATTTTACATAGCTACCAACTATGTAAGAGCCTGATGGCTCTTGCATCACCTTATAACATTACTCAGTTGGAGAACTGTGTGCTATGCTGCCCCTATAAACAGTCATAAAGGCTCATGAAACTTGTAAAAGCTCAGGAACTTTGAAATTCCTGTGCATCTGTCAAATATGATTGAAATTAGCCTGTGTCCTAAGGTTCTGAGAGTCTGTCTGGTGTCTATTGGGCATGGGGTTGGGAAAACAGTGCAATCGCATAATCCCTGCCTTCCTTAGGCAATCAAGCTGAAAAAAAAAAAAAAAAAAAAAAAAATAGGCAGAAAAACGAGTGTGGAAGAAAGAGCTTAGAAAGAAAGATAGGAATGGAAAAAATAGGAAGAAAAGGAGAAAAAAAAAATTGAATTTCAGATGTATATATGAAGTTAAATATAAATGATTTTTTTAATAAAAAGATTAATTTAAATTTTAAGCAGAATACATTTAAAAGAATCCTAACAAATGTAAACTAGGTAATTAACAGTCTATTTGCCTCTTTTGATCAGAACTGAACCTTGTCTGGGTATTCAGAGCCGTTTATGCTTTTCAGGGTGAAAATTAATGTACTCTTGCTTAATACACAGCATAAGAAAAAAATATTTTATCTTGCTATTAGCAAATATTAAAATACTTCATTTGTGGAATACCTTCAAAAACTGTTCTAGGAAGACACTATTCTTTCTGTAAATGTTGCTTATTAATTCATGAATTTATTGAATTATATTGTACAGATTGGTTGTACCTGTCAGTCTGGCCCTTTTACACTGTCTCATACTATTACTCTAAATATCTGTTTGTGTTGGAATATAAAACTTTTATGTTAACTGTTATCCTCTCTTCACTGCTATAGGAATATAATCCTTCACAGGGAAAGAAAAAAATATATATATTTATAGAAATCCTGAGTAATTTTAGTGAGCCACATGAATGCTAATGTTGCAAGCAGTTAGGCTTTAAAAATCCCATACAATCAGATAGTGAAATTGCCTTATTATTATATAATAACATATATAACTATCATATATATATATATCATATATAACTCACTGAAAAGCTAATTATGAATGAGTAGTGCTATGTGTGTTAATATACTGATAACTATTTACAAAGAGAAGGATGAAATTGGTGGTATTTGTATTAAGAGGTTGGAAGGCAGGTCCTATTGAATCACAAAATGTTTGGATTACAAAGTACTAGAATTTGTCTCAAATGTTACAAAATATATATATAAATCTTTAAGGCCAAATTATCCATTTTCTCTGTGTACTCAGATAACTTGAAGTCATAAAACAGCTTTTCTCAGTTTCTTTTCCTTTTTTGGTAGAATTGCTGTATTTGAAGTTATGATGCTCTTGCTGGCCACTATGCCATAACTAGCAGAACAATACTTTCTTTTCCCTTCTTCCAATAGTGATTGGAAGTGGATATGGCACAATACCTCAGATATGACTATGTCACATATCCAGAATGTGCCTCTTTTCTCTAGATTCCCTCTGGGGCCAGTGAAAACAGATTGGCTCCTACATAAAGACCATTCAGAGCAGAAGCCTTGTACAGGCTTATGCAGATTTACAATACCACCTTGCTTTAGTACTTTTTTAACTCCTGGACTCTGTTCTGCTGTAATTGTCCTTATAGTAGATGCTATGATTGATACCTCTGTATACCTTCTGAACTGCATTTCCCTCAGAGAGCAGTCCTGGAGCAGTGAGCAGCACAACCTTCCCATCCAGCCCAGCTCCAACAGCTGGCCCAGTGCATGCAAGAAAAATGCCTTTGGTCATTTTTCTTTCTCCCTACCTTTTCCCTGAAAATGAAAGATAACAGGATTCTTGGGAAGATAGGTTGGATGATGTGAAGAATCATAATAGCATATTGAAAACCTATTTCTGAATATTTTTGCAGCACTCTGTTTTCCTTTTATCAAATGAGAAAAGTAACTGATCTCTGGTAGTATACAAAGGCTCAATTTTCTGGTCTTTTTTTTTCAGATAAAGCCAGATACAGCATTTCATTTTGTAAGCTTGTGATAAAGTAAAACAGAAAAGGTTAGAATGACAACACATAAACAACTATGCTACAATCAGATTCTTCAAAATTAACAATCAAAGAAAATGTAAACGAGATGAAAAACAGAGGTTGCTAACTGGAGAAGCTGAAACCTTTCAGACATGACATTTAACTAAAATAGGATTTGCTGCCCAGTTAGCTATCTTGTTTGACACTGTAATTGGAGCTTATTAAAACTGTAACAGATTATGCTTCATTTACATTTCTGAGAGTTTCTCTGTAAACATAAGACATACATACCACTCATTAAGAATGAAAAAAGATCTTTTGGATGCCAATTCTTAGGCAAGGAGTTGGTTTTGACTCAAATTCCACTGCTATGGAATCACAGAATATACCTTACTGAACATATTATTACTCATATAATATTTTCATACTCCATTTATTAGTACTTCTTTATTAAGGAAAAGCATTAAGCGTTAAGGAAAGCCATACAAATTTTCAAAGTTAGAGTTCCTATATCGTCACTTCAACCAATAACATTGTTTACTATGGTCTATGCTTGAAATCATATGAGGGTATCATGTAACAGCTGCACTTCTGCACAGCTTCCTTCCATTTTATGTATTCAACATGATTGTGTATCACTTCATATTCAAAGTTGATTTTCCTGTACTATTAAGATTAAAGGGAATTCACATGTTTTGGAAATAAAATCTTATTAAGCACTAATTGAACTAGAGCTCAGGGGTTTGACTCTTGTCACAGAACAGAATCAATTGAACTGTCAATCCTGAACAGGAGGAACAAAGCAGAAAATGGAAGGAGAGACACTTTTAAGGACATAATCTTTTTAATGTCAATAGGTATAAGTTGGAGACAGTGTGCACTAAGAAGAACTTAAGCTGATAAAATGTAACTTGATTTAATACTTCTGAATATTCTAAATTTTAAATATACCACTGAGATCTAATACCAGTTTCTCCACCAAGAGAATAATGCAGGCAACAAAAAATATTTGATCATTACTTCCTTCTTCTTTATTATTTACAGAGATAATACCAGAACATTCATGTCTTTCACATTTTTTTTTAATTGTTCTGAAATGTACTTCAGAATCTGCTTTTAGCTCCATGTAGCTCCCTGATATGAATATTTTAAACTATACATATGTAAGTAATTTTACCCAAAGAGTATATGAAATCTAACAAAGAGGCTTACATCACATGAGGGGAACTATGGACTCAATAATCTACTGTTCTCTTACAGGTAGAAAGCAAATTTTATCAGCATGGATAACTTGTTATAACTTTTAGAATTTTGCTTAGGAGAGACATTTTTAAGGTAGATACTTTTTCCTGATTTTTCTCTCTTAAGACTAAATACTACAATTTTCCAAGAAACCACCCCACACCTGAGCCTTCTTTTCTCCAGACTGAATAGTCCTAGCTCTACCAACCCCTCTTCATAGGGTAGATGCTACTTTGAGGCCCTTGGCTGAACTCTCTCCAGTATCATAGAATCATAGAATCACTGAAGTTGGAAAAGACCTCCAAGATCATCTGGTCCAACCATCACCCTACTACCAATGTCACCCACCAATCCATGAACCTAAGCACCAGGTCCAACCTTTCCTTGAACATCTCCAGGGATGGTGATGCCACCACTTCCTTGGGCAACCTGTTCCAAGGCCTATCCACCCTTTTTGTAACATACCTTTTGTAATACAAAAAGCAGAAACCTGAATTCTGCTTTGGATACAATGTCAGTAGTAACAGAGAGGAATACAGAACACAAAAAAAAAAAAAAAATGTGGTAGCTTCACTCACTACCTGAAGGAAGAATATTTTAAATCTCATTTCACAAACCATACAAAATAATGCTTTGCTTTCCTTTTTGGAAGAAATACCTACTGTAAAATAATATTACCTTAAACAACATTGTAAGTTTAAAAAGTAACGTCAAATTCTTATTTCTTAAAAATATTTATTTAAAGACTTGCAAAGAGTTAAAATAAACCTCAGAGTACATTTAGAAGATATTATTATAAATAACTTGACAAGCAGTGAGTTTTGGGGAACAGGATGTTAGTTTGTTATCATTTACAGGAGCGTGTTTGGAAATTAACAGTCTACACTCAAAATTTCTAAACAAAACTGAGCTTTCTGACATTCGAGATCCTATGAAAACTAGCTGTGAGGGAGTTTGAAATCTAGTTTGCACACACTAGGAAGAGTCAACTAAAACAGTAGAAACTTGCAAGAAGGAAGAGCAAGCAAGGTTAGCAACATTAAAATCTCTGTTAATGGTTTGTCAGAATAACTGTATGCAGCATGAGTAAAAAGCAAGTAGTATAAGAAGGCTGTCAAGTGCTGAATGAAACTGGAAAGTAGCCTAGATAAAACAGCAAAGTGTGCAGAGCAGGAGAAAGCCCAACAACTGGCAGAGAGGACCAATGTGTGAGAAGAATTCTTGATGTATATAATCAAGAATGCATAAGTAAAAAAAGATCCAGGTAATAGTAATATTTTCTGTTGTTCTTAAAGTAAATAAACAATAAAAATAATTATTAAGGAATTAATCATTGCTTATTTTGGTAGTTCTTTGTACTGTCAATTTTTTCCAACTTGTTTGAAAAGGACCAAAAATGACTGTGGTTTTATTATACTTTACTGTAATTTTTAATACAGAAAATAAATAATCAGACTATATGCTGTTCCAGGCAAAGATTTCTCTCTAAGATTTCAGCTGAGACTGGTGATGTTATTTCTTATTGGCTGGCTCTATGCTGCTTCTTGTTCAATATACAGTAACATTGCAGTAAGTGTGTATACTCCAAGGAGTCAAGGGAGAGAAATAGGTTGCTAACCTAAATAAGTACTCATAGACCTCAGAGGGGCTTGCCACTCTCTACTGTCTATTTAGGTAGTCTAGACTGCTTATTTAGGTGGTTTGGATTACCCTGCTGAGGCCCACTAACTATACTTTAAGTGTTACTTTGGCTAAATGAAGTTGCTAATGTAGTCTGAATATTGCAAACAGATACCAGCTCACAAACTTTTCTGGATCTGTCCCCAAAAGCCTCATCAAAAACTGTGGAAGTTGGTACTGATAGAGCTGAATGCAAGAGTCCCTTGCACCCAGTCTTGTGCCTAGCTGAAATTGTTGCCTGTCAATATAAGTCATTAGAAATTTGATGTTAAAACTGGGGTCTCTGAGTGCTGTACTCAAATATAAATGAATCAGTATACATCTGTAGAATTGAGATGTGGTTTAGTTAATTCAGTTTCCTATTCATGTTTAATATTTTGATCATAAATCTTTCAGGTACAAAAGAAAATTACCCATAAATTCCTCTTGGGAGGACGGTCTATTAACATTGCTTGCAGGACCTCACATTAGAGAGACAAACCAAATGAAACCACAAAGAATATGCAATCAAGCAAGTATTGTGTGGGAACTGTGAGGCAGCAGGGAAATTTAAATATATATTCCTGAGGAAGAAAGAACAACAATAATCACCACAAAAGAGGGAAAAAAAAAAAAAAAAAAAAAAAAAAAAAAAAAAGAATAAGTAGAACTGCCTTTAATGTTAATGGAGCTATTCTAACAGAGCCAAAGATAAAATGTTAAAGACACTCTGTATTTTAAATGTGAATATTGCACAATTAGTGCAGTCTGATTCCCCCATAAGGTGTCTCCCATGTGGAATACTTAAATTCCAGGCTCTGGTATCTTTCATACCAAAAGATACTGAACCTATATTTTCCATATCCAAAATCAGCAGGCTGATTCAAAAGGAATGTTCCCTACTGCTGCTGTTGAAATTATTTAGGATATTCTAACCTAATGAGAATGAGCTAAAACTCTCAGAAAAGGGCTGAAAAGGTTTTGAAAGGTTCTTGACATAGAGTATACATTTTATATTTGACCAAAAATACAAAAGAACCCTTCCCTTCCAAGCACCATAAAAAGGCTGAGTCAGATTCCCTCTTGTTTATTTCTTTCTCATCCCATTATTTTGCATTTAGGATATTTTATACTCAAACCGAGCAACAAGGTTGAAGTTCAGGAGAAAAAAAAAAGTCTCAGTCATCCTTAAATTTAAGCAGAGCTTATAATGCAGATACACCATTCCCTCAATGAATACCTCAAGCACTTTATTACACCATTGTTCAAAAAGTGGGAGCAAATACCACAACATCAAATGGTGGTAATTGCCATCATGATGTCTTCTAACTTCAAATTTCTCCAAAGAGCCTATTTATGATTTAGGTTGCAGTTGATTTAAAGATGAACTAGTGAAGCATAGGGGGGCAGGCAGACTTCATTTCCTTCAGTGATCTTGTGCATTTTTTTTCTTACAAATAAGGTCGTTCCATTACTCTGTATTCATTCTGGTCATTCTGACTAGTATCCCACTATGCAATCACAGAATCATTCAGGACAGACATGCTGGGCCCTGAAGTACATAGACAAACAAATGCTGACAGAAAGCTAGAATTTATCAGAGACACTGAAATTTCTCAGCTGTGATCAAAAGATTTGTAATCATGCAAAGACAACATAAAATCTGTTTGTCCTGCACTTCACATAATAGAAGCCTCCCTGTTCTGCGATGTCATTCTGTCCAGTCTTTCAGCTGAATAAGGCTTTTAGCTAAAGAAAACAAAGCCTTTGTAGAAGAAACAGTTAAATGTTTTTCCTACCCTGTTACACTAGTTTATAAGACATGCCTAGTTTCTATGAAAAAGTCTTAATTCACTGCCTTCAGGATCATTCGTAACAGATTTTTTTTTTTTTATTTTTTTTTTTTTTTTTTTTTGTAAATGAATGCTGACCCCATGTCATGGAAGATTCTCTTCTCTCTGCTTTTTCTCTCCTAGTAGGGAAGAAAGCATTCCTACTAGACCTCTTATTGCAACGAAGCAGAGAATGAAGCCCAAAAGACACCATGCTGAATCTGAGTCTATATCATAACCTCAAAATGACATCACAAATAGTAACTTATTGGAAAATGCAGAACTGGAATGGAATGATATTATATTATAAATCCTATTATAACTAATAATGAAAGAGAAAACAACTTTCTAAAAACAAACATTTCAACAATCAATGTTCAAAATATCAGATGTTTCTAAACGATAAGTCATCTGTGGCACCTAAAACTAACAACACAGTTAACCCAGCCCTCTGGGTTAACTGTGAAGAATGCCATTATTCCTGAGGAGGAATGAATAAGTTAAAAAGTAACTTGACAGACAGAAACAACAAGCAGAATCAGCAATGGAATTATGGGGTGAATCAGTCTCATTTTATACTCCAGCAGCCTCCAATTCCTTTACAAAAGTGAAAATCACATGGACTAAAGAACTTAGAGGACTAGCCTCAGAGGATATTACAATCAATTGCCTCCTAAATAAAATGTGCTTATCAACTCTCTTCATGGGAAAAGTATCTATGGCTGCTATCAGCTCTTCAGCTTGCAAAATGGAAACATACATTTGTATCTGTGACTACAGATACTGGAAACACATTTGCTATGCAAAAACTTAGGCAAAGTGTCTAATCAATAATTTCGACAAGGTATGGAGGGGTGAAGCTGAGAAGGAAGCAAACCAATCTTTATTTTAAGAGTATTTGGGGATAACTCAGAAATAGACCAGGGTAAATATTTTCAGTTGAAATATCATGTAGCTGAAAATGAAGTCTGAGCAAAGCTGGGTGTTTTCTGAAGTTATTCCAAGTCCACTAATTAAAAGTCAAATATTTACTTTTTGAAATAATATCTTTTGCATTTTTATGTTGAAATTTCCTTGCACTTTATATTTTAAATATTGTTTTTCTTGAGATTTTTTGTTGTTGTTGAAATGACTTTCCAGTTATAACTTTGTAAAAAATAAAATAAAATTTTAAAAAATCTTACATCTTTACAAAATATTTATTTTTAGAATTGGCAGAAAACTTAGAAAATATTTCTAGTTCTGGTGAAAGTAAATGAGATTCATGTGGTAAAAATTCCATTGAGGTCAGTAGATTCCACTGACTTTCGTTGACCAGAAGGATTTGTATCCCATTAGCAAACAAACAAATAAAAGGACCTTTCGATCCTATAAACATACTAAACATACTCTGTGAATAAATAAATAAATAAATAAATAAAATCTAAGGAAAAAAAAATCCAAAGAAAAAATATAGAGAAAATAATATATCTTGTATCAGTACTCAGCCCTGTTTCTACTAAATGTTATTTCAAAAGGGAGAGAGAAAAAAAATCTTCTTTAAATACATACAAATGTATATTACCTCCATCATCTCCTGTGAAACACAGAATTAGCCAATGAACATTGGTATAAGTAAATCTGGCAGAAAAAATTTTCTTCAGAACATGGAAAACACCAATACATCAGTAATATTTTTAAAGGGAAAAAAAATGAAATAAATCAGCATTACCTTCAAGTTTTAATGCACACTTACTCCAGTAAGAAAGAAAGAGATGCCATTTGAAATTTATTACTGAATTTCACTCTGATATTTTAAATTGTTTTATGTTGTATTTTTATTACCTGGGAATACAAACTTATAAAAATGAAACACAGCAATATTTGAGTGACTATTTTTTTTTCTATTTTTTCCTCTGGTAACAAATATCTACTCTTTCATTTTCAGTCCAAATAATAAAAATAAATTTTACAATGTCAGAATTTCAAATAGGATGGAAATAATGGTTTTTGATGAACTACACTGATAGTTGACAATAGACAACCTTTATTTCCACTCTTTCTTCCCAGGACACT
>CM021731.1:17423680-17479310 GCA_011075105.1 Heteronetta atricapilla
TATATATTATATATATAAAGAATATATAAATTATATTATGTAATTAATATAATTATATATATTTATATGTATTTATATATATATTTATACAGAATATATATATTATGTATATATATTTATATATATATTTATATATTATATATATTTAAACTGTTGAGTGCTTTGTTAAAATTAGACTAATAGGATCTCTTCAGTTGAGTTTTTGTTGTTGTTGTTGTTTTGTTGTGGTGGTGGTTTTTTTGTTTTGTTTTGTTGTTTTCCTTTTTTTTTTTTTTTTTTTCAGTTTCTCCTGTTTCTCTCCACAGTTTATTCCAATAACACGATTTCCCTGTTAGGAAATCAAATAATTTTATTTCATCATAATTTCACCATCATCTCCTTTTTAATATACTGACATGGAAGTCTAATTCAAACTTGTTATGATCACTGTTTCTAAGAAAACAAACTTCCATATTATGGTTATATTGGTTTAGGAAGCTCTTGTCATCAGAGCTTCAGCTGTGTCATGATGTTGGTGCATTTTCATTTGACACAAAGATATGTACTGCTTGTCTGACAATGAAGTGTCAAGAGTATGTGCTCTGTATTATATTGATTAACCATATTCATACAGTTATATGGAAAAAAAAAAAAAAAAAAGCACACACACAAACAAACAAACAGGAACAGAGGGATCTTGGATGTAAGATCAATAATGTGTACTACCCTATCAGAAAACACTGCAGTAAGTTACATAATGCATACTTTTCTATTGAATTAAGATGTTCAGGAAAAGATTCACAAAACCACTGTAATTGTGTTGGCCTGAAAGGACATAGTAGATGAGAAAAAGGAACTGAAACTTTTACAAAATACACATCCTTGCAAGAATATGGAACCAGATATTGAATATATTCAAGTCTTGTGACTAAATTCTCTTTTCCAGTTTTAATCGTGGTCAACAACTGCTCGAAATAAATTGCTCAGAATCAAAAGTGCAGAACTTCTACCTGCAATATGAATTTCCAGATTGAGAATAAATCCAACCTATCTAAATGATCTTCCCAGTGAGAAAAGGAGATTCAGAGTGTAAGATGAAAAAATTCTGCTTGTAGCATTAAATGTAAATAAAAGACAAGAATATCACCAAACTACAGAACACTGTAAAATGAAATGACATACTTGCAGTTTTCACCATTACTATGTGAAAGATACATATGTGATTTAGAAGTTAAAGCTAATAAAAATCTAAACCACATTTTAAGTAAAACATGTAGAGAAACAGAATACTTTATTCACATTAAGAACTGTATTTCTTCATTCATCCAACTAACTGTCTCAGAAGAATTGTTTTTCAAGCTCATTTTAATACTGCAATTTTGACAGATTAAAACTGTGTAGATATTGGATCCGTTTCATATATTTGATCAGCATAATCGTATCATTTCTTCCAAAATTTGTTATTTTCTCTAACATGATTAAAGTACCTGCTGTTATAAGCTTCTCAGTACAATTACATTAATGGGAAGTTCACATTCTTCAGCTACTCAACACAAATATGTTTAAAACAGAAAAGAAAAATAAAAAACACACCTGACTGACAACTGGGACATAACATTGCTGTATTCTGATTAATAATGAATTGTGCCATGGTGCTGTTACAGACATAACAAAAGCCTTGGAAAGAAACATCTCCAGATACAAAAATTGAACAGTAGCATAAAAATTTTGAGAATTGCTCTAGGCACTTCCACAGTTGACAAAGCCTCAGATAAAAGCATACAGGCATGTCTCTATAAAAATATATAACTACTTTCTGAAGTCATGGTTAAGCAAGCACTCTAGATGATAAAATGAGAGTGATATTAGATCATATAAAGTAAAAAGGGTAAGATTTGTTGGAACAACTTTGATTCAACTGTTTGTAATACTGAAAGAATAAGTTCATTTCCAAAGGTGCACATAAATGGATTGTGAAATGGGCTTTTGAAATTTGAGCAAGAAATTGTGGGTTTGGAACTAATAGATACACTTGTAGTTTGTAATTCATAGTAAGTATCAGCAAACTGCTATTCATTGTCTACATATACTCTCAATGTTCTCACAGATCTTAACAAGGGACACAAAAGCCATGTTTGTCAAAAATAAAAGTTTGGGCATTTGAGGTATGTTTATAAGCATATTCCTCAACCTAGGTATAGTTAAGTGAGAATGGACATGCTCAGAAGAAAACAGATTAAAAAAAAAAAAAAAAGTTTTCAAACTAAAACGATGACCGCATTTTCATAGCCACTTCTATACAGGAACTTGACACCTTGAAAACTCTCTCTTGTATTTGACATTGGTTATCAAAGATCTCTAAACAGACATTCAGGAAATATGTACTGGAACTATTGCACCACGTTTATTATAGAAATTACTGTTGAATTAATATATTTAGTAAATTCCTACAGCTGCTTCAACCCAGAATGTCTTTTGTCACAGAGCTGTTAGTTGCATCTGCTTGTAACACAGTTCTTCTACTTAGGCTGTGTTAGATATAGCTAGGACGTTTCATTTCTACATGCAAAGGAGCAAGGTTAATATTCAATAACTAACAATATAAGCAATTTTTTTTCAACGTTCACAAATGATTTTTTTTTTATCTCAGTCATTTATGTTTGTTTACTATAGGTCAAAACGAACTATTATACAAAATTCTGAGGAAAGGTGGCTTGTTCTATCTTTTGCTTTCAAGAGTTAGTAAATGAAATAAAGGAGAGAAGAATATCCTAATGACTCAGTAAGCTTGAAACCACAAGGCAAGGATCTGAACCTTCAGGTGTATAAAACATATGACAGGCTTGCAGTAATCCAATACAGGTAGAATGTGTTCACCTCACCAGTGTTGTGTAAATTATTACCCAGATGATTATGTACTAGCTACAAGTGTTAGAATAAATTTTGTAACATTGATGTATCTGAAAATTTAAGGAATGCGAGTAAATATGAATGCATTTTTTTTTTAATCATTTCATAGAATAATAGAATTGTTAAGACTGGAAAAGACCTCCAATATTGTCTGGTCCAACCATCACCCTACTGCCAATGTCACCCACTAAACCATGTCCCTAAGCACCAAGTCCAACTTCTTAAAACACCCCCAGGGATAGTGATGAGGAACCCATGGGCAACCCATTCCAATGCCTCACTACTCTTTCTGAGAAGAAATGTCTCCTAATTTCTAAACCTAAACCTCCCCTGGCACAACTTGTGGCCATTTTCTCTATTTCAAAACAGTACACAATTTTCGACTTTTTAAATTGAAAAATTTGAGATAAAACTGCACTGTGCTAAACAAACAAACAAATAAAAACAAACAAAAACCCACCTGTTTTGTAACATGGATGTAAAAATAAAATAAATAAATAAAAGCCACTGTTAATGTTTTAACATAAAGAACTCTTCTGATGTGTCTTATTTTCTATTAAAAGTTTCACCTAGAAATTGGAAGATTGATTTATGTCAAGAACAAACAGCAGAAATATTACTACAGGGTTGAATATGTTGAATACGGGGTTTCTTGTGAACTTGTCCTGACCTGTAATTACAGACTACATTGTTTTAACAATGTAATAACATTGTTTTTGTCAAAGCAATGGTTTTGTCAAAACAATGTTTTTTAAGGAATTGAACTTGAGAATACAAACTATTCTCAAGTAAAAAACCCCACTCATCTTTAAAAAGTTCTTATTTCTTTTAATACTTTCAAGATTCAGTAAAAGCATTACTAAAACAAATAGAAGATATAAAGGGAAATGAATATTTTAATTCATGAAATATTTTACATTATAAGTCATGAGGCTTTATGTTAAGAATATCTAATATGTGCTCACCATACCAAAATATGAAAGTAGCTAATAGGGAATATTTTTGTGTGAAATAAGCTTCATAATAGTCCCCCGGCTCTGACTGAATAAGAATGCCTCACAAAGAAGTATTTTAATTTTTCCCCACAAAATATTGTGGCTCAAATCATAGTTTTGTTTTAGACAACCTATGACGTTAGGAATCATTTAAATTTAAGATAAGCAATTAAGATTAAATTTAGATCAGTAATAGCTGTATTGGTATATATAGAATTTCTAAACAATTTATTTGAAAGTAAAATTCATTGCTGTACAATTTTCACAATAATAAAATAATAATGTTGATGCAGTAAATATCAGAGCTGTTAATAAACTCAATCATTTTGAAATTGTCTGAATTCCTTCACTTCCAGAACCTGTTTACAAGTGTATCCCAGGTCATTGTGAATATGGCACAGTCTTGATGCTAAGATTGCAGAATCACAAAAGTATGTATCAGAAAGAAATATTGTATTCAAAACTTGAACATATGTTTCTGTAAACATTTTTGAAATGTGTACACAGAATTAGAAGGTTTTTGGTTTGTTTGGTTAGTTTTTTGTTTTTGTTTTGTTTGTTTTGGAGATTGAGCAGAAAGATATAGAATTATGATGTTTCTGTATGCCTGAGTACAGTAGAAATATATTTTAATGCTATAGCAAACCATAAGGGAGAGTCTACTGGTTTCAGAGGCAGGTGCAGTGAGCTGAACTTAGACCTGCATCTCAAGACTGCTGTTGTGCAAGGACACAAGAGCATAATAACAGAAGGCTTCTTCACTTCCCTACCTATGGCAGTTCTGCAGGGAAGAACATGGTGTTGTCAGCACGTGTCATTATTGCCTGTTCCCCTTCCCAAGGTGTGTAACTTGTGATATGCTAAACCCATTAAATATCAGCAATCAAAAGAGTTAATCTGTGGTAATGTACATATTATGTGTTCAAAAAGTCAAAATAAAAACGTCAAGGACAGTTTGACACAGTTTAAGATTATGAGGCATTTGTTTTCATCTATTCTGTTGTTCATAATAACAAAGAGGTAATTTCTCCTCTACTCTCCTGAATAAACTTTGCTTAAAATAGTTACATTGACAAAAAAGATATTACAGAAGTGACCCCACGCCTTCACCTGAGATCTGGAATAGTGGTGTCTTCTCTTAATAAATACTGTTCACATGCTTCTGCATAAAAATTAATATGAATTCCTCACATTGGAGTATGCAATGGACTAATTACCAAAAAAAAAAAAAAAAAAAGCCTTGCTATCATTTGTCTTCCACAATTCCATCTTCCACAATTCCATTCCTTAGGTACCCCAGTATGACTCGTCTGATATTCTTGGACCCACAGTTGGAGGTGGGTGGGGTGACTGCAGACATGTGGCGGAGTACTGCTAAAGGTTCCTTCCATCCCTTCCATCCCTTCATCCATCCACTCATCCACTTATTTCTATACTAGTTGAAGACTTTATTATGTAAGGCTAAATCTTTCCACAGTAAAATAACACATTTGGAATATGTACCAGACACTCATTCCTTATACATCTCATGAACATATTTTAATTAAGGCAAGAATTATCTAAGCTGCAGTTTCAAACAAACCTCAACTACTGCCCTGTTCAAATGACAACATATAGCTTTAAAAACTACTTATTTTTCTTTTTTGTTGGATGATGGTGATTCCTTTAACAGATTGGATAATAATACAATACCATTCTAAACTTGATAAGCTTTGGAGCAGATGGTATAACGACTTTTCTTACGTGCTATAAATGCCTAGCATTATGCCATAAAACAGGCACAATTTTCCAGTGTGCTAATCAGAAATGTGGAATGCTTATCTTTTCTTTTTTTTTTTTTTTTTTTCTTTAAAAGAAGACCAAGGCTTCTGCTTCTTTCCTGAGAATTCAGAAAATTATTACTCAAAATACTTCTTTAGTTTTTAAACATAATTTTTGCATTATAGTCTAACATAAATATGTTGCTTGTAGTTTTTCATGTTCAGTCACCCTAGACTTTGACCCTAACTTTACAAAAGGCTTTTATCCTACATTTTACAAGCTGCATGTAATGGATTATGCTGCCCAAAGAGATGCTTGTATCAAATTCATGTGCTGTTACGTAGTGAACAGATACTGTGATTATCTTCTGTGTTCTAGACAGTCAACACTTGGGAGTTCTTGTGAATGAGAGGCTAATTCTCTTGATATTTATCCACATAAATGACTGAGATGTATCAATCTGCTCTAAAACAATTTAGGTGGTCAACAGGTTTTTCTGTTCAATTTTCAGTTATTGTGGGCCATTTGCTGCTGCTCTTCATCTATTCTGATGGAAGAAATCACACATTAATCACATTAAAAGTAACAGCATTTGAAAAGCTCTCTTTTGTTGAGAATTTTCTTTTATGTAACTTCAGATAATGCTGGGTACACATTTAATTATTATAATGGAGATTCAAGGACGGATACATAAAGCAGTAATAATTAATGCATCTCAGACATGAGACATATGGGGATCATTTCTATATTCTGACTTGTTAGCAGGCTGAGGATTTTATTTAAAATAGTTCCAATGTTTATTCAGATCTCTTCATTTTATACAGAATCTGACAAAATATTTTATTCAGAGCCTCACATTTTAGTTCAAGTGGTAAATGAAGTTTGATCTCTGGGATTTTCAGATAAGGCCTAGGTGACAGTGTGTGTCTGTATAAGTGTCTAGTGTCATTTCAGCCACCCTAAGATGCACATCTTCATTTAGATCCTCTATAGGATTTCTCTGCTCTTTTTCTAATTCTATTTTTTTTGTTACCTACACTTTTTTTTCTTGCATTTTACAGTTTAGGTTGCACCACTATTTACACTCTAAACATTACAAGGAACATTCTGGAGGAAAAAAAAAATAAAATAATAATTTTTAAAAATAAATACATATGTTTCAACAGAACATTGCTAAGGTCTGTGGTAACATTTTTTTCATCTCTACATGAAAGAAACTGATTCTGCTTTTCAAGAATCCTTAGTACTAACCAGTCAACTGATTCCATGATTGACTCCACTTCCAAAAAGGCAATATTCTTTATGAGTTTTACAGCAGCTGAAAATGAAATTTGGATTTATTCCTTCAAGCTCTTCTTCTGTGAACAGTTGGCATCTCATCGGGGTCTTTCATTGAGCTTGGTGGACTCTGACCAGTTGTGTTTGGGTCTCTCTTTCTAGGGTATGAAAAAATTCCATAAAGCTTAATAATTCTCTATGACATTTAAAGGGTTATTTCTTTCAACTAGATGAACTTTTTTTTTTTTTTTTTAATACATACATATTTAATTCTAGTTTTCTGGATATATTTTTTTTCAATGTTTTCATTTTATTATATTTAACCACCTGCAATACTGCTGCTGGCAAAAGAGAAATATGCTCAGAGGGTCATTAAAATTGTTTTCTATCCAAGGCATCCTTTTTACAAATTCTTATAGATTGCATTACTCTCCTTTTTCAATATGTTTCAATCTATAATGACTTTAGACACCATAATGAGAGATTTTCGAATTTCATTTAGTCCATTCTGGTATATGATTATATTCTTAGCAGTTTGGTATTTTTTTTGCTTTTTCTTTGTGGTAAATATTAAAAATTTTATTTAGCTTTAACATTCTCTTCATACATATCAAATAACTATGTCTATAAAACACATTCTAAATTTCAGCATAATTTTCTGTTGATAACATTAGCTCTTTCTTAATCCTTAACATTCTCAATGCAATGCAAAATGTTTGAACTTATTTGCACTAAATAGATCTTGAAAATATTTGGTTGTTTGAGCTTGTACCTTTTATTTTTCATTAAGGAACTTGTTCAGTCAGTGAGGTCGTAGAAATGTGAACCTGCAGATCTGAAGATGCAATGTACTCACTTGACCAGACTTTCTAGTAGAAACTAGAGAGAAAAAAAAAAAAAAAAAAAAAACAACTTTTTTTCCTGGAGGCAAACCCACAACTTCACTAATGTCTAAGCTTACATTGTGTTTCCTTAGCCCCGTTACTGAACAGTGTAAACATTTCAGGTCTTGCAGTGATCATGTATTGAACTCCAAGCACCTAGGTTTCATGTTCTAAATCTTTCTAAATATTCATTAAGGAAATTGTATTTGACCAAATGATAATAAGTTACAGTCTAAGGTGAACTTATTCATGTGTATAACTACTTTTTGAAACTATTTCACAAGCTACATTTGGGATCAAAGATTTCCTTCTGTTTCTCTGCCATTACCACTAGGCATGTGGTTGTATTAATTCAAACAAATTACAAGTTTTGCCAATTGTATGTCATGTCTCGTTTATAACAGACAATTCAAATGTATGTGAAGAAAACAGATTTAGGTAAACATTAGAAAGTTTGTTTTCCACATACTGTATTTCTATAAATCAGCTGTATTCATGTCTGCTGTGGTATACAAGAGAAGAAACAAACACTCCTTCAGGGAGTCTTTGCTTGATTTATTTCTTGTTTTCTTTTTTCTCTATAATAAAACTCATACAGAATGACAGTGTTGTCTACAGGTGCCCTTCAGGTGTGGACAAGCATTATAGCTCTGGTTACATATATGGGATTCTGAACAAAAGTGAAGAACTCAAAGACACTGAAGAGATGTCTGCAACAAACAATGCTAACAAATTACTGGATTTCCACAATGCTGGGTAGAAAAATGTAAGAGCTAAAACTGCATTTTCCATATTAAATATATAAAGTAGCTTACAAAGCTTGGAAAAAAAAAAAAAACTTACAAAGGGTTTTGTATCAAACCCAAGCCTTCTGTGTCCTTACATGTATTTTTTTTTTTTTTTTTTTTAGAGACAGGACAGAAAGGACCTGTTCTGTGAAAGGACAGAAATTCCAGAATCCATCATACTTCCAGAGTCCATCTGTGTCCCAGCATGTGGTAGAAAGCTACAGCAGTCTGAAGTTTATCAACACAGACCTGGTACTCAGACAGTCCACTGGCCTTTGCCAAGAGCACGCTGGAAAGACAAAAGAGCTTGATTCTAATTATATGGATTTTTAGTAATACGTGAAAATTAGTAATTTACTAATCCTGATCTGGTGGAAGGCCTCAAAACGAGTAAAAGGCCTTTTGCACGTTTGGCATATTTGACTTCAGTACTCACAATTGCACAAAATACACAAAACAGCAAGCCACATCAACCTTGGTCACTTATTAGATATGCAAAGATTCCTGTCTCTAAACACATCTATCTCAATCACCCCTTTTTTGTTTTTCTTCTTTGACCTTAAGTCTTTATATAAGTCTTATAAGTCTTCTGTTCAGAAGGAAAGTCAGAATCATAGAATCATTGAATCATTAAGGTTGGAAAAGCCCTCCAAGATCAGTTGGTCCAACCACCCCCTACCACAAATGTCACCCATTAAATTGTGTCCCTAAGCACCATGTCCAATCTTTCCTTAAACACCCCCAGGGACGGTGGTGCCACCACCTCCCTGGGCAACCTGTCACAATTGTCTGACTGCTCTTTCTGAGAAGAAATGTCTCCTAATTACTAACCTAAACCTTCCGTGGTGCAACTTGAGGTCATTCCCTCTAGTTATCTGCAAGAACAGGCCCACCCCCAGCTCCTCACAACTGCCTTTCAGGTAGCTGTAGAGAGGAAGCAAGCAAGATTCAACCCCTTTCCCCAACACCACCCATCACCCCCTTTACCTCATCCCCTGTACCATTCCAAAAGTAGCTAGCAGAAAATAAATCCCAAAACTATGTGGCAATAAACTTTAGTTAAGTTTGCATCTCTCAAGCACCATTCATATAAAAAAAAAAAAAGTAATCTCTCAAGAACCATTCATATAAAAAAGTAGTTATTTTGGAAGGTATGCCATCAGCCAAGGGCTGTGTCTTGAGCACACAGAGCTCAAATCCATTTTGTCATGCTTGGACTGAACAGCAAAATTTACTGTCATGACTGATGTGATTCCCTAGATTGGTGAAGATGTTAAAATGTACAGGGAATATAAGTACAAAAGATTCTTTCTAAAAATGAACCCATTCTTACTTTGAGAGGTTCAACACATAACTATAGCACCGATGAAATTTCACTTGTCCACAGTGAAAGCAAAATAATAACTCCAAAAACTCCTCACTCCCTGCCCAAGTGAGGGCATCACATCAGTATCCAGAAGTCATTAAAATCTCCTTTAATTTTTTTGCCTGCTCAACTATTTTGATGTTCTTCCAGCACCACAGTATGGAAATAGAAGAGTAAAATGTGCAAGGATTTTGGGAAGCTGTTTGAGACATTTAACTCAATGGTATCTAAAAATTAAATGCTTATGAACATTAAATACCAAAATACACTGTTTTCTCCTTCCTTATTCCAACTTCTTGTGCTGCTTCTTTTGTACCGTTTGTGATCATGTACATTATTTGTGTAATTATGATTTGAAGATGTAATTAGAATGAGAATCAGATTTTCTTATTAGGACTGTGGGTATAAACATTCACCAGATGCAGTGAATGAAGGTGTGCCAAGAGTTAAATAGTGATTTTTTATTTTTTCAAATATTTGAATGGGATATTGGTGAAAAGGGAAACTAAAAGAAACATGAAATAAATTTCTAAGGACAAGTGCAGACAGACCTGAATCTATTCTACTCATTCTCTGAGCAAGCCAACAGCCAGCCACATCCTGGCCAGAAGCTGCAGAGCTGCATTAGCTGCACAGTGTTGTGTTTAGCTCCTGAGAGGCAAGGTTTATTAGTCCAGGCTCAGTGATGCTCTATCAAAGCCACATGGCTTTTGGATGGGAGCTGGAGTAAAGCCAGACATCTTGCAGGGTGGGCAGAATGAATTTAGGTCTGTCTGCATCTGTCCGTGTATATGTGCCAGATGCTTTGAAAAGGGTGGGGTTTTGTGTGTTGAAAAGAGGAAAGCATGAGTTTGTTTGTTAGTTTCTTTCCAAATCTAGTTTCTTTACTGGGGCAAAACACACGGTTAAAAGGGGTACATCCCTTAAAAACAAAAGACCCACAGAATATGTGACTACAAATCCTCTCCCATCACAACCCAATGCCTAACAACCAAGGTGTCTTTCAGAATTCTTTAAATATTAGAGGAAAATGATTTCTTACATTTGTTTTTAATATTATCAGATTCTGAATTATGCAAAATAGATTTAGCATGAGAAGCAAAATAAGTATTTTGGGAAAAGAAAAAAAAAAAAAGTAAAAAGAAACAGCATAGTTCTGGTGCAGGAAACAGCTCTGACAGATCTGATAGCAGAGGAAAAAGAAGGTGGAAGGTCAAACTCCACAGGGAAGAGTTGGGGATATGTTACTCCTTTGTGGTTAGTTAGCTGAACTGTTACCTGTAGCAGAGTTGGCTGGTTATGTAGGCACAGGTGACCAGATTGATTGTCCATCTAGTTTGGAGTCCACCTGGAAGTCAAGAAAAACAAGGTGCTGCAAAGTCTCTCCTGCCAGATGACGTGCAAGGTTAGCTGCAGAAGGCCTGACTATATGGCCTGAAACTATGCCTCTGCTTTTCCCCCCTCTCCCTCATACACAATATGTGTGCATCTGGAAACAAGTCTTCATCACCGTGCACCCAGTGATGCACTACTAATTGGAATCTCATTTCACACATATGAAGATGGGAAAGAAAAATCATCTTTCATTTCTAGAGAACAATCATAGCAAACAGCAAGCGGCAATCAGCCCTATTTTTTGGAGTAATGCCATTCCATTTATGTCTGTTAGGAGAAAAATTACTGTAATCATAGAACACCCATACCGCTTCCAGAGATTGGCATATCTTTATTAGCAGTGGCCAACGAAAGGACACAGGATTTGATAATAGTTCCATATCTCCATGTTATCAGATGCAAGACTTCAGATAAACATGAAAACTCAGTGTAGTATCATGATTGCCTTCAATAAGACTTTCAGAAATAAAATCATTGTTCATATATTCTCTCCCTTACAGCCAAAGACAAAGAAAAAAAAAGTAGAAAGAAAGAAAAGAGTGGTATGTACTCTTTTTATATTATGAACAAATGAGTGATTTGTTCTTCATAAATTCAGTTGAATAAATTAATAATAAATAACTGTTTATAATAGGGCATATGGGTAATGACACCCAAAAGGAGTGCTTAAGATTGTATTTGAATTGCATGGATTTCATTAAGATGCAGTAAAATTAAAAAACTGGCCAGACTGATATCAGTACAAAGGAAGGAAATCTTTTCTTATTATTCTTGGTAATGGTCATTAAGACTCAGCACAGATTAAATGTTTATTTTAGAAAAGTGAGAAATTAGGGTTGCAGTGTGCAAACAACTTTAGCTTACTAAAAGTCAATGTTCCAATACCCTGTTTCTAAGGTATCCTGCACTGGAATAAAAACCTAAATAAGGCAAACACTGTAATTATACTGTAATCAATATATAAATTTCTGTATATAAATTTCTGCCTTAAATGATCTTGGCTAGATGACTCTTCTTTGACACAATGAGGACTGCAGAAAAGTATATATGAATTTGGAATTCATCTCTGAAATTATTTTTTGTAGTTAACTGTTTACACTTTCTCTCATGAACTAAGCAAGCTTTTATGTGATTTAACAAAGGCAGAAAAAGTATACTCATCTCAGCCTAAATGTAGTTGCATTCTCAAGAATGCCAAGATCCCATCATTATACATTAGTCTTGACAAGACTAATTTTTCTTGGATCTTTGTTCCTAAACCAACAGAATTCAAGATTCATTGACTGGGGGCTAAGGATCAGGTCTGTTAATCTGGCATGAGGAAGACTTGTGGCTGTTCCACTTCTTCATTCAGGCCTGCTGAATGCCATGTCAGTAACATGGAACATAACAGAGTGCTTAATTTTAGGTCCCTCAGTGCTGAATTTCAAAACCCCTTCATCTTTTTAACTTGGTCTCCTAACTTGGTACAATATTTATTTTAAATATGTTAGCCTAAGATTTTTTTTTTTTTTCCTCGGGCCAGCTTCTTTTCAGTGGTGCCCAGCAACAGAACAAGAGGAAATGGGCACAAACTGAAGCACAGGAAGTTCCAGCTGAATAGGAGAAAACATACTTTACCGTGAGGGTGACAAAGCACTGGAACAGGTTGCACAGAGAGGTTGTGGAGTCTCCTTATCTGGAGATATTCAAAACTCACCTGAATTAAATTCTGTGCAAAGTTCTCTGGGTGACCCCGCTTGGCAGGGGGATTAGACTAGATAATCTCCAGAGGTCCCTTCACACCTCAACTATTCTGTGATTCTGTGATTCTTTGAGTACTCAGAGCCTGACTCATAGTCTAAAAGTTCTAAATGTCCAATGTCATCATTTCAGTGAAATTGTCAGATATTATGATTTAAAAATTCAGAGTTTCATATGGTATTAATGTCTCCTCAATAAATGAAATGTGATCTATATTGCTTCTACTGAATGCCATCACTAAAGTTTAAAATCATAAAATAATAAAAAACATAAAGCATTCCTTTCATCCTTATCCCAGCTCAAAATATCTGTATAGTTTTACTGAATGTTTATAGCTTAAATAAATTTTGAAGGATTTTTTCCAATTGTAGTTAAAATGCAATATGAACTATTAGCATTATATGTGCTAGTGAAATACTCAATTTCAGGCAGTTCTCTTTTAGAAACAGGGAATAGATTTGCCTTAAAGAAGATGGATCATTTTTTTGAACTGGTGTTATTATGATAGGTCAAGCTTTTCTAATATTAAACTGCTGTAACCCACACACACCACAAAAAGTGAAATGTAATTCTTTCACATGGAAAAAAAAATACTGAATTAAAATGCCCTTAATACTTTACACCAGTGCCAGCATTTTCCACAATGGACTTTTCTATTTTAAAGTACTTACGGAATGTCACATGTGGGAAAAACAAATAATTTTAGAGATATTTAAATGGAAGCACTAACATTATCACTTTTTTATTATTATTATTATTATATTTTTTTTAACAGATCAGTTCATCCATTTATCTGTGAATAGCCAGGTGGGACTGACATGTCAGTCTCAGGCTATTTTCTAATAGAAATAGGCTATATTCTAACAGAAAATGGTTGAATATTCACTTGCCTAGATGATGTGGTATATTATTTTGATAGAAGAGCAGTTATTTAATGTCATGGGTGATGAATGGCACAAGAATATTTAGAAGGGAAATAATGGTGATAATTTGTCAAAGATGCTAAGAGATAGAGTGGTAGGGCAGGTGAAGTAGAATGATACACTATGTAGTTAGAATAATATGATACAGTGCTGGAGGGTTGGAGAATAACATAGTAGGGCACAAAAAAAAAAAAAAAAAAAAAAAAGAAAAAAAAAAGGCAAACACTAGAGGACAGAAATACTCAGGAAAATATGTCCTTGGAATATTTCTACTACAATATAAATAAAGCCTAAGAAAAAATGTAATAGTAATTATGGAGTTAGAGCAAAACATAAGATACACCAATCAAAAAGATAAATGTCAGAAAAGCAGAGTAAGATGCTGTTGGTGTCAAGGAAGATAATAAATACAAGAAGATGTGATTTTATGTAGCATTCTAATGGATTAAATCTTTTTGAGTTGCTAAACTTACATGTCTCAGTACAGTCAGTAGGTAAATAATAAAAATAGATAAGAACAGATAGGTATGCTTCTGGAAGATTTCAAATACTTTGTGATTATTTCTAGCTCTTTAAAAATCTCTTCAAATATATTTATGACTAATCAGGATATTAGAAGGTTTTAAAATATATTACATATTTATAAATTAGACATTTTGCTAGAAAAAGTAAATACAGGAGAAAATTCAGGTTATGTGAGTCTTTCAATACAACTTGAAACTGAAAAGATTGAAGCACAGAGGGATGAGTCATACATAAAACAGAGTAGATATATGGCAATAAGAGATGAAAAGAAAAGACAAGTAAGATTTTTGAGCATCTGGTAAGGCTGTTAAAAGTCTCATCACTGTTATAGCAAACATCCCTATGAAACTTAAAATCTACATGATATAAAAGGAACGATGAAGACTTCTGTTTCTGACTGCTGTGAATAACCAGTTACGTGCAAATGAGAGGAGGTGTTTTTGAAAAACAGAGTTGTCCTTTGAAAGACTTCAGTTAGTTCATTCAGCTTTCCACCAAATAAAATAATTTTAATAATAAATAGAACTGAATATTGCACCTACGCAGTGCAACTTTCTTCCCTAGACCAGCTATGTAGACTGTTATAAGAAGAAGGAAGAGTAACATCTCCGAAGACTCACAATTTCTCATTTTTTAGGTGATTATGTAATTTATTGCTAAGGAAGCTATTCTTATGCTTTCTCATATACATAGACTTCGCAGAGTTAACCAAGCACAGTACCCAATTTAAGTGTCTGGCTTTTTAATACACTTAAATTCACAGGCAGTGGAAGCAGGGACATGTGGCCTGGGAAGAGAGCAGGGATGCTGTCTGGGTTTGCAGGGATGGGATCAGGAAAGCTAAAGCATGGATGGAACTGAGCTTGGCAAGGGATGAAAAAAATAACAAGAAAGGATTCTGTAGATACACTGGCCAGAAAAGAAAGGCCAAGGAGTGTGTTTGCCCTCTGATAAATGAGAAGGGAGAACTGCTAACAGCAGACATGGAGAAGGCTGAGGTACTCAACAAATTCCTTGCCTCAGTCTTCACTGCCAGCCATGTCTACCAAAATTCCTGAACCTGTAAATGAGGGCTGGGGCAATAAAGTCCCCCCCACTGTAAGCACAGAGCATGTTCAAGATCACGTGATGCAACTAAACAGGTACAAGCCCATGCATTGACATGCATCCCAGGGTCCTGAAGGAACTGGTGGATATGGTTGCCAAACCTCTCGCCATCCTATTTGAAAAGTTCTGGCAATGAAGTGAAGACCCTGGTGACTGGAAAAAGGGAAACATTACTCCCATTTTTAAAAATGGCGGAAAGGGAACTACAGACCAGTGAGCCTCACCTCTGTGCCTAGAAAGGTCATGGAACGTATCCTCCTGGAAGCAACATCAAGGTACATCAAGACAAGGAGATGATCCAAACAGCCAGCACAGCTTCACCAAGCTCAAATTATGCCTGACCAACCTGGTGGCCTTCCATGATGAAGTAATTGCATCAGTTAACAAGGAAAGTCTGACTATCTACCTGAACTTCTGCAAGGACTTTGACATAGTCCCATGTGACATCTTGATCTCCAAATCGGAGAGATATGGTCTTGAACTATTCAGTGGATAAGGAATTGGCTGCATGGCTGTAGCCAGAGAGTTGTAATCAATGGCTTTATGCCTGGGTGGAGGCCAGTGACAAGTGGTTTTCTTTTCGGGGGTCCATCTTGGGACTGGTGTTGTTTAATAACTTCATAGACATAGACAACAGGATTGAATGCACCTTCAGCAAATTTGCAGATGACAGCAAGCTGAGTGGTGCAGTTGATAAAATAGTAGGAAGATATGCCCTCCAAAGGGAGCTGGACAAGTGTGAGAAGTGGGCCCATGTGAATCTAATGAAGTTCAATAAGGTCAAGTACAACGTGCTGCACCTGGGGTCAGGGCAATCCCAAACATGAGTGCAGACTGGGTGAAGAACTCATTGAGAACAATCCTGAAGACAAGGTCTTAGGGGTTATCCTCATCATAGAGGATGAAGAGCTCTACATTAGCTGGCAGTGAGTGCTTGCAGCCCAGAATGTGAACTACATCCTGGGCTGCATCAAAAGAGGAGAGGCCAGGAGAGGTCAAGGGGGCAGAATATGCCCCTCTACTCTGACCTTGTGAGGCCCCACTTGGAGGTCTGCATCCAGATCTGGGGCTCCCTGCAGAAGAATGTGTATTTGTTAGACTGCATCCAGAAGAGAGCTATAAAGTTGATCAGAGAGCTGCAGCACCTCTCCTGTGAATATAGGCTAAGATAGCTGGGGATGTTCAGCCTGAAGAAGAGAAGTCTCCAGGGTGACTTCATTGCACCCTTTCATTACTTAAAGGAGGCCTATAAAGCAATGGAGAACAACTTTTTATTCAGGCAGATAATGACAGGACAAGGGGGAATGGTTTTAAACTAAAAGAGGTGAGGTTTAGATGAGTTGTTAGGAGGAATTTCTTCATTCAGAGGCACTGGAACAGGTTGCCCAGAGGAGCTGTGGATGCCCCATCTCTGGATGTGTTCAAGGCCAGGTTGGAGGGGGTCCTGGGCAACCTGGCCTAGTGGGTAGTGTTCCTGCCCATGGCATGAGGGTTAGAACTAGATGGTCTATGTCTTTAAGGTCCTTTCCAACCCAAGCCAATTCTATGATTCTTACGGTTCATGCACTGGGATAAAATAAGGATTACACTCCTGTAGTAAATACAGTTTCACCTCTGCAGAATCACTAACACAGAATAGTCAGATTGCTTTAACTTGCTCAATCCATAACTTTCTTTCTTTTCTTTCTTTTGGGGATAATTCTTTCTTTTGGGGATAACAAGCAGGGGAAGAAGGAGAAATTATCCAAAGTATTAATAATGATTAAATAAATTATTCCAGTACACTTCTCTGCAGACTGAACAGATAAGTCAGGTTGTGATTTGTCTCCTATAATTTATTTTTGCCCCAAACTGAGGGGCAAAAGTAGGCTTTTCTTGTGAGATTGGGGAGGAAAAAGAAAAGGTAATAGTGACTTTTCTGCGCATGTGCAATATAGATTCCTAAATCCGTTCCTGAGCACTAATGTTTCTTGCTTGTACTATTTATGTATTCTTTACATACCTAAGTGTCAACAGGTGCAATCAAGTGTACAGAGTCATGTTGAGAGGCAGCCTTGCTGTGACAGAGCAGAGGCTTCCTACTGAAGAACTAGCACATGCAAAGCTCTGCAAACTGCAGAATTTACTTGGCACCTATGCCCTAGTGAAGCTGACATGCCACCTTGTGTGTGGGCACAGTGCCATTCTGACAGATGGGAACGAACACAAGCAGCCAAGAGACCATGTCTGAGCATCAAATATGTTTGTGGAGGGCAGAATTCCCAGCTAGAAATGTCAAAACAGCTGTTTGTCCTGAGTTTTGTTGCCTACCGGTTAGGTAGGGTATGCCTTTGATAATTCATCACTGGACTTGATTAATTTTTTAAGAGTTTCTGCTGTAGCAGCCAGTCTTTGTGGTTCTGGACTAGTGTTGTGTGCAAAGAAGTGAAATCAGTCTGCTCTCCTTTTAGACTTAGGAAAAGATTGTCAGAAAGTTATCAGGAAGAACCCTATTCTATGTTTTCTGCAGTTTCCTAACTTATTTTGCTCAATGTATTTTTTTAATACCTGGTATTAGTTCATCTCAAAAACAGCATCTTTAAGTGTTTGCATTCAGAATCACAGAATCACAGAATTTCTAGGTTGGAAGAGACCTCAAGATCATCGAGTCCAACCTCTAACCTAACACTAACAGTCCCCACTAAATCATATCGCTAAGCTCTACATCTAAACATCTTTTAAAGACCTCCAGGGATGGCGACTCCACCACTTCCCTGGGCAGCCCATTCCAATGTCTAACAACCCTTTTGGTAAAGAAGTTCTTCCTAACATCCAACCTAAAACTCCCCTTGCGCAACTTAAGCCCATTCCCCCTAGTCCTGTCACCTGGCACGTGGGAGAATAGACCAACCCCCACCTCGCTACAGCCTCCCTTGAGGTACCTGTAGAGAGCGATAAGGTCACCCCTGAGCCTCCTTTTCTTCAGGCTGAACAAGCCCAGCTCCCTCAGCCGCTCCTCATAGGACTTGTTCTCCAGACCCCTCACCAGCTTCGTAGCCCTTCTCTGGACTCGCTCAAGAACCTCAATGTCCTTGTAGCGAGGGGCCCAAAACTGAACACAGTACTCGAGATGCGGCCTCACCAGAGCCGAGTACAGGGAGACAATCACCTCCCTAGCCCTGCTGGCCACACTGTTTCTTATACAGGCCAGGATGCTGTTGGCCTTCTTGGCCACCTGAGCACACTGCTGGCTCATATTCAGCCGACTATCAACCATCACTCCCAGGTCCTTCTCTGCCTGGCAGCTCTCCAACCACTCATCTCCCAGCCTGTAGCTCTGCTTGGGGTTATTGCGCCCCAGGTGGAGGACACGGCACTTAGCCTTGTTGAACTTCATGCAGTTGACCTCAGCCCATCGGTGCAGCCTATCCAGATCCTCCTGCAGAGCCTTCCTACCCTCGAGCAGATCGACACACACACCTAACTTGGTGTCATCTGCAAACTTACTGAGGGTGCACTCAATGCCCTCATCCAGATCATCAATGAAGATATTGAAGAGGACCGGACCCAGCACCGAGCCCTGGGGAACGCCACTAGTGACCGGCCTCCAACTGGATTTGACTTCATTTACCACTACTCTTTGGGCCCGGCTATCCAGCCAGTTTCTAATCCAACGAAGTGTGCACCAGTCCAAGCCAAGAGCAGCCGGTTTCTTGAGGAGAATGCTGTGGGAGACGGTGTCAAAAGCCTTGCTGAAATCAAGGTAGACCACATCCACAGCCTTTCCCTCATCCACCCAGCGCGTCACTTTGTCATAGAAGGAGATCAGGTTCGTCAAGCAGGATCTGCCCTTCATAAACCCATGCTGACTGGGCCTGATCGCCTGCTTACCCTGCAAGTGTTGCGTGATGATTCTCAAGGTAATCTGCTCCATGAGCTTCCCTGGCACTGAGGTCAAACTGACAGGCCTGTAGTTTCCCGGGTCAGTCCTCCGGCCCTTCTTGTAGATGGGCGTCACATTTGCTAGCCGCCAGTCAACTGGGACCTCCCCCGATAGCCAGGACTGTTGATAAATGATGGTAAGTGGCTTGGCCAGCACCTCTGCCAGTTCTTTCAGTACCCTTGGATGGATCCCATCCGGTCCCATCGACTTGTGCACATCCAAGTGCCGTACCAGGTCACCAACCATTTCTTCGTAGATAGGGAGGGCCACATATCTCTCCCCATCCCCTTCCACCAGTTCAGGGTACTGGGTATCCAGAGAACAACCAGTATTGCCGCTAAAGACTGAGGCGAAGAAGGCATTAAGCACCTCCACCTTTTCCTCATCTCTCGTAACTAAGTTTCCCCCCGCATCCAGTAAAGGATGGAGATTCTCCTTAGTCCTCCTTTTTGTGTTGATGAACTTATAAAAACGTTATTTGTTATCTTTAACGGCAGTAGCCAGATTGAGCTCCAGATGAGCTTTGGCTTTTCTAATTTTGTCCGTGCACAGCCTCGCGATATCCTTATAGTCCTCCCTAGTGGCCTGTCCACTTTTCCAAAGATTATAAACCCTCTTTTTTCTCCTAAGCTCAAGCCACAATTCTCTGTTCAGCCAGGCTGGTCTTCTTCCCCGCCAGCTCGTCTTTGGGCACATGGGGACAGACCGTTCCTGCGTCATTAAGATTTCCCTCTTGAAGAGCGCCCAGCCTTCCTGGACTCCTCTGCCCTTCAGAACCGCCTCCCAAGGGACTCTACCAACCAGTGTCCTCAGCAGCACAAAGTCAGCCCTCCGGAAGTCCAATACAGTGGTTTTACTGATCCCCTTCCTGGCCTTGCCAAGAATAGAGAACTCCACCATTTCATGGTCACTCTGCCCAAGACAGCTCCTGACAATCACATCCTCCACGAGTCCTTCTCTGTTTGTGAAGAGAAGGTCTAGCGGGGCACCTCCCTGGTAGGCTCACTAACCAGCTGCGTCAGGAAGCTATCTTCCATGCTCTCCAGAAACCTCCTAGACTGCTTTCTCTGGGCTGTGTTGTGCTTCCAGGATATGTCAGGGAAGTTGAAGTCCCCCACGAGAACCAGCGCTCAAGATTTCGCAACTTCTGTCAGCTGCCTGTAGAATTCCTCATCCGTCTCCTCGTCCTGGTTCGGCGGTCTACAACAGACCCCAACCAGGACCCTAGCCTTGTTGGCCCCACCGATCCTAACCCAAAGGGACTCGGCCTTGTCATTCCCAACCTCGAGTTCTACAACATCAAAAGACTCTCTAATATAGAGAGCCACTCCACCACCCCTTCTGTGCTGCCTGTCCCTTCTGAAGAGTTTATAGCCAGTCATTGCAGCACTCCAGTCGTGAGAGTGGTCCCACCACGTCTCCGTGATGGCAACCAAGTCGTAGCCTGCCTGCCGCACAATGGCTTCCAACTCCTCCTGTTTGTTACCCGTGCTGCATGCATTGGTGTAGATGCACTTCAGCTGGGCCATTGCCTTTTCCCCCGGCCTTGCTATCGTTCCCCCTGGCACAGCTCCAACAGTCCTTGCTTCAGCCCCATCCCCCTTCTTACCTAGTTTAAAGCCCTCTCAATAAGCCCCGCCAGCTCCTGGCCCAGGATCCGTTTTCCCCTAAAAGATAGGGACCCGTCTGCGGCCATCAGGCCTGGTGTCGAGTAAAGTGTCCCATGGTCAAAAAAAACAAGATTTCTGTGTTGGCACCAGCCCCTGAGCCATGTGTTTAACAGGTAGGCTTTCCGTGTCCTCTCTGCACCCCTCCCTGCCACCGTAGCGATGGACGTAAACACCACCTGCACTCCCGCTCCATCCACTAACCGTCCCAGTCCCCTAAAGTCTCGTTTAATAGCCCTCAGGCTTCTCTCTTCAATGTCATCACTACCTGCCTGGACTATCTAAAGAGGATAATAGTCAGAGGGGCGAACCAGGTTGGGAAGTGAACCCATTAAGAACTGCAAGAGTTGTTTAAGATTGTTTGCTACTGTTCACAAGGTAACATATGAAAAAGCAATCAGGACTGAAAAACTGGCAGCTCTCTAAAATAATTCTGTCTCAACTTTCTTGTAACTATAACAATACATACAACTTTCATTTACATAAGAACAAAATGTATTATTTCCCACTAGGTATAAGAACTTCAAAGAATTATTACTTTTAAAATAAATCTTCTCTTTCATCACCTCTTAACCTTCTCTTTCAGAGCTGATTTCAGACATGACTGTACTATTACTACTACTAACACGATTTTTACAATTCCTTTTTATAACACCTCAGTTTCTATGACTCTGGTGAATAGCTTCATAATGACTGTGAAGTGAGCCTTTTTTTGTTTAAGACTGAAAAGATTGCCTTTCCATAGCCTTTATGATAATCACTACTGTTTGCGGTTATTATAGCTCCAAGTGCAGTTCAAACTATAACTTTACTAGGATTACAAAATGTCTACTGTATCTATGGCTCCAATTCACAGTCCTTGAGTATTTACCAATATCAGGCTAACTACTGAATAACAAGGAAAGGAAAGGGGAGGGAAGAGGAGGGATGAGAAGGGGGGGGGAGGAAAATTTTTCATCAAAGACTTATTTTCACTCTAAAACCCCGTAGAAATATTGACCTCACATAAAAGGCATACTTTTAGAACACAGAGGACACTCTACATTGTAATTTATGGAAAGAGGTTAAGACTTTCATACACAAGCTTCTAAAAATGTGTACTGTAGCAAATAACCTACCTTCATATTCTGTCAGGTGACACTTGTTCTCTCTGTAAAATCTTTTAGAAGGACTATGCTGACCTTTAGCAGCAACAGAGATCCTTATTTCTTAATGGGGATACAAACTGTGCTGACAATTCAGCCTACTGCTTGCATAAGTGCCATATAGATTACCAAGGGGACAATGTTTAGAGCATGGGAATGCATGAATGCATGGGAAACATTACAGTTTCTGAATGAAGAATGTTGAAGATGACAGGCAGTAAGAGATCATGAAATTCAGATCTGTGTGGCTTAATCTGCTGCAAATACACCTCTATGACAACATGTCTCAGGAGACCAGGGCACCAGGCTCTTTGAAACAAAGGTTGAGTAAGCAACCTTATATTCTTAGTCAGAAAACGAAAGCTTAGTGGGGAGAAGAAATCAAGTTCACCTGAATCATAAAAGCTGTATTGGGACTAGAAATCACTGTTTTCTCTGTCTCCTTACTTCAGTGGGAAGCTTTGACTTCTGTCAAGACCAGCTGCCAACAAAATTCAAAGCCACTGGGACATATGCTGAATGTATGGTTGATTGTTAACTGTTTCAAAAATCACGGAATATTAACTGTCACTTTGGTAACATTTTATACTCCAGAAGGATACCATGCTTCCAGTTTGTCTGTAGGAATTTTCCTTATCCTACTTGTCATCTTCTACTTCCTGTCTTGAGAGTATGATGTTTCTCCACTGTACACTATAGAGAGCTCTCCAGGTTACTACTGCAAACATAGGTGTCTGTGGTAAATGCAGTTACATCAGTACAAAACCAGTGGGAAGAACTGGGTTCCTGTCTTCCAGTCCCAGCAGTAGTGCTACCGTTCAAGTGCCATTTTCTCATTACCACTTTACCAACTCTTTCAAATGGTCAAAGGGCCTAAGGATAAAAGACATTTCTATCATACCAAATCTTACTCTGAAGTTCAATACAAAAGCCAAAGGAAATTGGACAATAATAACAGTAGCTATTTTTTTGTGATTAAACCATATATTGCCATTTTACCAATCTTGTTAGGTATAAATGTGAAATGTGTCCATTTGATTCGTGTCTTGTATGAAACAATGCTAGGGCAGCATGATGAAATGTAACTTTCTATCTAAGAAAAACAGAGTGATTAGTGTACATAGTTCTTGTACTGTGCAAAGAGTCTAGCAATTCGTGTGAATAGAGGGCTTGAAGGACGAACACTGAGACTCGAGTCTGGGAGATAAGAGGACCAAGGAGTTTTTTTTTGGAAACTACTGACTTCTGCATGAGATGCTGCCCAAGCTTCTGATGTCTGGCAAAGGGATCCACCAAATAAGGAGAAAGGGGGAGTTGAAGGATGACTGAAGGACAAAGCCTGGGAGGAAGACTATGAGCCTTCAGCACAAGAGACCCCCAAAAAGACCACCAGAGACTGATATGCATGCGTCCGGAGAGGATTTGGATTCTGGGAACTAATTATAATAACCCTGCCTTTTCTAGGAATAGTGATGAATATGTATTAGTCTAGGAGCATAAAAATCAGCATCCTGATGTAACAGGTGTGCATCTTGGTGGAGCAGAGACTCCCGGTGCACCCAGCGCTGTTTGCTTGCCTCTATTCACTTAATAAATTACAAACTTTAATTTTAATCCTATTTGGGACTCAAGCATTTATCACATAAAGCTCTGAGAACATACAGAATGGAAAGTAAAACAAAAGAAAAATCAGTGATTAACAACAAGCTAAAGAGCCATTCTTGCAGGTTTGGTTATGTAAGGAAAGGATTGTGAGTAGAAATTTACTGAATGTATGCAATAAAATACTAAACTGCAATTTTCATTTTAAACCAAAAGTCAGGGAGAAAAATGGAACATAAAAGTCTGGCAAAGTGTGTTGAATTTGCCAAATAATTAACTCAGTCAGTTTGAAGAAGTATAAATGAAGCTACTGACAGTGGCAAAATACAACAAAATTTGGTAGACGATATCAAAACAAGGGTGCGTTACATCACCTTGCGAGGCTTTATCAGCGTTGATATGACAGAAGTGAAAAGTGAGGTCCATAAATATTGTTATCTCTGGGCAATTCCATATAGGATCAGGGCAGAGAGTTATATCCAATACTGAATGAAATATCAATAGAAAAAAAATATATTTATGGAACCAACTGATATGAAAAAAAAAAAAATCCAGTCAGAACTCCTTAAACTTCTTCCACTACCTACAGTAATTCGTGGAGTAATTCGTGGATAGACACCCAATACCAAGTATTTTTACTATGCTTAAATGGTATTTTATGTCTGATAAAATAGTAAACGTCTCAACAAACCTGCAAAGTGCTATAACTGCTCTTGTAACAGCAGTCTCTTCAAATTTCAGTGAGTAGTTTATATATAATAGGTACTAACAAGAAATAGATATATTAGTATATACTTCAAACAGAGGACGAAGTTCTAGTCCTTGTCTTTGAAAATAAATAAATAAATAAATAAATAATATGCTTCTTCTTGGCAAAAGACAGGAAGATTAAATAAAAACCCAAGATATGGTACTTGTGGTCCACCATATCCTGACATACACACATAAAACAAGTGCAGTGGAACAAAAGCCAGAGATAAGAGATTGCAGATGTCAATCTGTCATTCAGGTGACCTGAGACCAGCAGATTTACTGCTTCAGATCAAATGCACAATGGCTTATAATTTTGTTCACCTAATAGACAAACAGTTCTCTTTTATGTTAATACCATTTGTTTGTCGTTAATCTTGTCATATTTAGGTAGGAAAAAATATATAGGAAATGTGCCTTTGAAGCACCTCTAAAGACAGCTATATGGATTGCTGCACCCAGATCCATGCCATACAAAGGCATTAGCAGTCAGAACCACATCTGTGTCTGACTCCCTGAATCCTAGTTCTTTTAGATTTAAGTAGATGTACTCAAACACCCAAGCCAGCTTTATGGACTGTACAGTTAATTTTTATAGTTTACATAGTAGCAGTGCTTACATAGTAGCACTCTCAGGAAACTATAAAGGGTTCAATTCCTTATTTGCCATTCCCTATTTCCCATCTCTTGGGAGAATCCCCAATAGGAGAGGAAATAAATTATTTTCTAGCAGGGACAGCTCCTAGCTCATTCATTAAAAATTAAAACAATAAAGAAAGAAAGTCTATGAGACTGAACTGGTGACCAATTCACTAAGGAATTAACTATCAAAGAGGAAAATCGGGGGAACAGAGGAGACCTGTTTCTCAGTCTTGCTGCAATTTACATCCTGTATGCAATTTATGAACTTGCATCCTCACTCTTTCGTCCTTTTCCTTTGTTTATACTCTATGCAGTATATAAGCCTATACTCTAGGCTTTCTATCCGGCTTCTCAGGTGAATTAGCTCAAAAAACATCTCTTCCCTGACCAGAAAGGCTGGTGAAACTCACTTGTGAGCTAAATATTAAACTGAACAACTCTGTTAAGCTATAGAATATCCTAAGCATGATGCAGGCCTTTATGTACATCAGAATCTGTACCGAGGAAAAGTGAAGTTCTTGGAGAATTTAGGGGCAGCCAAGAAGGCAACAGGCAGGAACAGTATCCTGCTGGTGCAGATAGGCAGTTTATTCTTCAGTTGTTCCAGCTCTTGGTTTTCATCCTAATAAATAAATAAATAATAGCAAAAACCTGACTTTTGATCAGACACTTTTTTTTACAAAGTTAGGAACTGTCTTATATTTTCCATCATCTACATATCTTCTGAGATACCAATGCTTTCAGCCACATGTGGTCCTGGCAGATTTCCAATGAGAGCAATGCCCTCCCGTTCCAAAAAAAAAAAAAAAAAAAAGTCATGTGAACACTTTGGGGCACTGTATGCTTATAGAAATGTCCAGTTAAGAACAATATAAAAAAGAAGTTCCTCGATCTGACATTTAAAACAGGTAGTGAGGGAACATTTCTTAGGCCCAGAAGGCAGGAAGCTACATATGGTAGAAAAAATAACATACAACTGAACAAACGTGCAGGTTCAAGGGATGCACTGTAATATATCTGTTGACTCAGAAAACATCTTTAAAATGGTATCGAAGTGCATTTATGCCACCTCCTGAAGAAGATGCTGTATCTGCGGCCTGTTTACATCATGAAACAGATTGTCCCGTTGGTAACAAGCTATGTCTTGGAATACCTGAGTTACCAGCCTTGAGGTGGCTTTGTTTGCTCACAGACAACGTAACAAGTAATCAGTGCACTACTTTCCAAAAGTATTAATTAAGTATAATAATACATGTTTTATTCCTCCCTTACCTACACAGGGACCCAGAACAGCTGACTCGGATCAAGGTGAAATGACACTAAGATGTTAGAGCATTCTGCTTGTTTCAGGAGATACAGAATCTGTCTCAGGTTTCTTATCACATGTACCAAAATCTCATGTGAGGGGCCTCCAGTCTCAGATAGGGAATGAATGTGGCAAAGAAATACAATGATTAAATGCTCTATTTGCTGCTTCAGTAGTTTACAGCTTTCACATAGAGCAAACAAAAAGTCATTTAAACATTAAAGGTTACACTAAAAGTTTATACACATGGCCAAGTATGCTTTTTCACCCAAACACTCTTAACAGCTCTATTTCATTACTACTTCATGTTTTACCCTCAATTTAATGAAAACATCTGGCTAATGCCACCCAGCTGCATTGGCTGACCAGTAGAAGGCACAAGCACCAACCTGAAATCATGCCAGAAAACGGCATGAACACCCATTCACTGTGAAACCCTCTGATGTGCAGAGACATCAGTGTATGTGAGGGGCAGCAGAAACAGCTTAATTTAACTCCACTGCTTGAGATGGTTGTGAGCAGTAAAAATACAGCACAACCCCACAACCCAGACAAGCCATGGAAAATGGAAAAAAAAAATATATATATATATATTTTTGAGAAAATGTTTTTCATAAGTCTTTTGTGTTTTATAGACAGTCATTTACTTAGAAATAGTTCTTGCAGTGAATTTTTATGGCCACAGCTTAGGCAGTGCTTCTGTGGATAAATGGTTAAGAGCTATTTTTCCATAAATTAGCAAGAGAGAAAACCCATAAAATTTGTCAGCAGGCTTCAAAAGTGTGCTATTTTCAAGCAGTACAAATTGTGACTGGCTCAGCACCATATGGTATTTAATTTTCTCTAATGTATGCATGTGCACAAATTGCATTTAGGTAACTGGAATGCTGTCAGTCTGAAGATAATTCTACACATACTCTAACAGGTAGAAAGCAAAGGTCTGCAACAATTTCTGAGTCATTTCAAAAGATGGAACCTTTTATTCATGAACCATTCAAGTAGACATGAAGAAAAGTTAAGAGCTAGGTTCTTGGCTAAATGTGATATTTTATTTTGAACTATGGCTTGATTAAAAAAAATGCTTAGAATAAATATATGTAATTTTCAAAACCAGCTTCCAGAATTTTTATTATATAGACCTTACATGGAAACCCAATGATTTTCTCCCTCTAATAATAATATCTGTTTCATACCCTGTCACAGTAACATGATACAACCTGATAAAAATTCAGGAGAAATTAGTGAGTTCTTTTTCTGCTTTAGCTAGAACTACTCTGTAAATATTTGTGCTGTATTTCTTCTCTGTTATTCTTTGGAAGTTTAAGGAAGAAGTAATGTATACTTCTCCTCTGCATTGCATTCTCTACAGCTACACCCTCATGCACCATGTGAGGGTAAACTTGATACCATTTAAGTGTGAATAAATTGAACCAATTATATAATTCCTATTTATTTTTTAAATATATTTTTGTTTATTTTTAATAATGGTTTGAGAGCAGCCAGTTATAAATGTTCTGTTTTAGAATGAACATAAGCTTTATGCTTTCAGAGAAGTTACATTAGTCTACATATTCAGAAATCACTACTATGATAAAATGAATTTCTTGACATGAGATAGAGGTTCATAGCTTACATGGAGCAGGAACAGTGGAACCTGTGATTGCCTCTTTCACAAACTTAAATCCCAGTCACTAGGAAATAAATGAATGGAATCAGAATTTGACACCACCCTTTCCCCACCCCACCCTACCACACACACCTCCACCCCAAAAATAATAATAAAAAAAGGATATTAAAAAGGATATTTGATGTTTAATTCAATGATGAAGTGTAGAGGACACAAGGGGGGAAGAGGGGATGGAAGGAGGGAGGGAACATGGATACAGTCCTACCAGATGGCTAGTGAAGAGATGCTCTGTTTTGTACTTAGGATACTGCCCATTGCAGCTGTCACCAAAAATAATAATAATAATAAGACAGAGAATGACACCCATCAGTATAATGCAAATGATAAATGAGAGAGCATGGAAGAAATAGAAATTTGAAATGTAGTGATGGCATTGATATTAGAAGCTGAGAGCTAGTGACGAATGGCCAGAATCAGAATAATATGTTCTGTCCTGCCATTTAGCCAAGGGTAACCCTTTCCTTTCAAGCTTTGAAAGGGATACAGTTTAGAAACAGCATGGGAATTCTATCCAAACTTCAGGCAATCAACATTCATTAGCAATTGACTTTGAACCCATTTACATAGGCTGTTTTGTAAACAATTTGGAGGAGAAGGTAGACTTCACCTTTCTTTATAGGTAAGAACCCTTAGACAGCATTGCAGTGATTCAGAGAAGAAATATAGAAATATAAAATATGACATTATTAGCATATACTCTGAATAGAGTGTATCATTGTGCTGTTGAATATGATTACCACAGTACTATATATAAAATGAAAGGCAACAAAGCCCTAAGCCAAGGAAAAACATTTAAGAAGCTTGATTTCTCTGAGATGATGAGAGACAGTCCATAACCATACTGCATATGAATTGATAAGTAGGAATAGGATCAGAGACGTGCAGTAGTCAAAAAACCCTGATTGCTCAGCAGTAAATAACACTGATTTAAGACCTGGAAGGCTTAAATGTCTGAAAATGAATGACAGAACAAGTCTGGGTCACAAAAAAAAACTTCTCAAATTTATTATGTTGCTGATAGATGTTTGTAGAGAAAATATTTGAAAATACTATTATAATAGCTACTCCTCTGCACACTGTGAGGAAGAATGTATGTGTAGAGTTACTATTCTGTTTCAAAGCAAAGTCAGTCATCCTTATATCACATGACATCTGCAATGTCAGTATCAAATAATGCGTCAGATTTTGAACTAAACTAATGAGGGATACACACATGGTATCTTTCAAGAGCCCTGCTGTAGGGAATCTTGTCCAGCAGAAAGATAATGTCAAGTATTCAAGGGGAATGAGATTGAAGGTAAGAGATGTGGCAATAACATTTTCTTTCAGCATAACTGCTTGCAAAATTAATGTACATAAATATATTCACAGACAAAAATAGTAGCTAAATGCATTTGGGGGTTGAGATAAATAATGAACGTGTTATTGGTTATCTCTCACCATAATGCTTATCTAATAGTTTCTTAAGGTATGTTACAATACTTCCAACTTATTAGCCTGAAAATAATATCATGTAACCTAAACAATAGACACAAAAATCTATATAGACACAAGGTACATTGAAATATTAAAACACCTAAGTGTATGCAAAAATCACTATCCTTTTTGTTTGCTTATGTGATTTTATCAAAAGTTTAATAGTATTTGCTATAGTTTAAGTTACTGGAATTATCTGATAGCTTGGAACCTCAGCATTTGCTAAAAATAAATTGATTTATATATGATTATGAAGAAAAGTCAAGACAAAAGATATTAAAAAAATAAAAAATAAAAAGATAAAATATAAAAACCAGCCAAATACACCTTAACATCTTTAAAGATGATAAACGAATCTTAGTATTAATTTAATGGCTTAACAGTCCATCCCTACACCCCCTCCCCTCCACTCCCCAACAAACAAACCTTGTGCCATCAGATAGCAAAATGAATTAACCCTCTTTCATACTCTTCTTGAAAACCTTTGGGAACAAAAGGCAAAATAGGGTTTCTATACTGACATATTTATTCATCTTAGTGAGATATAAAGGAGCAGTAAGGACAGAATCATTCTGCAGAAGCTGAATATATTTGTTGAACTGATGTTCATTGTAAAAGGAACAGAGAACATTTCCAACTGGAATCCCATCAGAGGTTTGGGGATGGAAGGGGTCAGGAGAGGTAATATCTGAAATTGAACTATTGCGTTTATACACCATAAGACAAAATGAATTCAACAGCTCACCAAAACGAGGCAGTGAATATGAACTCAATGATAAAATAGAAGAATTACTAAATGCAGCATGTAATCTCACATATAAACTCAATACATGAAGGCAAGAGGGTAGCAGGCATGATATTCTTAAAAACAAACAACCAAAAAAAAAAAGGGGGAGGGAGACTGGGGGGAGATTGGGGGAAATATAGGTACAGGTCTGAAAATCTGTCTTCCATACCAAATCAATATACAGCATAATATAACATTAAATATTGGATATCTCTATAGATATGTTTGAGAAAATCAAGATTTCTGTGAGGTTCTGCCCAAGAGATATACTGATACTCTTTAACAAGGTTGACAAGCACAGACATAACAGTGATTAAACTAATATAGCCTCTCTGGATTTCCAAAAGATTTTTTTTTATATAATGGTCTTCAATGAGGGAAAACAAGCAGCCATCACATTAGTGCAGGGATTTTTACATGGACGAATGTAGTGAATAAATGGTTAAGAAATCAGAAATGGCAAATAGGAATAGTGAAACATAATTCTTGTGGTGGAGAGAGATCAGTAGCAGAGTTCTGTGCTATCCACCATTTTCATAAATGGTGGATAAAAAGAGGACATTGAAAAAATGACCATGTTCTGATGCAAAATAAACCGATATACTAAAGATGATGGTAGATGATGGTAGATTTTTAAGAATATTACAAACTGAGTAATGGGATATAAAATGGTGGGTGAAATTCCATACAGATAAGTGTTAAATGATATTCCCAGGGAAAAAAAAAAAATCCTAGATTCATATATGAAATTAGAGGTTCTCATCTGACCAATAGCACAACTTCAGGGTTTTTGTTAACAGTTCTACAAAAGCATTAGCTAAGTGCATTAAAAACAATTCAAATAAATTTCCAGTGGTCCTTGTTAGGAAAGGAGGTAATTCTTCCTGTAACGTTCTTTGTCAAAGGACCTGGGTGAATATAAATGGTTTCTCTGGGTTCAAAGGATGACCAGACAATTATTTAGAAGAGAAACTGCAAGAGACCTAGGAAACCTCCTTAGCTAAGAATAGATGTAGTGTTTTAGGGATGACTACCCTGTGTGTTTGTCCTGCTCTTATTCTTGCTTATGCGTTCAATTACTGGAGACTTAATTATCTCCAGTAGATCTTTGAATCTACTGTATTCTTGATCTGATCCAGATTGCTGATCTTATTATGTTCATGTGTTAACTTGGGTTTATGACCCATTTAAAAATAACAAAACAAAACAACAACAACAACACAACAAAACAAGCAAACAATAAATTCCTAAGCTGAAAACCCTGAAGTAACTCTTAACAATAAAAAACATTGAATTCTACATAGCATATCAAGAAAATCAATCCCTCACGTTTCCTTTACCAGTGACTTCTTGTTCTCGGTCATGTTTCTATTTTAGATGGTAGCATGACATTTATGAAGTATTAATTTTGATCAAGAAAGCTTGCAACTTAAGAACTTAAGGGAACTTAGTAGAGAACTTAAGGGAAGTTTGGGATGGGGGAGAAGCATTTCTGGACCCGGTGCTCAGCAACACAGACGAACTCATTAAAGAGATTAAAATTGGAGGCAGTCTTGGCTGCAGTGATCATGCCCTGGTTGAGTTTGTGATCTCAAGATATATGGGCCTGGTAAAGAGAAAAGTCAGGACCCTCAACTTCCAAACACAGAACTTTCAGATGTTTACAGACCCAGTGAAAGAGATTCCCTAGAACAGTGTCCTTAGGGACAAAGGAGCTAAACCGATCTGGCAACTCTTTAGGAACACTTTTCTTAGAATGCAAGAACTCTCCATCCCCATGTATAAGAAGTAAAGAAGAAAGGGCAGGAAACTGACATGGCTGTGCAAGGAACTTCTGGTCAAACTGAGGTGCAAGGAGGAAATGTACAGGCAGTGGAAGCAGGAACGTGGCCTAGGAATAGTGCAGAGATGTTGTCTGGATTTGCAGGGATGGGATCAGGAAAGCCAAGGCACAGATGGAACTGAGCTTGGCAACAGATGCAAAAAAAATAGCAAGGCAGAACTCTGCAGGTACACTGACCAGAAAAGAAAGGCCAAGAACAGTGTTCCCGTTCTGATGAATGAGAAGGAAGAACTAATAACAGCAGACATGGAGAAGGCTGAGGTACTCAAAAATTTATTTTTCTCAGTCTTTGCTGCCAGTCAGGCTTTCTACATCTCTTGTTTCCCTGAACCTGTAAATAAGGGCTGTGGCAGCAAAATCAAACCCACTATAAGTGAAGAGCAGGTTCAAGACCACCTGATGAAATCGAACAAAACCTGGGCTGGGGCAATTCCAAACATGAATGTAGGCTGAGAGAAGAACTCATTGAGAGCAGTCCTGCAGAGAAGGTCTTAGAGTTTATGGAGGATGAAAAACTTGCCATGAGCCAGTGTTGCGTGCTTGCAGCCCAGAAGGCGAAATGCTTCCTGGGCTGCATCAAAAGAGGAGTGGTCAGCAGGTCAAGGGAGGGGATTGTGCCCCTCTACCCTGACTTTGTGAGGCCCCACTTGGAGTCCAGCATTCAGGTCTGGGGTCTCTAGCACAAGAAAGATGTGCAGCTGTGTAGAGCGGGTCCAGAGGAGGGACACGAAGATGATCAGAGGGCTGGAGCACCTCTCCTATGAAAAGGTTGAGAGATCAGGGGCTGTTCAGCCTGGAGAAGTGGAGGCTCCAGGGAGATCTCACTGCACCCTTTCATTTCTTAAAAGGAGGCTTATAAAAAAGATGGAGAACAATTTTTTATCCAGGCAGACAGTAAAACAAGCGGGAATAATTTTAATCTAAAAGAAGGGAGATTTAGATGAGATATTATGAGGAAATTCTTCAGAGGGTGGTGAGTCACTGGAACAGGTTGCCCAGAGAAGCTGTGGATGCCCCATCCCTGGATTTGTTCACGGCCAGGTAGATGAGGCTCTGGGAAACCTTGTCTAGTGGGTGGCATCCCTAACCACGTCATGAACTAGATATTCTTAAAGGTGTTGGAACTACATGATCTTTAAGATCCCTTCCAACCCAAACCATTCTATGTTTATGTATTCTAGTATTTATGTAGCATTTCCCTTCAAATTTGTTTCAGCCATTCTCTGATTCTCTCTTTTAAAATGGCTTGTAGTGATAGAGGACAAGACCTCTTTTCTTTAATATACACCTGAATTAAGACCCAAATAAGAAATAAGTACAGAGACTGTAGCAGGACAAAAAAGTCTTGAGTTAATGACCTCTTGTTTTAAAGGATCATGGATCATCTGTAAAGAATTTTTGTCCTAAAGAACTCTCAAGAAAATCAGCACTTACAGTAAAAATGACATCACATCAACAAGAACAATGATTTACCGGCAATAAACACTCCTCTCAGAGGTTACTATGCAGAAGATTAAGTAAATGCTAAAGTAGAAAATACTTTTCTCCCAGCCTATATATAGCAAAATGTATAGTCAACATTCTGCAATCTTAAATGCATTTAAGACCAAAATCTAAAGTCAGGACAAAACAACATATCAATGTCATATCGAAACATATCATCATGTCATTATATCATATCAAAACAACAATAGAGGCATTGCATTTGTTGACTATTCGGGTACTTTTTTTAACCTTAATTTTACCTTTAAATTGCAGTGGCTTATATATATATATATATATATATATATGTGATATATATATATATATAAATATATATATATATATAATCTTGATGTTGCTCTTGTTTGTGACTGCTGGAAATAAAATAAGGAAAAAGTAATACAATATGTAATAATAACCCTAAATACTACTTTTAAAGGCAAACTCGCAGGCTGTTTGGTTTTCCAGATTTCAGAGAAGGTTTCTTGGTTTTCATTTGCCTGTTGGCTTTCATTTTAGAGGATTTAAAACCTGTGTAAATATGCACAAAAATAACTAAACCGATGAAGTATGCTGGTAGATTTTTGCAGAATAGCTTCCCACTGGCAAAATACGTTCTTTAACAACAAGCTGTATTTATCAAAGTCACAAAACCTCATATATTGTAGGTGTCCCTAAAGACTTGCACAGGGATCCTTAGGTTATTACCCTGATGCTGAACAAGAGTACTCTATAAAATATCAAAAACTCACCAAGGGTAACTTTAGACATAAGCCTCCTAGGCCTGAATTTTACAGACAACTCAGAATTGCAGAAGTTACATCTCTTTAAATTCTGTTTAGAATTAATTACCAGAGGGTTCTTTGATTAGATGTATCTGTTGAAGCCACTGTGCTTTGTATCTAATAGAGTTAGCACTACTTTAAATTTTATATCTTTGGTCTCAATCTGGCTTCCTGGTATGTAAAAAGGTATGCACAACATGTTGTCAGAATGCACAACATGTTGTCAGAAACAAACATAGCCCATGCAAAGCAAGGAATTGCTGTTTTATTTGAAACCCTGTCAGTATATGAAAGTGGAAAGAAAAAGAACGAGCACCTAGAAAACATTCTTATCTTCATCTCAGCAAACTTGCTGAGGACTGGAAATAATAGAAACAAGGCTTCTACATCCATATGAATGCCTTGGAGTAAAATAACAGAGAAGAGGACCTACAAGTATTTATTTTGCTGCACAGTGGGCAAGGAAGTCCTGGAAGTATTAATGTATTTTAATAGAACACAACTGAAAATGTTCTATTTAGAATGAAAACATAATGCTTAAGAACTACTGTAATCCATGCAAGGTACGTTGTTTGATCAAAATCAGATCTTTCTCATTTACAACTAGGAAAAGCCAAAACATAATAAAGCTGAAAGGTGGAGGGTGGGAGTGAAAGTTTGGAAATAACAAGAATCATATAATGTTTTGGGTTGGAAGGGACCTAAAAGATCATCTAGTTCCAAGAGTCTAGCCATGGGCAGGAGCACCTTCCACTACACCTGTTTGCTCAAAGACCCATATAACCTGGACTTGAACACTTTCAGGGATGGGGCATCCACAGCTTCTCTGGGCAACCTGTGCCTTACCACCCTCAAAGTATAAAATTTCTTCCTTATCTCTAATCTAAATCTACCCTCTCTTAGTTTAAAGCTACTCCCCCCTTGTCCTATCACTACACTCCCTAACGGAGAGTCCCTCCCTATCTTTCCTGTAAGCCCCCTTTAGGTACTGAAGGCAGATAGAAGGTCTTCTCAAATCCTTCTCTTCTCCAGGCTGAACAAACTCAACTCACTCAACCTGTCTTCATAGAAGAGGTGCTTGAGCCCAGAATGGCATACTCATATTCAATGCTCCTATGCTCCTACTGAAAACAGCCTAAGAAGACAATAGTGAAGAAATTCTGATTAGAACTTGCAAAAAAAAAAAAAAAAGTGATTTAAAAACACCTGGGTCAACTACATGGGTCAACTGTTTTACAATAATTAGGAAGAGAAATGGCAGATAAAAAAATCTGTATTAATAAGCATTCACAAGAGAATATCAGGTTTATTCTGAGACTGCATCATCCTATCTGCATACTAGCTGATATGCAGCACCAACATACTGAAAAAAACATCTTTACTGTGAATAAGGACAGGTCCTGGCAAACCAGATTATATAACTGGTCAGCTGAGATGAGCAATTTCAAACACCATAAATTATCTACAAGATTGTCCATTTATCCTTTGCAATAAACTGGCATCAAGGATGTTTTAACTAAATAGCAAAGAAGTACCAATAGATATTTCAAACATCCACATGGTGACATGATAATGGCAGTTTCAGTCCCAGATGAATGAAGACACCAAAGGAAGTGATGACAAGGACAGAAGGATAACATACCCAGCTGATTCCTTCCATGACAAAAGTAGTCAAATACATGTATACTCATTAAGTAATTTAAGAATGTAACAAAATTGTAGCTGACACGAAAACCTTCACAGAACTACGCAGAAAATCCTTGAGAACTTGCTGTACAGTACCACACAAGTGAAACAGCATTAACTGATCCTCTAAAGCAACTGTTTTTTGATAACACAACTTGGCAACAGTCCTGAAAAAAAAAAAATAATGCAGCAAATAAAGACAGCACTCTTACATGCACCAGTACTCACATTTCATGGTCCTAATAAGGCAGTCACCACTCAGTAAACAAGCTCAAATATGATTCAGGAGCCTGTCTAGCTGGAAGCTTTGATTCATAGGTCTCTTGTGCTCTGGCAGAGAGAAAAGAAAAAGATTCTCAAATTGAGAACAGTCTACTAGCATTTGTGTTTTCCACAAAGATATTTCATAAATATGCATTTGTGTTAGATCACATACTATGTAGATGATAGCACTCAAACATCTTGGAAGGCAATTTAAAGTCTATTTTAGATATTTAATTTGCAGAAATAGATTTGAAATCTGATGCAATTCAGAAATTTTAATTGCAAATAAAATCACACAGAGTTATACAGGAATCAGATAGTGATTTTTCTTCACAAAAAGTAATTCATGCCATTGAGTCAATACACATATTTATTTAAGATTTCTTCTACAAATAAAGATGCAAGATGATCATGTTAAGAAACTCTGATCTAAGCCATATTTAGCTATGAAATCTACTATGGCTTTATAATAAAATTAGTTGAAATCCTTTATTATTATTTTCTTTACAACAATAAATACTTTTTTATTATTATTTTTTAACAGAAATTACATATAAACAACCAGAAAGAACAAATCTTGAGACATGGAAGTAATGTGCTGGTCTATTGTGACTCAACGTACAGAACAATTTCTGCATGAGAACTTTATGATATCATAAAGTCCTCACATTTCCAATTACACAAAGAGCTGAAGTTGTTTTGTTTTGTTCTGTTCTGTTTTGTGTCTTACTTTAGCACATAGACATCCATTTTAGGATTTTTTTTCTACTTTCCAAAAGTTTGTCTCAATGATATGTCAGGCCATTCTGCCACCACTAAATTGAATGTTCTATCTTCAACACATGGCATCCCGAATTAGGTATTAAGTGATCTTCTGCAAGCAGAGAAATGCTTGACTTTGAATGATCTTAGAACAAGAAAATCAGTCATGGATACTGAGTTTAATTATATGACTGAAAAACTGTTTCAGGTGACATTTGCAATACAGCTGCATCAGATAGCAGCAGGATTCTCTTTAGCTCTTCTAGAGCTGGAAAAATACAATAGGTAGGAAATTCAGTTTTTCATGGTCACTGTTTGATAGGAGACTGACAACAATTATTTTGCCCTGTTAGTTCTATGTCTCACCAACTCCAAAGAGTTTATGATCAATTACAGCAGTTATGGTAAGCACTGCAGTGACACTGTGATCAGACAGCAAAACTAGTCTCTTCCCTCCTTAAGATGCAATCATGCGGAAACAATGTACATAGCTGTAAGTATTTAAGGTCATAGCTGAGAGGTAAGAGGTACACATCTAAAAGCTGGCAGTAGATACTTGGACAAATGAGGACAGTAATAAATACACGATAAGTGCTTGTGTCTGAAGAATGAGATCATCAGGTAAGTATCATGATGGAACAGTAACAGCATTTAAGGAAAAACTGGCATCAAGACTTAGGTGAGTTTGCCATACTAATATCAAGAGTTGCTGGACATCTGGAGTTGTTTAACTAAGTGTTGTCTACCTTTGATAGACATAAACAGTTATTAATCATAATGTTAGCCCAAGTAGAATAATAATGGTAGCCCAAGTAGAATAATAATCTCCTCATGCATCAGGTCAGATGGTGGAGATACCAAGAAGCTGTTTAGTAGAAGGATTCTTAGAGACATAGTCAGGAAGTCCAGTTCATTGTCCTACATTTTCTTTAAAAATAGCTATCTGTAATCACCAGAAGACTACTGTTGGGAGAAAAGTCTGATGATTTAGGCGCTGATTGAATCTTCTGCACTGCAGTAATGTTAAAAGGTATCACTGTCTGCCATCTAATAGGGAGCTCTGGTCTAAATTTAATAGTTGTTGTTGCTCACACACCAAAGGTATAACATTTAGAACCAGAGACAGTCTCTCCCTGTACATTTTTTTCTGTACAACAAGTCTGAAAACTGTTGCTATAGAAAGCTACCACAAAGGGCAGATACCATAATTACAGAAACCTTGTCTTAATTCCTTCCTGAAGGACTTTATTAGCTTATTTAATTGTAATACTACTGTCTAATCAGCAAGACTGTGATTCCAGACACATCATCTACCTCCCTTTCATTTGGGCTAAAGGTATGACTCTGTCAGTGACAACAGCCCAGTACTTTCGAAAATATTCTCCTTTACTGCCAGTTTCTCTGATGCAATTTTTTTATATATTATGTATTTTTATTAATGAAAACAAAAATATATTTTCCAATCATCTGTAAGCAGATGGAAACAATCCTTTCCCAGCCAAGCAAAAGTAGTGTTGGTATCTCTGGAGGTGGGGAAAAAAAAGAAAACAAGAGGATAGAAGGTAATATTTGAAAATAATGATGATGATGATAATAATAGTAATAATAATAACAATAATAATCCACATTGGGTGAGAGGGCAGGGTGTTGGGGCAGGGAAGGTGTTACAGGGTCTGTGGCAAATAGTAAGGAAAAGTATTTAGAGGTATAAAGGTGTCTCCAGTAACATAACTATTGGAATTTTAAAATAGGGTTTCTGTAGGCAGTCAGTAAAGAGATGACAAGGTAGGGGATGGGGTGGAGTTAAGGATAAAAGTGGTTATTTATGTTGGATCTACCTTTTAATATCATGAGTGTTTCTGAACAGTGAGCACTGGAAGTTTAACACCAGTCTGCTGCCATTTTAAGCATTAAGAGCTCCGTGCCAGGCAGCTATATTTTGAAATCAAATCAGTGTAAAAGCAGGCATTTAAGCCTGTTTGAGGGTATTATTGCACACACACAAGAAGAATGCAAGTGATTCTTGCAAAAACAGAAAGATTAGTGTGTGAGATACAGATCAGTTCTGCAAGGTCTGCTTTCTTAGACTAACTTGGCAGATGGATATTGAAAGAAAATACCTTGTGAGGCCTGTTTTTGGAAGCTGACAGTGACCCTCACCTCAAAATTTGTGTATCATAACAACATAACACTAGTGAATAGACCAGGCAAGCTGATAGCCCAGACTGAACTTGGAGAAGTGTGGAATATCAGCTCATGTAACTGCATCTCATGGATCTTTTCATGTTTGTCACTGCTGGGTAGGCAGATTTCCTCAGCTGAACAAGGCATCACCAAGTCCACAAAAATATGTATTAACCTGCTAGAAACAACTGTAAGCAGCTACAAGATGTCACCTGCAGGTGAGAACAAAATCTACAGAAAACACTGAAAGCAAATGATCAGAAGGATCATAAGTGTTCTTATGTTATTCTAATGTTATTCAATTATGTGTTCACATGTTTTTTGTTAAACCTCCTAAGGCCTTTCTCAGCTTTCAAGTGCATGCATATATGCACCTTACAGAAGTTACCAGCCCCGGTGGAGGCATGTTCTACAGCAGAAGGGGGGATCAAGGCATGAAGGGGGGTTCTTGTACTGAGGAAACCCCATGGAGCAGAGGGAGCCTCCACAAGCCAGCAGCTCTGACAAAAGCAGCTGATGAGGCTTGGCAGGGCCAGGAGCAGCAGCAGCCACCCCCACACATACAAAAGTAGTCCCTAGGAGTGTGGCAACCAGGGCGGCCAAGCAGGGTGTGGTGTGTCAGCCAGGCAGTGCTGCAGCCGTTTGTGTGGCAGTTGGTGCAGAGAGGGCAGAAGGCAGCCACTTTTTTTCTGAGAGTAACGAGCAGTGTTCAACTGAAACAAAATGGCGTTCATCTGCCACAAGTGTTGGCATGAGGCTAGAACCCAGAGGGAGGGGCTAGAACTTCCTCAGGTAGAGGCCTACACCAAAACAGACCTCCTGAGGACCAAAAGATCTGGCCAGACCCTCAGTTACATGGAACTTCTGAATCTGGAAGTCCCCTTAAGGACTGAATGCACAGGTGGGTAATGTGGGTACAAGTGTAACCAGCTGGACTAACATTTCCAGCAAGTTCCCATGTTGTGAGAGGAGCTCACCAGGCAGTGTAGTATCCAGGAACCCCAGTGAGAGATTGTTGAACAGTACTGTACACTGACATGAGCTGAGCGACAGCCCTGACTTAAATCCTGGCAAAGGGAAGGTAAGCTGGTTTCCAGCTCAGAGCTGATGGACTTAAGACACATGGGAAACTGGACCATCATCTCAAGTTGGAGCAGAAGGAAGAGTGGAACTGTTTGGACAGATGGCTATAGCCAGACAGTTGCAGTCATAGAATCATAGAATCATAGAATATCCTGAGTTGGAAGGGACCCTTAAGGATCATCAAGTCCAACTCTTGACACCGCACAGGTCTACCCAAAAGTTCAGACCATGTGACTAAGTGCACAGTCCAATCTCTTCTTAAACTCAGTCAGGCTCGGTGCAGTGACCACTTCCCTGGGGAGCCTGTTCCAGTGTGCAACCACTCTCTCTGTGAAGAACCCCCTCCTGATGTCAAGCCTAAACTTCCCCTGCCTCAGCTTAACCCCGTTCCCGTGGGTCCTGTCGCTGGTGTTAATGGAGAAAAGGTCTCCTGCCTCTCGACACCCCCTTACGAGGAAGTTGTAGACTGCGATGAGGTCTCCCCTCAGCCTCCTCTTCTCCAGGCTGAACAGGCCCAGTGACCTCAGCCGTTCCTCGTACGTCTTCCCCTCCAGGCCTTTCACCATCTTCGTAACCCTCCTCTGGACACTCTCCAACAGTTTCATGTCCTTTTTATACTGTGGTGCCCAGAACTGCACACAGTACTCGAGGTGAGGCCGCACCAGCGCAGAGTAGAGCGGGACAATCACCTCCCTCGACCTACTAGCGATGCCGTGCTTGATGCACCCCAGGACACGGTTGGCCCTCCTGGCTGCCAGGGCACACTGCTGTCAATGGCTTCATATCCAAGTGGAGGCCTGTGATATCCTTCAGGGGTCCATCCTGGGGCCAGTACTGTTTAATGTCTTTATCAACGACATAGACAGTGGCATTGAATAAACCCTTAACAAGTTTGCAGATAACACCAAGCTGAGTGGTGGGGTTGTTACACCAGAAGGAAGGGAAGCCATCCAAAAGGATCTGGACAAACTTGAGAAGTGGGCCCATGTGAACCTGAGGTTCAACGAGGCCAAGTGCAAGGTGCTGCACCTGTGTTGGGACAATCCCCAATATGAGTACAGAGTGGGTGAAGAACTCATTGAGAGCAGTTCTGCAGAGAAGGTCTTAGCTGCTTCTGGTGGATGAAAAACTTGACATGACACAGCAGTGCGCACATCCTGGGCTGCATCAAAAGAGGAGTGGCCAGCAGGTCAAGGGAGGACATTGTGCCCCTCTACTCCCTCCTTGTGAGTCCCTACTTGGAGTCCTGTGTCCAGGTCTGGGGTCCCCAACACAAGAAAGATGTGGAGATGTGTAGAGTGGCAACCAGAGGAGGGCCACGAAGATGATCAAAGGGCTGGAGCACCTCTCCTATGCATACAGAGCTGAGAGATGTTCATCCTGAAGAAGTGGAGGCTCCAGGGAGATCTCATTTCAGCACTTCATTACTTAAAGGGCATTTATAAAAAAAGATGGAAAGCAACTGTTTATTCAGGCAGATAATGATAGCACAAGGGGGAGTGTTTTTAAACTAAAAAAGGGGAGATTTAGATTAGATGTTAGGAGGAAATTCTTCACTCAGATGGTAGCAAAGCACAGGAACAGGTTGCCCAGAGAAGCTATGGATGCCCCATCCCTGGAGGTGTTCAAGGCCAGGCTGAATGGGGCCCTGGGCAACCTTCTAGGTTCTTTCCAACCCACACCATTCTATGATTCTATATTCTAGTATTTATTTATCATTTCCTTTTAAATATGTTTCTATAGACTAAGAAATGAAAAAATCTTCCTACTTGCTACTTCATCTACTTGTGGAAAAGGATAACTTAAGCTTTTCTTTGTTATGTGTAGTTCTTTCAAAGCATTTTTTAGGAACTCTTGACTTTGATTTTTTGACCTCTATACCCAAATCTATTGCTGCAATATGATTTCTTAAGTTTTATTCCTAGACATTGCAGAATTACTTCACTTCTTGCATGAATCACAACATACATCATATATGTATCTGAATTTTATCTTAATAGCTCTATTTTCTAAAAATAAAAATAAAGCATTTATTTTATCTCTTTCATTATTTTACCACATTGAATTGTTAGAATAATGTTGAAGCTCTAATTGCCTTGAAGAGATTCCTATTTAGTTAGTTAAATCTGGGGGGGGGCGGCACACAATGGTCATTTTACTTTAGTGTTCTTCTCATTGCTGGTGCTACAGGAAATATATTTGTTATAGCAGTGTATCTAGAAATATACAAAATATAGAAAAGTGTATCCTCTCAAAATTTACTTTGATCATCTCAAGGTTTTTGCAGCACTTGTATTTATGTTGTGATGACTTGACTGTCAATAAATCATTGTTTTTATGTTCCTAGAGCAGCAACAATGAAGAAACTCAGAAATGGCATTAGAATTCCAGTTTGGGTTTCATTCCAATACTATTCAGCATAAACAGGTGAAATGGAATGTTGTATTTTTATATATGTTATAGCATTTCTTCCAAGGGGCAACATTCCATTCACTTATTATTGTGTCAGTTATAAATTGTAGTCTGCATTTCTTCTATCAAAATGCACAGCTAGTGATATTTTAACTGTAAAGAAATATATCCCTAGGCAATGAATATAGTCAGAAATTACTAGATGAATTTAACCAAGAAGAGAATGATCCCATATTGAAGTAGTGAATAAATTTTCAAGTGTGGGACAATGGCCTCTATTTATTAACATTTTATCTCCATATTGAAATGCTTGACCTTGCTTCAGCAGTTTTACGGATAGCAAGATCTTTGAAAGTTTAGTTTTCCCTCTATAAAAAGAAAGCCAGCAAACTGATAGCAATAAATACAACTCAGATGTATTTTTTTTCTGTTTTTCTTCAGATGTAGCAGAAAGATGAACACCTCTATAGCATAACAATTCATATAATGAAAAGTCCAACTGTCGTAAAAGTGGCGAGAGAAATGCTTTGAGATTCACACGGGTGAATCATTGAAAGTCATTTGATGAGGAAAAGACATTTTTTATTTATTTTTATATGAATTTTATATGAATTTTATATGAATTTGTATATGAATTTTTATATGAAATCACAGGTAAAGAGTGCCTAGTACTTATCTACATTTCTTAGAACATCTGGGCAGGTACATACCTGTGATTTTAGGCCTTCATATAAAAATAAATAAATAAATAAGTAAAGCAAAAAAAAAAAAAAACAAAGCCTTTAGACAACCAATGGTACTGCAGGTGGAATTTAGAAATCCAAGTTCAGGAAATGTAAGCCTTAGGTCCTTAAGGTCTTGAAACACTCAATATCTGAGGCAATTATTTGTCGTTATAACTCCCAGGCCCTTTGGTATAGTTTAAATTGGAAATATCCCTGGATTAAAGACAGAGGAACTATGAGATCAAGGGTAAGAACTGCCAAGATCCTGTTCCTAGGGGGAATTCAGGGTTGGAAGTAGTGCGATTACTCTATGGGACCGAATCTTGGTCCTAGAGGAATGTAACCTCTGCTTTAGGGAGATAGCCTAGGCTGTGCTGGAAACATAGTGTTAGATATTCTTTGCAAGTTCAGATAAGCTTCATGTCAGAGCTTTACTGTTCTGCTGTATCTAGAACCTTGATGCCTAGTTTAGCACTATGAATTCCACTCCCAGAAGCAGGAACTTCTGAAGCATCATCTGTCTGCCCACAGATTTTGCAAACTACACTTGCACTTTAAAAATAACAAAACAAAAACAACAACAACAATAACAAAGAAACAAAGATAGCAAAAAGTTACTAGTCCCAGTGGGATAAAGAAAGGAAAATACATTTGATATTTTATCTGAAAAGTCAGAGCAACTACTGTTCCTTGGGAAGAAAAGCTCTACTTTTATACAGAAAGTTAATTTAGCATCACCACCTGACAGATGGACTCCCCAGCAGGGAGTGAGCCTTCTTTTTTTTCCTCCTGTTTGACAGACCCACACAGTTTTAAAAGAAGTCGGAGACAGTGAGAGGTTTGTATTCATTCAAGATGAAGCAAAGAGCCACTTTCCAGGCAAGCTTCTATAGAGCCAACTTTATGAGTCAACTCATGACAGATTAATCAATGGGATTTGTTGTGAAGTTATCTGTGATTAAAAAAAAAAAAAAAAAAAAAAGGAAAAAAGAAAGAGGAAGAGTCATTTCATTTACTATTATTCAAGCAATAATATGTCTGAAATATGTCTGTGTACTCTGAGCATTATGTCATTTCTTTGGGTTTGCTCCTTCCAGTGACAGTTGTCTTTAAATGGAAGCGAAAGGTTGTTATTTAAGGATCCCTAAACCTCTGTTTGATACTCACCCAAAGGTAAGATTTTTATTAGTCCTGAGACTGCCACTGAGATTCATAATAGGCTTATATGCCTATTGATGATAGACTGCTAGTTAAAGTAAATTTATGTACATGGTCCTTAAACCTCAGAATTTTAAAATGTGAGAGGCTGCATATGAGGCAGAAGTAGGAGGCTAGGACAAGAACATAGAAATGTCATTGCATATGGAGAGGGAAAAAAGAACATAATTCACAAGAAGAACTGGAAGTGCCTGAAAATTATACCTCCAAAAGCTACCATCTGGGTATTAACATTCCACTGACCTTGTAAGATTAATTCCATAGATATCTTCAACTGAAGAAAAAGATAGATAGATTACAATTCTTTAGCATGAAAAAGAGGTGTGAAAGAAGTCTATAAAATCATGAATAGTATTCAATAGGTGAACAGATTATGAAGATCCTACTTAAGGAAGCAAAATAAGTTGAAAGAGCCTTCTTCACATGGTGTGAAGAATTGAGCAATGAAATTCCTTTCCAAATGATTTTCATTACCAAAAGATTAAATGTCTTCAAAACAGAATTAGCTAAATTTCCTGAAGAAAGATAATCCAGGATTTTTAATCTGAAATATCTTCAGTATGTGTAAATTTGAACCACAAAATTCTGCAGGTTGAAAAAATATCCATGTATGCTTTTTCTATATGCTTTCCTAGATGTTAATTATTGATTGCTGTCAGAGTCAGTGCTAATTTTTACTTCTCCGAGGCTTAATTTCTCTGCCTTGGTTTGCTCTATGTACTAAACAGGATGTGAAGTGTTAACAAGGATGGAAAGGCTATGCTAGGTTTTCAGTAAGCATTTAAATCATCTAGTCTGAACTACTGCACAACAAGAGACAGATCTACACTATTAAAATGAAGCATCTCTTCTGAAAGAACATCCAATACAGATAAGAGATTTTGAGTGCTGGATGTTTTTTTGATGAAGCAATGACAGGCCAGTTCAACAGACTTCCTTCAGGGAACTCAACTCTCACTTGGTATCTTGTTCTCTGAGGAACATAGCTAAATTTACTAGTCTTGAAACACTGCAATGAGAGCAAGATTTTAAAAAAGCTATCTATTCATTTGCTCACAGAGAAATCTTTGTCTTTCAGGTGCCATCTACATACATACAAACATGGGCAGATCTCAGCTCGGTTATTTTTATGCCAATGCTCTTCTTAAGCTGATCTGTTAAATTGCATTGGCAGACAGACTTCTCAAAATAAGAGTTTATCTTGTGAGCAGAAGAACAGACAGTTTTAGTAAGATTGTTTTCTAAGGAGTTGTTGTAGTACGGCAGAACTAAGTTGTGATGCACATTATACTTTTCATCAGAAATAAGGTAAGCTACAGTTGTTTTTGAGTTTCACATATACCTTGAGTAAAAATGAATAGAAATCTGAGAAAGAGAATTTACATTGATGAACAATAACTTAACAGATATTTAGAGTATTGAAAGGTATTGTAAGAGTTCAAAAATAGGTTTCAGATTGTTACATCATTTATTTTGTCTGTGTCGTTTAATTTTGATTCTTGATTGATGAGTATTTTCCAAACAAGCTACCTGATCATTTTTCCTTTTTTTTTTTTTTTTTCTGCCAAAAATCAGATCATAATTTTCTGCTTGTTTGTTTTTTGGATTTGTTCTCAATGTCTTCAAAAACCTTATATACATATATATACATATATATATATACGTATATATATATGTATATATATATATGTATATACATATATGTATACACATACATATACATACATATATATATATACATATATATATATATATATTTTCATGGAATGTAACTTTTCCAGAAATCAAGCTCTCTTGTTTGTGATGATTGCCCAGGTAAGTTGCCTGCTGCATTTTCTGTCCCATATTTGAATGACCACAATTATTAATATATAGAAGAAAAAAGAAAAAAAAAAAAGAAAAGAAAAACAAAACACACACACACACAAAAAAGATTGTTTATCTAGTTGAACATCCTTTCTCTAAAGGCCATACTAAAAAAAAAAAAAACAAACAGAAATTAAGATAATTTCTAAACCATAAAAATATTACCTGAAAATATCAAAAATATAAACAGTATATCAGATATATACTGACTTAGTTCAAAGGTCAGCGTGGGCCAGTATCCAGACTCTAAACATGGGCAATAAGAAATCCTTAGGAGAAGAGAACAGAGCAGTCATATATGATACTTATATTATTCCAGAACTTTTCTAGTCTTCAGTCATTTGTGGCTCTTGAGTTAGACTTTAATTCCAGGTAACTAATAACATTATTCTTTTACCATTCCCCTTTGAACCTATGCAAACTGTTAGCATGTTTAAGGTCTTCTGGCAAATAGAAAGAAATATGTATCAGAATATTTTCATCATTTATTTGCTATCCTCTTTTGATATAGCTGTTTTTCTCGCTCAGTTTGAGGGGAGGAAATAAGGGGAAATGGTCACAAAATGACTATTCACATATGCAAGTATAAAATAAGGTTTACATGAATATTAATTTATGTGATTTTTCACATTTGTTTTCCATAACATTTTCTCCATTGACATCCAGTCAGTCAACATCAGTAAACTAATGCAGATGCGTATGGACATTCAATCCTGAGTTGCTTCCACTGGTGAGTGGATAACTTCATTTACTAACATGGAATTAAACACAGGCCACCCAGTGTGAAAGAGAAATTTTCAGTCTGGCCTTCACCATTCACAGAACAAAATGCTTTTCTTACCACTTTAATATTTATAATTAAATTGGAAAGGTGCTGGGATCAATTAAAATGACAAATAGATATAGAATAATGTCATCACCTACTTAATCCAGTAAGCAGCAATTTGATAAATTTATTTAGGGGAAAAAAAGGCAATGAGCTCTGTTAGGAGCTGTCCTGGTTTCAGTTAGGACAGAGTTATTTTTCCTCCTAGTAGCTGGTAGAGTGCTATGTTTTGGATTAGGATGAGAAGAGTGTTGATAACATGCTGATGTTTTAATTGCTACAGAGCAGTGCTTATACTAAGCCAAAGACTTTCAGCTCCTCGCTCTGTCCTGCCAGCGGGCAGGCTGGGGGGGCAGCAAGAGCTGGGAGGGGACAGACCCAGGACAGCTGACCCAAACTGGCCAAAGGGGTATTCCATACCATCTGACGTCATGCTGAACAAATATAGGGGTGGCTAGCCAGGGTGGGGGGCGGGCTCTTGGGGTTGGGCTGGGCATCAGTCAGCGGGTGGTGAGCAATTGCATTGTGCATCACTTGTTTGTACATATTATTATTATTATTATTATTTTCTATCTTAATAAACTGTCTTTATCTCAACCCACAGGCTTCACTTTCCCATTTCTCTCCCCCATCCCAGAGAGGGAGGGGGGAGGGTGAGTGAACGGCTGTGTGGTATTTAGCTGCCGGCCGGGTTAAACCACAACAGGAGCTAAGCCACTTATTTGTCCTTGGCTGAGTTAACTGGCTTGATTGTGAAGAGCTACTCCATGTGAAACTGCTGGACATAATGAATAACCCAATAGCATGTTGACGAAAGTTACAATTAGCACCACAGGAACTGTCTGGATTTCACGGGTGATAAGGAAACATCAAACTGCACAGGTAAGTGGAGAGGAGCATTGGGGATCTTTGGGGGAGTACAGTCTTGCAAGTTTAATTGCAGCAAGGTTGCAGTACAGCTGTACAAGCTATATGTACAGAGCTGAGAGATGTTCATCCTGAAGAAGTGGAGGCTCCAAGGAGATTTCATTTCAGCATTTCATTACTTAAAGGGCATTTATAAAAAAGATGGAAAGCAACTGTTTATTCAGGCAGATAATGGTAGCACAAGGGGGAGTGTTTTTAAACTAAAAAAGGGGAGATTTAGATTAGATGTTAGGAGGAAATTCTTCACTCAGATGGTAGCAAAGCACAGGAACAGGTTGCCCAGAGAAGTTGTGGGTGCCCCATCCCAAGGCCAGGTTGAATGGGGCCCTGGGCAACCTGATCTAGGGGATGGTATCCCTGGCCATGGCAGGGGGGTGGCGGGGGCGGTAGAGTTACATGGTCTTAAAGGTCTCTTTCAAGCTGAGCCATTCTATGATTCTATAATTCTAATTTGATCTCTTGTTATGAAAAGGTCACCCACTTGGTGGATGAAGGGAAGGTGGTGGATGTAATATTTCTGTATTTTCACAGAATCACAGAATGGACTGTTTTGAAAGGGACCTCTAAAATCACCTAGTCCACCCCCCCTCCCAAGCAGGATCACCTAGAGGACATTGTGCAGGATGGCTTCCAGGCAAAGGAGACTCCACAACCTCTCTGGGCAACCTGTTCCAGTGTTGTTAACCTCACAGTAAAGAAGTGCCCTCTAATATTCAGCCAGAACCTCCCATACTTCAGTTTTTGCCCATTGCCTCTCGTCCTCTCTCTGGGCACAACTGGAAAGAGACCGGTTCCATCCTCTGGACACCCTCCCCCCAGATATTTGTATACATTAATGAGGTCTCCCCTCAGTCTTCTATTTTCCAGGCTAAACAGGCCCAGTTCTTTCAGTCTCCTTAGAGTACTGTACTCCAGTACTCCAGTCATCTCAGTAGCCCTCCTCTGAACTCACTCCAGTAATTCTATGTTCCTCTTGTACTGGGGAGCCCAGAACTGGACACAATACTCCAGGTGTGAGTAAGTAAATAAGTAATTTTGGTAAGGCCTTTGATCCTGTCCTTCACAGCAACCTTCTGGACAAATTTTCCAACTGTAAGATGAACAGGTACAGACTACACTGAGTGATGAACTAGCATGATGTTCAAACTGTTGTAATGAATGGGCTTATATGTGGCTGCCAGACAGTCACCAGCCATGTTCCCCAGAACTCAGTTCTAGGGCCAGTTCTGTTCAACATGTTTATCAATTATCTGCACGCAGGATTGGAATGTGTCCTTAGCAAATTTGCTGATGATGCTAAACTGGGGGATGCAGTTGATTCTCTGGAGGGATGAGAGGCTTGCAGAGTAATCTAAATAGGTTGGAGCATTAGGAGAATAGCAGTGTCATGCATTTTAACAAAAGTAAATTCCAGGTGCTGCACCAGAATAATGCTGGACAGAGGTACAGACTGGGAGATAAGTGGCTAGAAAGCAGATCAGCAGAAAGACCAGGCATGCTGGTCTACAGTAGGCTCAGAGTTTGTTGGCAGGGTGCCATGGCAGTCAAAAGGTCAAACTGCAGTTTGGGGTGCACTAAACACCGTTTAGCCAGACAGCCAAAACAGGTGGTTTTCCCACTATATTTAGCATTGATGTAGCTTCACCTTGAACATTGGGTGCACTTCTGGGCTTCACAACTTAACAAAGGACATTAAGATACTTGAATACATCTAGAGGAGGGCAACAAAGCTGGTAAAAGGGCTGGAAGGCATGTCCTATGAGGAGAGGCTGAGGACACTTAGGTTTCTTAATTTGGAGAAGAGAAGGCTAAGACACAACCTCACTACTCACTATAACTTCCTGAGGAAGGAAAGTGAAGAGAGAGGTGCCAGGCTCTTCTCCCTGGTTACTAATGGTAGGACACACAGAAATGGCAAAGCTGCACCAGGTGAGATTCAGAATGGACTTGATGATCTTTGTAGGCCCCTTCCAATGGAGCTATTCTATGCAGCTGGAGCAGGACAGTAAACCAGACCTGTTATGATCATATGTAAATCAAGCTTGTTCCTGCCATCAGGAGGTTGGGGTTTGGAAAACAGTGAGGAACCTCCCAGACCATCAAAGGAACACACTAATGAACAATTGAGCATCCAGGTACTACCACGTCAGTGCCCGTTCCAGGCCTCATGACATAAGCAGCTACTTACTTCTTTGGCTTTTACCTTGGCTGCAATGTAAATTCACAGAGAGAACAGTCCTCTGGACATGGTAAATATTGATGAAGAGAACAGTCCTGCACATCTGCCCAGGTATCCATTTAGCCTTCTCTATCATCTGACAATGGTCACTGATATCATGTGTAGAACAAGTTTAAGAACAGGTCAAGACAGAGTGCAATCTCTTCCTGTAGGTCCCCTCCTCCATTTATAATCCTACCTGAAGATTTTGTCTGCATTTCAGCTTCTAGAAATACATTATGGACTTTTCTTCCACAAATCTTCCTGATCAATTTTCAAACTTGTCTATATAAAATTATATAGAATAGTTCAGTTATGTGTTTTCCATTCATCATATTCTCTGACCAGGTATCTACAAGCTTAGCTGTGCATTGCACAAAAATTATGCTGTGAGTTGATTATCTTGACTACTTTTTCTTTTGTAAATTGGCAGGGAAATTTAACAATTACTTGGTAAGGATTACGTGGTATTCTTTACACATATACACAGTGCGATTGTATTTGAAAGCTTATTTGAAAAAAAAAAAAAAAAGAAAAAAAAAAGAAAAGAGATGTCACGGTATGGTTGTCAAGTATCATGCGTGGAGCAATGGATTGAAAGCCGTATTCAAAAAACTAGGCTTCTTGTCATCCTGGAAAATTTTGGAAAGAATGAGGAAACTGCTCTTTAAAATATTAATATTAATACGAAATATTTCAACTGTGTTTAATGTGTTACAAGAGGAAGTTTAGTTTATCTTTTCTTATATATGAAAATGAGGATTGATTGTTATTTCTAATGTAAATTAAAGCCTAGAAGACCAGTATGGGTAAAAAATCCAGAAAAAAAAAAACCAGAATCACAGAATTTCTAGGTTGGAAGAGGCCTCAAGATCATCGAGTCCAACCTCTGACCTAACACTAACAGTCCCCACTAAACCATATCGCTAAGCTCTATAACTAAACGTCTTTTAAAGACCTCCAGGGATGGTGACTCCACCACTTCCCTGGGCAGCCCGTTCCAATGTCTAACAACCCTTTCGGTAAAGAAGTTCTTCCTAACATCCAACCTAAAACTCCCCTGGCACAACTTAAGCCCATTCCCCCTCATCCTGTCACCTGGCACGTGGGAGAATAGACCAACCCCCACCTCGCTACAGCCTCCCTTGAGGTACCTGTAGAGAGCGATAAGGTCACCCCTGAGCCTCCTTTTCTCCAGGCTGAACAAGCCCAGCTCCCCCAGCTGCTCCTCATAGGACTTGTTCTCCAGACCCCTCACCAGCTTCGTAGCCCTTCTCTGGACTCACTCAAGCACCTCGATGTCCTTGTAGCGAGGGGCCCAAAACTGAACACAGTACTCGAGGTGCGGCCTCACCAGAGCTGAGTACAGGGGGACGATCACCTCCCTAGCCCTGCTGGCCACACTGTTTCTTATACAGGCCAGGATGCTGTTGGCCTTCTTGGCCACCTGGGCACACTGCTGGCTCATATTCAGCCAACTATCAACCATCACTCCCAGGTTCTTCTCTGCCTGGCAGCTCTCCAGCCACTCATCTCCCAGCCTGTAGATCTGCTTGGGGTTATTGCGCCCCAGGTGGAGGACCCGGCACTTAGCCTTGTTGAACTTCATGCAGTTAAAATAAATATTAAAATAAATAAATAAAATGAAATAAAATAAATCATTTCTAAACACAGAAGTATTATGTATCAGGCATATTTTATTTTTAACATGAAACAGACTAAAGATATGAATGCATGGTATTAATTAATGAACTGACTTCTCATACATGTTCAAATTCTAGAGTATCAGAAGGCCAGAGATTAGAAGGTGCATAAATGCAACTAACATCTCATTTTGTCTCTGCCTGTTTCCACAGTCAACAAAACAAAACAAAACAACACCTATAATGAAAACTTCATTTGTTACAATGTTGCAGCAGACAAAATGAGAAAAGATTAATTGTTGTATTTGCAACATATCATTCCACAGAATTTAAGCAGATTTTTCACCACTTTATCTGAAAAGTAGAACTAGAAAAAATGTCAAAACATCTTGTGTGCAATAACTATTAATCTGGCATCCTTAAATCAGAAGAATAAAGGTGCCTCTGAATCACTGTTGGTAAGATAAATAAACAAACAAGCAACATGCATCACCAAGCTTATTTTTTAAAATATATTGTATTAAAATAAAGGTCAAAGAAGGTTTAATTTGTCCCTCTTGATAGAAATATGAACTTTAAACAGGACTTATACGAAGATGATCCGCATACAACAGGGATTCTAGCCTATAAATTAAACCAGAAAAAATATTTTTAAAAATATTTTTCTCAGTCTAAAGAAGTGATTGGAGATCTTCCCATATCGGAAGAGTCAGTGACAAAAGGGAAGTGTCAATAACAAAGTAGTGAATGATGTTTGTCACCATAAAAAATTAGACCTACAGCAAAGATGGGAAAATGTTTCAAGGAAATGTTCTTCATATAAGTAAGATCAGCATTATTAAGATTTAATAGCTGGACATTAAACAAGATGGTAAGGAGAAAGACTGACATCTTCTGTTAAATCTTCACTAATCTTTCATATACTGAAAGACAATGAGACAGAAAGCAGACTTGTGTCCCAGAGAAAGAAGGGTGTGAAATGGGTTATTGTACTAAAATAGCATAGTTTATGGTGAAATAAAAAAAAATAGTGTTATTAAGTGAATATGATGAACTAGCATGCACAGAAGTCAGATAGCTGTTAGGGCAAGGAAACAGATAACTAAATGAAATTAAAGTAAGCTCAGACACCTGGATGAAAACGTCCAGAGTTTTAAGTCAACACATTTGAAATGTGCAAAATTAAAAGTAACACAAACTACATAATCTTACTGAGAGGCACTATAACGTGTCAAAAATTTGTAAAAGTTCTGTGATATGTTTCAGTAGTACGACTTCATGATATTTATTCCTAGTAGCACGGGAGATGCTCTAAGGAAAGAAAGCCTGGATCTTAGAAAAGTACTGTAATTTTGATAGAATAAATTGCTGGAAGGAGGACAGAATATAAAATATAGTGGATGTTTGCCACTTCTACTTACTATTGTATCTACAAATAATGCAAAAATGTTAAATTATGTATTTAGAAAATAAGCTTTTGTATGCATATTTTGGTTGGGTGGGATTTTATTGGTACAGTGGAAGCCACCAATAGTCAGTACCTCTGAAAAACAAATCTCTATATATTTATATTTGCATCTTAAAAATTATCATAGAAAATATAAATGTTCAACCAAGCTACACAATTCAGCTGAATGGATTTTGCAGCTTGGGGGATACTGAATCACAGAATCACAGAATGGGTAAGGATTGAAAGGACCTCTGGATGTCATCTTGTCCAACCTCTCCCACTCAAGCAGGGACACCAAATCAGGTTGCCTAGGACCATGTCCTTTTGAAGATCTCCAAGGATGGAGACTCCACAATAGAAGATCACACAATATGTCATCAGGAAAGATACTGACTCCTGACTCCCCTTCTTGCACCATATTTATTTTAACTGTCTCTTCCAATTCATTTCTGGAGAAACCCCAAATCAATTTTCTATCTTTCATTATTCAGAACAACTGAATATAAAAATCCAACTATCATCCTCAAAATTAATACACCTCTTACATTATCAGGTTCATTAAAAGACCTCCAAAACAATTCTCCTTGCCATCTCTGCACTGTGTTCCATAAGTCTTCCATTTATCACAACTTCAATATCCTTAGTTCTCTATTTGAGTTTTCAATGATTTGTAGCTATCCCAAGTCATCTTGCTTTCTGGGATCTAGTTCATTTTTATGTCTCTGGCAACTCTATCTTTTTAAGCAGGCTACTTCTTCATGAAGGACTCTTTTTTTTTTTTTTTTTTTTTTTTTTTTTTTGAGTTTCATCTTGTGAATTTTGGAATGAAAGTTGTGGAAAGGTATCTAGATTTCTTTCAAATTATCCCTAACTGAATACCATTTTCCCTTCCCTTCCCTTTCCTTCCATTTCCCTTCCTTTTCCTGTCTCACTTGTGAAAGGTTAGTAATTCTTTAATATATGTTATAATAAATTAACATTTTTTTTTGCCTTTCCCTCTGAAAGGCACATAATAAATTCTTCCAGAGGTTAAAAAGCCCTTGAAACTGAAGCACAAAGAGAACACAAAACTTTGAGGCAGTGAAAATCCAATGGGATATGAAAACACTACAGTATGCAAATGTATATGTCTTGATTTAAGTAAGATATTAGCATATTAGTTTGGTATGGATGTAGAAATCAGAGAAAGCTGACCCATAATTTTATCTACTGTCCTTGAATACTACAGGAACACAATAGGTGCCCTCACAATTCCCTTTCCCAATCCCCACCTACAGTTTACAAAAAGACAGAATTTCAAAAAAAATGTTAAATGTGAGAACACTATCTCAAAGCTCAGCTACCTGGGGCTAAGCTCTGTCAGATTTGGGAATTAAGCTCATTAAGTTGCTTATAAAACCTTTCTTCTCCTCTAGTAGGATGATGAATGATTGTGTCTGAGGAACTGAAGGTGTCTTTGATGGACTGTCTGCTTCAAATGTGTTGAAGTTCTCACTTTCTTTTCTTCCCCTCTTGCATGCTAGGGAGAGTGGTGTTCCAAAGAAAGTGTCCTCTCCTACTGTTGTATCCACTTGGTACAAACTTGGTACAAACTTTTAGAAAGTGTTTTTTTCCCCCC